>CM026389.1:38546411-38622530 GCA_014843695.1 Archivesica marissinica | reverse complement strand
CCATAAGTGGACACCTGCTGTTATATAATCCTGTTAATTGGATCATAGTAGGCCTACAAAGTAGCAGTGTTTCATTGATCAATTAAAATGCACAATTCCCCTTATCAGTTGTGTTGTTTTAGGAAAGGATTAGGGGGTAATTTATGGCTTTTTGTGGGAAGTAAAGCAACCTTGTATATTGTGCAGCTGTGAATTAGAAAAGGGGTCAAAAGCTGGTTCACAGCGAAAAGTAAACAATTATTTTGTAATATTATGAAACATAAAAGCTGAATTAAGTCATAGTTATTAAAAAATGAATGAACTTTTGGATTCAGGTGAAGTATTATTTTAGAATTTATATTAAATACATGTACGTCCGAAATACTGGGCTACATTGAACACAGGTGCAGATAACGGTGTGTTAAAATTTCACACAACAAATCAGCAGATAAAGGTTCTACACTTGTCTAGGTTTACCATTTACCTATATATGACTGATTTGCATCGAAATAAATCTAAATATTAAGCTATATAATGAATAATCGTCATGAAATCACACCGAAAATCGTTTTGTTTCTATCCAATCGTCTGTGAACATAGGAACAGGTGTGCACTTGCAGATCATGTGGTGTTTATCGGCCAATGGATGAGTGGGAATCACGTTTACGTCGCAACTGAAGAGATTTTTGAAAACATTTGATCGATTTAAAGCCGTTTGATTAGTCGGAAGCATATAAGATCTTACTTCAAAAATAGCATCAGCTGAAAATACGTCATCTCTAGTTTATTTCGGTACCAAATACATGAGGCCAAACCGCGGGACAGTATCATTGAAGGCCATCGGAAAACACCGCTTACCCGGCTTAGATCTTTTGTTTCACTGCGATTAATAACAATGGCAATTAACACCAAGCTAATTAAAATGTGTTTTTAATGCCTTAAATTACACAAATACGTGCTTCTATCACATTTATTATAAAGATAAATGATTATAAAATGCCATTATACAATAATCTGAAAAATGTTAAAATACCATTTTGTTGACTTATAATATAATTATCTGCCTTACGATAATCCCGACTTATGACTGATTTTGATATGGCGGGTCACATATATCCTGTAAACAAAGAGGTAACATGATATATATGCTGTAAACAAAGAGGTAACATGAATATATCCTGTAAACAAAGAGGCAACATGACATATATCCTGTAAACAAAGAGGCAACATGACATATATCCTGTAAACAAAGAGGCAACATGACATATATCCTGTAAACAAAGAGGTAACATGATATATATCCTGTAAACAAAGAGGCAACATGACATATATCCTGTAAACAAAGAGGCAACATGACATATATCCTGTAAACAAAGAGGCAACATGACATATATCCTGTAAACAAAGAGGTAACATGATATATATCCTGTAAACAAAGAGGCAACATGACATATATCCTGTAAACAAAGAGGCAACATGACATATATCCTGTAAACAAAGAGGCAACATGACATATATCCTGTAAACAAAGAGGTAACATGATATATCATGTAAACAGGCAAACAACACGACACATATCCTGTAAAAAACAGATAACAACAGGAAACATGACAAATCTATATCTTAAGCAAACAGGCAACATCACAAATACAATGTAAACAAGAAAACACCATGACAGATATCCTAAAAACAAGCAAACAACATGATATGTGACCTGTGAACAAATGGACATAACCAGAACAGACAAAGACTGTGATTCTATTCTACAGAGAGCAACATTCAGACAATCGATGCTGTGAAAGCATTATTGAAATCCAGCCACGTTAGTAATACTGGTGAGGGCAAACGTTGTCCTCTGTGGTAATCTAAGGGATATAATTCCACCAAATTGAGCCAAGTGGAATGCAATGTTAATTTACACATGTACACTTAAATACTGTTGAAATCTGCAGGGCTGTTATGGTAAAATTGTAAAAACAGAAAACAATACTGAAACAAAAGGATCACTCGTACATAAAAGGATCACTCATACATAAAAGGATCACTCATACATAAAGGATCACTCATACATAAAAGGATCACTCATACATAAAGGATCACTCATACATAAAGGATCACTCATACATAAAAGGATCACTCGTACATAAAGGATCACTCATACATAAAGGATCACTCATACATAAAGGATCACTCATACATAAAAGGATCACTCGTACATAAAGGATCACTCATACATAAAGGATCACTCATACATAAAGGATCACTCATACATAAAAGGATCACTCATACATAAAAGGATCACTCATACATAAAAGGATCACTCATACATAAAGGATCACTCGTACATAAAAAGATCACTCGTACATAAAGGATCACTCATACATAAAGGATCACTCGTACATAAAAGATGAAACATTTATAATTTCTGAACAGCTTATACGAAATCTGACAATATTGATATTTTCAAGAATTTGACCAAAACAGAGAAAATTCTGTAAATGGAGGAGCATTCACAACGCTGAATCTGGTCATGGGTTTAGTAGAGCTAGTGTGGATAAATTGAGTTCTTTCAAGTCCTCAAATGACCAAAACTCTGGTATATTTAATGCAAATGAAGCACAATGACAACTTGCACAACCATATTTCATACTGAGGTTTCGTCCTGTAAGCTTCATGAAATGTTTACAAGGGGAGGACAATAATACTTTCCTGGATATATTCACAGCTCTAAACATTTTCAAAGCCGGAACACAATGGGTATATATCGTCATGTTTCATTAAACTCCGAGACAAATGGTATTTAAGATGACGGACATACACATGGCAGTATGATAATTAGAGGTCCAACGATGGAGCGAATCGGCAAAGTCCGGATATACATGCACCAATATGATTCTCGATACCAGGAATACCAGTTTTGATTCAATTCGAGTCTGCGTGTTTTAAACGGGCATTTCTCCAATTGTAAAATGACATACGATTGGCTGAGTAAAAGGAAGTAATTTTTAAAGACAGGTTTAATGCATACTGTTACCTACGGCCTTTGCATACAAGGACGGGAACGCAGACGAAAAACAATGATAGACATTTCAAGACTTCTTTTAATATTATTCATGAATGACCACATATACGCTGTCATCCGAGCCAACGAGAGTGATTAATATAAGTTGTTAAAACTTGCTTCGCAATCGTTGTAAAATAACTAAAGTATAAAAAAATAAAATATTATTCAATTTATTGACAAAATGGATTTACGAATTTCCCATTTATATAGAATCTTTAGCGGATTTATGTCTTAGTTGTTAAATCGGGGAACGGATATTTTGGAAGCTGTCGAATGAGTTTTGTCCTCCTATATATAGACTTTGAGGGCGTATGAATTCAGTTTCACCCTGTAGGCGTGTCCCTATTAGCCAATCATAACTGTATAAAAATCCGTTCACCAATCGGTGCGCTCCATTACAACAACAGCTTAGCGATTAGTTCCACGAGCGTGCGCCGTTCAAAATGTAGATCCGTTTACTCTCCAGCCGCCATCAGAACGGAATAGATCACTGAACAGATAGAATGATGAACAGGTTTATAGTCACTAGGTGTTGTCAAATACCTTCCGCGAAATACCGCTAATACAAGCCAGTTTCTGTGATTAGGGTATGTAAGCACCTGTCCAGATTCCGATGACAAATATTGGATAAGATGTTCGTCTCTCGGTAAATGTACAATCCAGAAGCATGGGAGGATGTGTAAAGGATACACTAATGAAGTGACCTTATTTGGTCATATACTGTTAGTTCGTATTTCATATTTGATTTAACAGTTTCCATAGTAAAGCTCACACTATCGTATTGTCATTAGTATTCGCGTATAGTCCTCACTACTATACTTTATACCCTCATATTTTGCAACATTACATTCTTACCTGTTTTCTTGTCTAGATGCATTCCTTGTTGGGCAAGCTTAACAGCATGTATGAGGCCAAACGTGACATCATATGCCAGCATGTGACAATATATCATCCGACACAGGTAGTCGCGCATCTGAACCTGATATACATGTTCATTATTTACCTACATGTTCATTATTTAGTTATGAATTGTTGCCGTTATTTGCCTACACAATACTGTCTACCACTGAGGTTGATACGCTGCGTCTCCAAGCAGTATTTTGACGGCCACCCAGGTAGAACCACTGACCTACCACAAACAAGCTAGCTTCCTCAAATGAAATAATTTGACACTCGGCCACAGTGGCCTAAGAGAGAAGAAATATGGAACAATCTCACAATCCTTCGACTATGGGGTGAGTATCCATGAATCACAGAAGCTCAACAAGAGAGAAATTTAAAGATGAATAGTACTTTACACTATCTTATTTGGCTGTCCGATTAGCATAGTGGTTAGCGTGCTCGCTTCTCACCAATGCAACCCATGTTCAATCCTCGGACCGGGAAGTATGTGAGATGGTACGGTGGTCGCCAGATCGGACAGGTGGGTTTTCTCCGGGTACTCCGGTTTCCTTCCACACAAATGACCAAATATATTTATTTCATCCTTGCCAATGAGAGTGATTAATATAAGTTGTTAACTTCACAATCGTTGTAAAATAAATCAAGTTTAAACTATACCATAGATATGTTTGGTTGGGACAGGTTTGCCTGCAATGTCTGCAACTCTCGGTGAACAATTTGTCTCTCATTCTGCAAATAAACATATTAACTCTTTGCATGCTGGGTAAAATAACGGCTATAAATAGTTCAGATAAGCGCAGTCGATGACAGTTCATTAATGTGTTTTTCTTATTTGTAATTGAAAACTATGGAAATGTGTCATGGAATTTCCGGACACATTTCAATGTTATTTTCACCACCAGCTTGAAAGGAGTTAATAATTTTATACTCCTGAACAAGACGAGAATCATTACTAGAGGTGTCAAATTGCACAAAACACTACGATAAATTGACCCCAAATTAGGTCAAGTTCAGAATTGACACATCAAATACAGTATCCTATACAATTATTGAGCAACCTTTCGACAAATAGAGCTTGATTCTTTGCCCTGTTTGCTGGCAGCAGTTACAAATCATGAAATGGACAGAGATTCAAATGGAGGTCAAATTCATCCACCATGAATATAGCTACTGCTTTAAGTCCATATTAAAGCTTCATAAAACTTAATCTTACCTTGTAGCATTAATCACTTTTAGGTATTGTATTTAAATTATTTCTCAAGATATTGTCTTATGTTTTACAGAGTATGTCAACTTTATTTACCTATATGTACATGTCGTCTCTCATAACTCAGTCATGTTTTACAGTCTCTCATAACTCAGTCATGTTTTACAGAGTATGTCAACTTTATTTACCTATATGTGCATATAGTCTTTCATAACTCAGTCATGTTTTACAGTCTCTCATAACTCAGTCATGTTTTACAGTCTCTCATAACTCAGTCATGTTTTACAGTCTCTCATAACTCAGTCATGTTTTACAGTCTCTCATAACTCAGTCATGTTTTACAGTCTCTCATAACTCAGTCATGTTTTAAAGTCTCTCATAACTCAGTCATGTTTTACAGAGTATGTCAACTTTATTTACCTATATGTACATGTAGTCTCTCATAACTCAGTCATGTTTTACAGTCTCTCATAACTCAGTCATGTTTTACAGTCTCTCATAACTCAGTCATGTTTTACAGTCTATCATAACTCAGTCATGTTTTAAAGTCTCTCATAACTCAGTCATGTTTTACAGAGTATGTCAACTTTATTTACCTATATGTACATGTAGTCTCTCATAACTCAGTCATGTTTTACAGTCTCTCATAACCCAGTCATGTTTTACAGTCTCTCATAACTCAGTCATGTTTTACAGTCTATCATAACTCAGTCATGTTTTACAGAGTATGTCAACTTTATTTACCTATATGTACATGTAGTCTCTCATAACTCAGTCATGTTTTACAGTCTCTCATAACTCAGTCATGTTTTACAGAGTATGTCAACTTTATTTACCTATATGTACATGTAGTCTCTCATAACTCAGTCATGTTTTACAGTCTCTCATAACTCAGTCATGTTTTACAGAGTATGTCAACTTTATTTACCTATATGTACATGTCGTCTCTCATAACTCAGTCATGTTTTACAGTCTCTCATAACTCAGTCATGTTTTACAGTCTCTCATAACTCAGTCATGTTTTACAGTCTCTCATAACTCAGTCATGTTTTACAGAGTATGTCAACTTTATTTACCTATATGTACATGTAGTCTCTCATAACCCAGTCATGTTTTACAGTCTCTCATAACTCAGTCATGTTTTACAGAGTATGTCAACTTTATTTACCTATATGTACATGTTGTCTCTCATAACCCAGTCATGTTTTACAGTATCTCATAACTCAGTCATGTTTTACAGTCTCTCATAACTCAGTCATGTTTTACAGAGTATGTCAACTTTATTTACCTATATGTACATGTAGTCTCTCATAACTCAGTCATGTTTTACAGTCTCTCATAACTCAGTCATGTTTTACAGTCTCTCATAACTCAGTCATGTTTTACAGAGTATGTCAACTTTATTTACCTATATGTCATGTAGTCTCTCATAACTCAGTCATGTTTTACAGAGTATGTCAACTTTATTTACCTATATGTACATGTCGTCTCTCATAACTCAGTCATGTTTTACAGTCTCTCATAACTCAGTCATGTTTTACAGTCTCTCATAACTCAGTCATGTTTTACAGAGTATGTCAACTTTATTTACCTATATGTACATGTGTCTCTCATAACTCAGTCATGTTTTACAGTCTCTCATAACTCAGTCATGTTTTACAGAGTATGTCAACTTTATTTACCTATATGTACATGTAGTCTCTCATAACTCAGTCATGTTTTACAGTCTCTCATAACTCAGTCATGTTTTACAGAGTATGTCAACTTTATTTACCTATATGTGCATGTAGTCTCTCATAACTCAGTCATGTTTTACAGTCTCTCATAACTCAGTCAGGTTTTACAGTCTCTCATAACTCAGTCATTTTTACAGTCTCTCATAACTCAGTCATGTGTTACAGTCTCTCATAACTCAGTCAGGTTTTACATTCTCTCATAACTCAGTCATGTTTTACAGAGTATGTCAACTTTATATACCTATATGTACATGTCGTCTCTCATAACTCAGTCATGTTTTACAGTCTCTCATAACTCAGTCATGTTTTACAGTCTCTCATAACTCAGTCATGTTTTACAGAGTATGTCAACTTTATTTACCTATATGTACATGTAGTCTCTCATAACTCAGTCATGTTTTACAGTCTCTCATAACTCAGTCATGTTTTACAGAGTATGTCAACTTTATTTACCTATATGTACATGTAGTCTCTCATAACTCAGTCATGTTTTACAGTCTCTCATAACTCAGTCATGTTTTACAGTCTCTCATAACTCAGTCATTTTTACAGAGTATGTCAACTTTATTTACCTATATGTACATGTAGTCTCTCATAACTCAGTCATGTTTTACAGTCTCTCATAACTCAGTCATGTTTTACAGTCTCTCATAACTCAGTCATGTTTTACAGTCTCTCATAACTCAGTCATGTTTTAAAGTCTCTCATAACTCAGTCATGTTTTACAGAGTATGTCAACTTTATTTACCTATATGTACATGTAGTCTCTCATAACTCAGTCATGTTTTACAGTCTCTCATAACCCAGTCATGTTTTACAGTCTCTCATAACTCAGTCATGTTTTACAGTCTCTCATAACTCAGTCATGTTTTACAGAGTATGTCAACTTTATTTACCTATATGTACATGTAGTCTCTCATAACTCAGTCATGTTTTACAGTCTCTCATAACTCAGTCATGTTTTACAGAGTATGTCAACTTTATTTACCTATATGTACATGTAGTCTCTCATAACTCAGTCATGTTTTACAGTCTCTCATAACTCAGTCATGTTTTACAGTCTCTCATAACTCAGTCATGTTTTACAGAGTATGTCAACTTTATTTACCTATATGTACATGTAGTCTCTCATAACTCAGTCATGTTTTACAGTCTCTCATAACTCAGTCATGTTTTACAGAGTATGTCAACTTTATTTACCTATATGTACATGTTGTCTCTCATAACCCAGTCATGTTTTACAGTCTCTCATAACTCAGTCATGTTTTACAGTCTCTCATAACTCAGTCATGTTTTACAGAGTATGTCAACTTTATTTACCTATATGTACATGTCGTCTCTCATAACCCAGTCATGTTTTACAGTCTCTCATAACTCAGTCATGTTTTACAGTCTCTCATAACTCAGTCATGTTTTACAGAGTATGTCAACTTTATTTACCTATATGTGCATGTAGTCTCTCATAACTCAGTCATGTTTTACAGAGTATGTCAACTTTATTTACCTATATGTACATGTCGTCTCTCATAACTCAGTCATGTTTTACAGTCTCTCATAACTCAGTCATGTTTTACAGTCTCTCATAACTCAGTCATGTTTTACAGAGTATGTCAACTTTATTTACCTATATGTACATGTCGTCTCTCATAACTCAGTCATGTTTTACAGTCTCTCATAACTCAGTCATGTTTTACAGTGTATGTCAACTTTATTTACCTATATGTACATGTAGTCTCTCATAACTCAGTCATGTTTTACAGTCTCTCATAACTCAGTCATGTTTTACAGAGTATGTCAACTTTATTTACCTATATGTGCATGTAGTCTCTCATAACTCAGTCATGTTTTACAGTCTCTCATAACTCAGTCATGTTTTACAGTCTCTCATAACTCAGTCATGTTTTACAGTCTCTCATAACTCAGTCATGTGTTACAGTCTCTCATAACTCAGTCAGGTTTTACATTCTCTCATAACTCAGTCATGTTTTACAGAGTATGTCAACTTTATATACCTATATGTACATGTCGTCTCTCATAACTCAGTCATGTTTTACAGTCTCTCATAACTCAGTCAGGTTTTACAGTCTCTCATAACTCAGTCATGTTTTACAGAGTATGTCAACTTTATTTACCTATATGTACATGTAGTCTCTCATAACTCAGTCATGTTTTACAGTCTCTCATAACTCAGTCATGTTTTACAGTCTCTCATAACTCAGTCATGTTTTACAGAGTATGTCAACTTTATTTACCTATATGTACATGTCGTCTCTCATAACTCAGTCATGTTTTACAGTCTCTCATAACTCAGTCATGTTTTACAGTCTCTCATAACTCAGTCATGTTTTACAGAGTATGTCAACTTTATTTACCTATATGTACATGTAGTCTCTCATAACTCAGTCATGTTTTACAGTCTCTCATAACTCAGTCATGTTTTACAGTCTCTCATAACTCAGTCATGTTTTACACCATAACTCAGTCATGTTTTAAAGTCTCTCATAACTCAGTCATGTTTTACAGAGTATGTCAACTTTATTTACCTATATGTACATGTAGTCTCTCATAACTCAGTCATGTTTTACAGTCTCTCATAACTCAGTCATGTTTTACAGAGTATGTCAACTTTATTTACCTATATGTACATGTAGTCTCTCATAACTCAGTCATGTTTTACAGTCTCTCATAACTCAGTCATGTTTTACAGTCTCTCATAACTCAGTCATGTTTTACAGTATTCATAACCAGTCATGTAGCTCTCATAACTCAGTCATGTTTTACAGTCTCTCATAACTCAGTCATGTTTTACAGAGTATGTCAACTTTATTTACCTATATGTACATGTCAGTCTCTCATAACTCAGTCATGTTTTACAGTCTCTCATAACTCAGTCATGTTTTACAGAGTATGTCAACTTTATTTACCTATATGTACATGTCGTCTCTCATAACCCAGTCATGTTTTACAGTCTCTCATAACTCAGTCATGTTTTACAGTCTCTCATAACTCAGTCATGTTTTACAGAGTATGTCAACTTTATTTACCTATATGTACATGTAGTCTCTCATAACTCAGTCATGTTTTACAGTCTCTCATAACTCAGTCATGTTTTACAGTCTCTCATAACTCAGTCATGTTTTACAGAGTATGTCAACTTTATTTACCTATATGTACATGTCGTCTCTCATAACCCAGTCATGTTTTACAGTCTCTCATAACCCAGTCATGTTTTACAGTCTCTCATAACTCAGTCATGTTTTACAGAGTATGTCAACTTTATTTACCTATATGTACATGTAGTCTCTCATAACTCAGTCATGTTTTACAGTCTCTCATAACTCAGTCATGTTTTACAGAGTATGTCAACTTTATTTACCTATATGTGCATGTAGTCTCTCATAACTCAGTCATGTTTTACAGTCTCTCATAACTCAGTCAGGTTTTACAGTCTCTCATAACTCAGTCATGTTTTACAGTCTCTCATAACTCAGTCATGTTTTACAGTTTCTCATAACTCAGTCAGGTTTTACAGTCTCTCATAACTCAGTCATGTTTTACAGAGTATGTCAACTTTATTTACCTATATGTACATGTAGTCTCTCATAACTCAGTCATGTTTTACAGTCTCTCATAACTCAGTCATGTTTTACAGAGTATGTCAACTTTATTTACCATATGTACATGTCGTCTCTCATAACCCAGTCATGTTTTACAGTCTCTCATAACTCAGTCATGTTTTACAGTCTCTCATAACTCAGTCATGTTTTACAGAGTATGTCAACTTTATTTACCTATATGTGCATGTAGTCTCTCATAACTCAGTCATGTTTTACAGAGTATGTCAACTTTATTTACCTATATGTACATGTCGTCTCTCATAACTCAGTCATGTTTTACAGTCTCTCATAACTCAGTCATGTTTTACAGTCTCTCATAACTCAGTCATGTTTTACAGAGTATGTCAACTTTATTTACCTATATGTACATGTCGTCTCTCATAACCCAGTCATGTTTTACAGTCTATCATAACTCAGTCATGTTTTACAGAGTATGTCAACTTTATTTACCTATATGTACATGTAGTCTCTCATAACTCAGTCATGTTTTACAGTCTCTCATAACTCAGTCATGTTTTACAGAGTATGTCAACTTTATTTACCAATATGTACATGTAGTCTCTCATAACTCAGTCATGTTTTACAGTCTCTCATAACCCAGTCATGTTTTACAGTCTCTCATAACTCAGTCATGTTTTACAGTCTCTCATAACTCAGTCATGTTTTACAGAGTATGTCAACTTTATTTACCTATATGTACATGTCTCTCATAACTCAGTCATGTTTTACAGTCTCTCATAACTCAGGCATGTTTTACAGAGTATGTCAACTTTATTTACCTATATGTACATGTCGTCTCTCATAACCCAGTCATGTTTTACAGTCTCTCATAACTCAGTCATGTTTTACAGTCTCTCATAACTCAGTCATGTTTTACAGAGTATGTCAACTTTATTTACCTATATGTACATGTCGTCTCTCATAACCCAGTCATGTTTTACAGTCTATCATAACTCAGTCATGTTTTACAGAGTATGTCAACTTTATTTACCTATATGTACATGTAGTCTCTCATAACTCAGTCATGTTTTACAGTCTCTCATAACTCAGTCATGTTTTACAGTCTCTCATAACTCAGTCATGTTTTACAGTCTCTCATAACTCAGTCATGTTTTACAGTCTCTCATAACTCAGTCATGTTTTACAGAGTATGTCAACTTATTTACCTATATGTACATGTAGTCTCTCATAACTCAGTCATGTTTTACAGTCTCTCATAACTCAGTCATGTTTTACAGTCTCTCATAACTCAGTCATGTTTTACAGTCTCTCATAACTCAGTCATGTTTTACAGAGTATGTCAACTTTATTTACCTATATGTACATGTAGTCTCTCATAACCCAGTCATGTTTTACAGTCTCTCATAACTCAGTCATGTTTTACAGTCTCTCATAACTCAGTCATGTTTTACAGAGTATGTCAACTTTATTTACCTATATGTGCATGTAGTCTCTCATAACTCAGTAATGAGTGGCTTTTATTTGATGTATAATATCATGCCTTTTGTGTATAATATTTATGTTGTATTATTTACTGTATAATGGTGAGAAATTACCTGTCAAAGATTATACTATTGAAAGTGCCAGCCATTACTGACTTATGAGACACCCTATTTAGAACATCAGTACTTCCTGAATCCTATGCTTGAAGGCCAGGCGCAAGGCTTGAAGGCAATCGGTAACTATTATTTAACTAGCTGGTGGCTCACCAACCGGCCATATCATAACGAACCCCTGATGAGGTTCGAACCTATGACATCCCACTCCATAGGCTGACACCTTAGCAACTAGGCCATGTTTAGCACATTGGAGTCATGTTGGACATAGTGATGTATCTACATTGTATCTAACCAAGGTATTATTGCAACATAACTGCGAAGCACAAAATCGGGTACTTTCCATTTGGCTACTTGATATTAAAGACTTAGTGACTTACAGACAAGTCTTAATTCTAATTTCAATGCGATGAAAACTATGCAGAGTTGAAACCGAAATGTTCATATGAGCTATGATTGTAATATAGTCAATTACAAGGGGCATAATGATTTACCAGACTGGCACTATGTCATCGCATATTAAGAAATCCTGTGGGTTCTATGAATACGGTTGCATACTCATACTCTTGTAGGATATGGCTACAAGTATGTGAATAATTTAAGAACCATTTATATTGTATTTATTTCTATGAAAAAAATAGGTAAAGATATTTATCTTTTATTTATTTCATTATTTTTAATTTATGAACTACGCCAAGAAATAGATTAAATGTATGAAAATGTGACATAGGAGAATTAACACTTTGCATGCTAGCGGCAAATATAAATCGCTCTGTGCCATCTGATCATGCTCGTGCAGTCGTGCTATTTGCTATTCGGATAGTGGAGATAAAACACTTGTGTTACGCCGTGGCTGATCTGGATCTATGTTGTTTGCAAATGTGATTTTATTTACTCAGCAGGCAAAGGGTGAATAGACTTAGACAAGACGAATAGTATTTCCATTCTAACAATGTAATACTATGCTTGAATAAATGTGTGTGTTAATTACTGTTATTTTATGGGTGGAGCAAAATTCAACAGCCATAAAATAGACCGACTGTAGTTGTTCTTTATTGCAGATTATACAACGGTAGATTTGTTCTTTATTGCAGATTATACAACGGTAGATTTGTTCTTTATTGCAGATTATACAACGGTAGATTTGTTCCTTATTGCAGATTATACAACGGTAGATTTGTTCTTTATTGCAGATTATACAATGGTAGATTTGTTCTTTATTGCAGATTATACAATGGTAGATTTGTTCCTTATTGCAGATTATACAATGGTAGATTTGTTCCTTATTGCAGATTATACAATGGTAGATTTGTTCCTTATTGCAGATTATACAACGGTAGATTTGTTCCTTATTGCAGATTATACAACGGTAGATTTGTTCTTTATTGCAGATTATACAATGGTAGATTTGTTCTTTATTGCAGATTATACAATGGTAGATTTGTTCTTTATTGCAGATTATACAATGGTAGATTTGTTCTTTGTTTATAGCAGCAACATATCAAGTAATGTTAGAATATAAGACTATTTCACTAAATAGACTAAAACAGTATGAATTGTATTTAATCACAATTTTGGGAAGCGCCACTATTCCGTTACTTTCATGAAATCACAGGCCTCATTCTAGAGGGTGACTTGGGCGAAATAGTTGACCTAGGGACCCTGACTTAAATTTATTTTTACAATTTTCAAACAAAATTTGGTTAAGATACACTGGCTCATTATAAAGCACTATACAAATGTTGTATTAAATGGTCATATTGTGACTTTTAATACTATTTTGTTGAACTTGATTAAATAATACAATTTACGGACGCTTTCTCACTTCTCCCAAAAATTATTATCTAGAACAAATCCTGAATCATCAAGCTCCACTCTGTGGCTCTAAGTTACCTCCCCTGACGTTCCGTTCACATTTATATAAGGAAAGTTAATGACTTACTTACATGTAAGTTAACTGTTCAATGCACTCTCTTAGTCTTAATAGTATTGGATTCATGTTGATTTATATAGCTAAATAAACTGATGTCATTGCAATATTATTTCAATTCAGATTGTATATTTACCTGTACAATTTACCTAGGTCAAAAATCTATAATTGGTTCCCATAACATTTACGTTGTCGATTAAACATACCAGTATTAAACATGGTACAATAAGTACTATGCCTCAAGTAAGCAACAGAAAGGTACAAACTATCTACTGAAATAAATATAATTCATCGAATGCTGCTTTTCAATACAAATTACGTACGAAAATTGATTGAGAGTTGGTTATGTTTGATTCTTATTTATTTCCTATTTTGTCAAACCCCTTACCGGGACCAATATGTTTTCATGTGCTGACTTAAGCTGTGAACAGTACTAAGTAATGTGTGCGAGTTGTCTTACTCGATGGCACTACATGCGTTCATGACCAAGTATCGAACACAGGACCCTTTGATTCCAAATCAGACGCTCTATCTATCTTCCGTTAATGTCGAACCCCTCGCGGGGACATAGACATGTTGCGCATCAAAAACCGCAAAGAAGTTAAAAGTATGAGTAGTTAAAAGTATAATTTAAGAAAGTAATGAAAATAAGTTGTGGTAAAAGTTTAAAAGCAGCTGCGCAGAACAACTAGGGACTGGCATAATCAATATGGCAAACTGCCGTATTGAATTACTCTATCAGGGCGTTCACTAGACTTTGAAAGTCAAGAGTCAATGACCCTTGAGGTCAAAATCTCAAGAGTCAAGCTGGATTTTTCAAAAGTCAATATGGATGTTGGTACTTTCCGTACAGATAACTTTTTCCCCGACCATATAATAACCTCTGGACCAAGGTGTGTCTTGGGTGGCTGGGTGCAACCAGTAATTTTGTTATCATAATTAGAGAAAACATTGACTAGTTTGCTGAGCTTTGCATCTGGATTTAGAACAGTTCAACCGTACAAGTATTTAAGTTACTTTGTGGTACATGTAGAGCATAGGATTTGGAATAGAACAGTCCGGGTTTGATACCTCACACAAAATCCTTAGTACTGGTTAACCACTCAGGTCGACTAATTCTGTCCATGAAAGCATTTCTAGGTCCCCGCAAGTGGTTTGGCATAAATGTAGTCATATACAATTACATACATACATACAACTTGCATAGTTCTACATTGTATCCCAGTTGCAAAGGTCACCACATGATCAAAGAGTAGTTGATTTCAACATGAGCCTTCTGGGGTCCTGCATCCAGATTAGCCTTGACAAACCAATAGAACTGTCGATTATACAAAATACAATTTCTTTAGCTGATCTGCATTTAATTTTATTTGTCATGAAATTGGTACGAAACAGATCGAGTACGAAACGGATAGAGTACGGTTCCATGACATTGTAAAACATGAATTTCTATAAAGGGGACATATTTATTTCAATATCTATGACATTTTGAATTTAGGCACATTTTTATGCATATGTTATATGCATAATTATTATAATTTGCAAAATCAACTAAAATTCCGAGTTACGTTTCTCCAACATCTGGGTGGCTGGGGACCTAAATCTACCAAAGATGGACTGGGACACTACCAGCCCATCCACCGACTGCAAACACCCATCCTTCTATTGGCAGGTCATTGAAACGTTTAATGATACAAACCTCACCCAAATGGTTAACCTCCCCACCCGTGAAAACAACATCCTGGATTTATTCCTTACAACTAACCCCAGTTTAGTATTAAACCAGGTCAATATTCTACCTGGCATCCAGTGGCGTAGCCAGGATTTTATTTGGGCATACTGACCGAATGTCCGTCGTAGCTAGACGACCGAGTGCGGCGTAGCCGCGCGAGGTATAGAGGGGGATTAGGGGGGTTCTCCCTCCTGAAAATTTTGGAAACTAGATTACCGGAGAAGCGATCTGGAGGTGTTTCCGAATCAGAATCATACTCGAAAAATGTCATGATATTTCACAACAAAAATGGAAAATCAAATAATCAGGACACAATACAAGCTCACAAATAGCAATATCCCCTTATCCTTGAACGTTCATGAGCAATTGAGAACAAGTCCTATATATATATACTTATACTAAGTCGCTCTATATATTCCTGATCAACTTTAAATTTTCGTGAAAAAATGCATAATTATTTTACTATGAGTATGACTACAGTCCAAATGCATAGTACCTGAATTGAGAGTATCATGAGTATGCGTGGTTAATTTCACAATTCGTATAAGTGATTCACCTGAGAAAGATCACAATGTTTTAACCGCGAATTCACCAATAACGTCACTATGAATTAGTGAAATGTCCTTGTTGATATAAAGATGGGCTAGGCCATTCAGTCTCTCTTCGTGCATGGTGGACCGCAGATATGATTTTATCAATTTCAGAGCACTGAATGAGCGTTCACCTGTTGCGGTGGTCATCGGTAGAGTTGCGAAAATTCGCAGCAGAGTCTCGATGATGGGATAAATCCCGAGAGTCGCCGCAACCGCCACGGCATCCACGACTCTTTTCGGAATCTCGATGGAATCACGGGTGGTCACCTGTCGGGCCCAGTACGCCTTCCAACGCATTACTTCCGCGTTCAGACACTCTATTGCTACTGGAAGGAATGGGTGGTATAACTGGGCGGCTTCGAGGAGGTCGCATGCGGCGTAATCATTGCAGTATGCTGGAAGTAGCAAACTGAGCACACAGGCTTTGGCACCGTGCAATCTGAATCGCTCATCGAGCTGGCTTATGCAGACGTCGAGATACGGGATGAAAATCAAACGTCTGTAATAAACCTCTGGCGTGTCGGCCGGATGATTGGACCTCTGCGTCTGCCTGCCGGTCATTCTGGGCACGGTATCTCTTCACCAAACAATCCTTGTGCACGTGCATGAGATACTGTCATCAAGTTCAAAGAATGTGCAGCTGGTTCAAGGCAGTGTAGATCGATCAAATAGCGGTACTAGCGAGGGGAGGGGTCAGAAAATTTGTGAAAGTTTCAATTGCCCGAGATGCAATCTGCGGCTATTTTAGATGCCGTAAGAAGTAGTTGTATTATGTAGTATTGGTCTTGCCTGGCCCTGAGGGGGGGCCATGGCCCCCCCTAAATACGCTACTGCTGGCATCAGTGATCATAATGTAGTCGAAATAAAAGTCAACACATCCGCAAGGATATGTTATCAAAAGCCTCGCAGGATTCCACTCGTTAAGAAAGCAAACTGGCAGGCCATTAAACAGTCATTATGTGACTATCACCAGGTTATGACCAACGAATGTAAATATACCGCACTAAACACTGAAGAGCTATGGGAACATTTCTCTCATGCTCTAAACACCCTTACAGATAAATGGATTCCATCCAAACAGTCATCGTTAAGAGATCACCTACCCTGGGTCAATCAGAGTGTTAAGCGAATGATTAGAAGGCGAAATAGGGCCTTTAAAAATACTAGGAAGTCAGGTACGCCTTCAAATCGCAAGAAATTCCTGGATCTAAAACATTTAGTGCGGAAAGAGGTCAAAGAGGCTTATCAATACCAGAAAACATCCTAAATCTAAACAGTGCTGATGCCTCCTATCCTTACAGACCAAACACCAAGAAACTTTATTCCATCCTTAAGCATTCCAAGCAAGATTCCAAATCAATGCCACCCCTAAAGCATGAAAACAAATTCCATCATGAAGAAGCTGCTAAAGCCACAGCACTGAACAAACAGTTTCAGTCTGTCTTCAGCTCCAAATCCCCACTAAGACTTACCTCCATTTGTAAAATGAAAATTCAGGACACATATGGAAACCTGAATGGTCAATCCACGCCAAACATGAACGAGATCACAGTAAGCTCAAATGGCATAAAGAAACTTCTCAATAACCTGAACCCCCACAAGGCTAGTGGTCCTGACCTAATTAAGCCAATCGTACTTAAAACTCTGTCTAAAGAACTCTCACCTATCCTTGAAGTCTTATTCCAAAAATCCCTCAACGAAGGATCACTGCCTGCCCAGTGGAAGTCAGCAAATGTTGCTCCCATTTACAAAAAAGGGGACAAGTCAAACCCCGCCAACTATAGGCCTATCTCACTGACATATGTTCTATGCAAGGTACTAGAACATATAGTTTCCTCCTCGATAGCAAAACACTTCACTAACCACAGTATTCTGTACCATTTGCAGCATGGTTTTGCGTGACCCAACTAATAATGCTAGTCAATGACTTGGTTACCTCTGTCTACAATAAGCATCAGGTAGATCTCATCCTATTAGACTTCAGTAAGGCTTTCGATATGGTCAATCACGAGAAAGTATTACTAAAAATGCATGAATATGGAGTCAGAGGTCAAACATTAAGGTGGATTAAGAGTTTTCTAGATAATAGACTCCAGTCAGTTGTCCTTAATGGTATTAGTTCAGAGGCCATTCCGGTGTCCTCTGGAGTCCCACAGGGATCCGTACTTGGACCCCTGCTTTTCTTAGCCTACATAAACGACCTCCCACAAAACATCAGTTCCAAAGTCCGCATCTTTGCAGATGATACTGCAGTATATCTATCACTGACATCTGCAAATGAATCGGTCACACTCCAAAATGATCTTAAGAGATTAGAAGAGTGGGACATGGAATTTAACCCCTCCAAATGTCAAGTTATCCACGTCACCAGAAGGAAACATCCTATTCCCAGCAAATATAAACTCCATGGAGTCCTACTTGAGTCGGTCACCTCAGCCAAATACCTTGGCATGGATATCTCAAATAACCTGTCGTGGGACACCCACGTAAAAAGGTCAACAAAGAAAGCAAACCAAACATTAGGATTTCTACGTAGAAACCTCCAGGTCAAATCTGAACCCATTAAGACCATGGCTTACCAGACACTAGTGAGACCCCAGCTTGAATATGGCTCCGAGATCTGGTCGCCCCATACCCAAACATTGATAGACCAAATTGAAGGTGTCCAGCGAAGAGCAGCCCGTTGGATAAAGGCTGACTTCTATCGTACCTCTAGTGTTACAGACATGCTACATTCCCATAATCTACGCAGACTAGATCAACGGCATATTGACAATAGGCTTTCCCTTATGTATAAAATTCATAATGATCTTGTTGCTATTCCCATTGAAAATTACCTAGTTCCTGTCTCCCGTCCTACTCGCCATTGCCATTCCTTAAGCTATAGGTTAATTACAGCAACTACAGACTACTACAAGGTTTCCTTCTTTCCAAGAACAATCTATCATTGGAACCACCTCCCTCCTGACATTGTCCATCTCCCTACCATAGAGCAATTCAATACGGCAGTTTGCCATATTGAACATGCCAGTCCCTAGTTGTTCTGCGTAGCTGCTTTTAAACTTTTACCACAACTTATTTTCATACCTTCTTAAATTATACTTTTAACTACTCATACTTTTAACTTCTTTGCGGTTTTTGACGCGCAACATGTCTACATCCCCGCGAGGGGTTCAACATTAAAGGAAGATAGTGAGAGATTTTTGATCAGCTGTTCCCAAACTGGACGAATCTGAAAATGTTCATTCATAATGTAAAATAACGACGTGAATACTCGGAATTACTATGAAAAGAAGCGATTTTCATAAAATATATTCAGTTACAAATTGCAATAAATCATATAAACTCGTAAATTAAATTGTTTATTGGCTACAAAGAAGTTTTATCATTCACTGGCATCGTATAATATGCGGCATCAGTATATTCAAAATGGACGCGCTTAGATTTACGGCTGGAGTCACCAATTTCAAAACAAAATGCGGGTAGCTTATAGTTTGTTCCGGAACATGATTTTGGTATCGACAATAAGATAAAATCATGACCTTTTAATAAATATTCATTAAATCTGCAGAAGTCGTATTTTCATGTAAATTTGGCTCCAATTTTACGAGAATATATCTAGGCTTATGGTTGTTGGCAAATTTTACAGACATCTTCGTTCATTGGCCAAAGCCGGAGTTACGGCGTTTATTTTTAGATGGACTCTGCCCTCTCCTAACGCATTTGACAGGCAGATTAGGATCATTACACTGTTGATAAAATGTTCGATGACGCTTGACCGCTCATCGCCCCGGGTCAAAGTTGACCCACTACGCATTTTCACAGAGTCAAATAAGCGTCTTTACCTATTTTCATGCGTCAAAACCCGGGAGCTCGGGTCAAAGGAACGCTCTGGCTCTATGGTAGGGAGATGGACAATGTCAGGTGGGACTGGGAGATGGTTCCAATGGTAGCTCTACCACAGAAACAATGAAAGACGGATGCCACAATACACACACGATATTTTATGCAAAGATATACTAACATATTTGTTCTTTGTCCTACGAACTGATTGCACAAACAAATCGAATCCTCTGGACATTCCATCTGGCAAAATTGTTTTGCTTGAGGTGGGTGGGGAACTGCCCACTAAGTTGCTGAAGATGCCTGCACTTATGAAACCAGGCAACGTCGTCAAACTTTTGTCTACCATTTCTAACAGATTTGTTTTTTCACATGTTGACGGCAAGACATTTATGTCAGTACATAAACAGTGTAAAATGCACGAAGAAACCTTCAGTTCAATTTCTGTTGGACTTTGTTGACATTTCTACCGGTGCTGCGTTCTATCACCACTCCATGAAAATGGTTAAATATGCTTATAATTTAGTCTAATAACAGTCCGTACCACATTTACTCGATGCCGTTGTATGTGTGTTACGTTTATTTATCACGCTACCGGTTGCCAATTTGAGCGACACCTCCTGAAGAGATTAACCATTTTGGAGGACAGTGCAATAATACAGACAGAGAACCAATTCCAGAGTCTCTTATTGTTCGTTTACGTGCACGATGTAGGCCTATAGCACAGACACGAGACCTCGGTTTAACGTCTCATCTGAGAGACTTAATTTTATTAGGGTCAGACGGGGGATCGAACCTGCGATCCCTGGATTACCAGTCCAACGAACTGTACATAATGACGACACTAATTAATACATATGAGCTAGTCGTAATAGCACGTTAGTATCAGGTGCAAATATGTCTCCAATTTACAGGATAACAGATTACAGCAGGAATATTTAGTTATATTATATAATAAATTAAAAAATTTAATATAAAAATTAAAAATATTGCAGCCAGGAGTTCGAGCCCATCTGTAGCACTTCGACAAGGTACTTGAAATCCACATTGCATCTTCTCTCTCCCCCATGGCGATGTATTCCACACAGGTTTGGGCCACAAGTGTAGCAGTGCTGATATTAGCCTTTTTGTAATAACACACATAGTTCCCTTAATGTTTGCATTTACCCCTGTTATGTAATGGAATGGTCCAAATGGTTGAATTCAATGTAGTTCAAATCACATTAGAAATCGGCCGTCACCAAGTGGGCGATTACCATGATCAGGTCTCTAGATATATATTAATAAAAATATGCTTATATAATGCGGTTAGAACTTGTTTCGCAATCGAGCTGAAATAAAGTTCTATATAAAAAATACGAGCCACATATCTGTAGCCTAATCTATGGCTGAGCATTCAAATCGTATTGTTAACGCACAAAACTTAATCACCGTAGTTCATAATATACGAGTGTTAACTAAACATCTTAGTACGCTCGTCCACATGGTTCGCCGGAGGCGAGGGTAAATAATCCGTGGGTGTGGGTTTGTTGCCGTGTATCCCGCACGATATGTTTTACTTGAGAGGTTGAGATCAAAATTATATCCCTAGCATGTCCCATGTCATCATTAACCCTGTAACATATATCACTAGCATGTCCCATGTCATCATTAACCCTGTAACATATATCCCTAGCATGTCCCATGTCATCATTAACCGTGTAACATATATCCCTAGCATGTACCATGTCATCATTAACACTGTAACATATATGCCTAGCATGTCCCATGTCATCATAAACCCTGTAACATATATCCCTAGGATGTACCATGTTATCACTAACCTTGTAACATATATCCCTAGCATGTCCCATGTCATCATTAACAGTGTAACATATATCCCTAGCATGTACCATGTCATCATTAACCGTGTAACATATATCCCTAGCATGTACCATGTCATCATTAACCGTGTAACATATATACCTAGCATGTACCATGTCATCATTAACCATGTAACATATATCCCTAGCATGCCCCATGTCATCATTAACCGTGTAACATATATACCTAGCATGTACCATGTCATCATTAAGCATGTAACATATATCCCTAGCATGCCCCATGTCATCATTAACCATGTAACATATATCCCTAGCATGTCCCATGTTATCACTAACCGTGTAACATATATCCCTAGCATGTCCCATGTCATTATTAACCGTGTAGCATATATCCCTAGCATGTCGTAATAAACCCATGTCATCATTAACCATGTAACATATATCCCTAGCATGTCGCAATAAACCCATGTCATCATTAACCATGTAACATATATCCCTAGCATGTCGCAATAAACCCATGTCATCATTAATCCTGTAACATATATCCCTAGCATGTCGTAATAAACCCATGTCATCATTAACCATGTAACATATATCCCTAGCATGTCGCAATAAACCCATGTCATCATTAATCCTGAAACATATATCCCTAGCATGTTCCATGTCATCATTAACCCTGTAACATATATCCCTAGCATGTTCCATGTCATCATTAACCATGTAACATATATCCCTAGCATGTCCCATGTCATCATTAATCATGTAACATATATCCCTAGCATGTACCATGTCATCATTAACCGTGTAACATATATCCCTAGCATGTACCATGTCATCATTAACCATGTAACATGTATACTTAGCATGCCCCATGTCATCATTAACCATGTAACATATATCCCTAGCATGTACCATGTCATCATTAACCCTGTGAAATATATTACTAGCATGTACCATGTCATCATTAACCGTGTAACATATATCCCTAGCATGTACCATGTCATCATTAACCATGTAACATATATCCCTAGCATGTACCATGTCATCATTAACCGTGTAACATATATCCCTAGCATGTACCATGTCATCATTAACCGTGTAACATATATCCCTAGCATGTACCATGTCATCATTAACCGTGTAACATATATCCCTAGCATGTATCATGTCACCATTAACCATGTAACATATATCTCTAGCATGTCTCATGTCATCATTAACCATGTAACATATATCACTAGCATGTATCATGTCATCATGAACCGTGTAACATATATCCCACAAACTAGCATGTACCATGTCATCATTAACCATGTAACATATATCCCTAGCAAAGGCTAGCATGTCCCATGTCATCATTAACCATGTAACATATATCCCTAGCATGTACCATGTCATCATTAACCATGTAACGTATATCCCTAGCATGTATCATGTCATCATTAACCCTGTAACATATATCACTAGCATGTATCATGTCATCATTAACCCTGTAACAAATATCCCTAGCATGTACCATGTCAGCATTAACCCTGTAACATATATGCCTAGCATGTACCATGTCATCATTAACCCTGTAAAATATATCCCTAGCATGTCCCATGTCATCATTAACCCTGTAACAAATATACCTAGTATGCCCCATGTCATCATTAACCGTGTAACATATATCCCTAGCATGTCATACCATGTCATCATTAACCATGTAACATATATCCCTAGCATGTCGCAATAAACCAATGTCATCATTAACCGTGTAACATATATCCCTAGCATGTCGCAATAAACCCATGTCATCATTAACAGTGTAACATTTATCCCTAGCATGTCGTAATAAAGCCATGTCATCATTAACCGTGTAATATATATCCCTAGCATGACCCATGTCATCATTAACCATGTAACATATATCCCTAGCATGCCCCATGTCATCATTAACCATGTAACATATATCCCTAGCATGTACCCATGTCATCATTAATCCTGTAAAATATATCCCTAGCATGTACCATGTCATCATTAACCCTGTAACATATATCCCTAGCATGTACCATGTCATCATTAACCGTGTAACATATATACCTAGCATGTACCATGTCATCATTAACCGTGTAACATATATCCCTAGCATGTCCCATGTCATCATTAACCATGTAACATATATCCCTAGCATGCCCCATGTCATCATTAACCATGTAACATATATCCCTAGCATGTCCCATGTCATCACTAACCGTGTAACATATATCCCTAGCATGTCCCATGTCATTATTAACCGTGTAACATATATCCCTAGCATGTCAAAAACCCATGTCATCATTAACCATGTAACATATATCCCTAGCATGTCGCAATAAACCCATGTCATCATTAACCATGTAACATATATCCCTAGCATGTCGCAATAAACCCATGTCATCATTAACCCTGTAACATATATCCCTAGCATGTCGTAATAAACCCATGTCATCATTAACCATGTAACATATATCCCTAGCATGTCGCAAAAACCCATGTCATCATTAATCCTGTAACATATATCCCTAGCATGTTCCATGTCATCATTAACCCTGTAACATATATCCCTAGCATGTCCCATGTCATCATTAACCATGTAACATATATCCCTAGCATGTACCATGTCATCATTAACCGTGTAACATATATCCCTAGCATGTACCATGTCATCATTAACCATGTAACATATATCCCTAGCATGTCCCATGTCATCATTAACCATGTAACATATATCCCTAGCATGTACCATGTCATCATTAACCCGGTAACATATATCCCTAGCATGTACCATGTCATCATTAACCATGTAATATATCCCTAGCATGTACCATGTCATCATTAACCATGTAATATATCCCTAGCATGTACCATGTCATCATTAACCCTGTAATATATCCCTAGCATGTACCATGTCATCATTAACCATGTGACATATATCCCTAGCATGTACCATGTCATCATTAACCATGTAACATATATCCCTAGCATGTACCATGTCATCATTAATCCGGTAACATATATCCCTAGCATGTACCATGTCATCATTAACCATGTAACATATATCCCTAGCATGTACCATGTCATCATTAACCATGTAACATATATCCCTAGCATGTACCATGTCATCATTAACCATGTAACATATATCCCTGATATGTACCATGTCATCATTAACCGTAACATATATCCCTAGCATGTACCATGTCATCATTAACCATGTAACATATATCCCTAGCATGTACCATGTCATCATTAACCATGTAACATATATCCCTAACATGTACCATGTCATCATTAACCGTGTAACATATATCCCTAACATATCCCATGTCATCATTAACCATGTAATATATCCCTAGCATGTACCATGTCATCATTAACCCGGTAACATATATCCCTAGCATGTCCCATGTCATCATTAACCATGTAATATATCCCTAGCATGTACCATGTCATCATTAACCCGGTGACATATATTCCTAGCATGTCGCAATAAACTCATGTCATCACAAACCATGAAACATATAGCCCTAGCATGTCCCATGTCATCACAAACCATGAAACATATATACCTAGCATGTCATCATTAACCGTGTAACTTTATCCATAGCATGTCACAATAAACCCACGTCATCATTAATATCAACAAATCCACATCTAAACTTAAAGTTGATACACCCCGAGGATACACCCAAGCTGACCAAGGAAACAAGTTCACCACCTCGATGGTGTACACCCAAGCTGACCAAGAAAACAAGGCCACCACCCCGAGGGTGTACACCCAAGATGATCAATGAAACAAGGCCACCCCAGAGGGTGTACACCCAAGCTGACCAAGGAAACAAAACCACCATCCCGAGGGTGTACACCCAAGCTGACCAAGGAAACAAGGCCACAACCCGAGGGTGTACACCCAAGCTGACTCGATTATGGCGGGAATAGAGTGAGTGGTCATTTGGGAGTGTCGAACAAATTTCCAAAATTTGGGTGTTAAATGCAATAGTGTGGGGATATTTAACAGCTATGTTGTAGAGGAAGTAAAGCGCTTGACATTGGTGGTTTAGATACTGAAAATGGAGTAAAAATAGGACTTTTTTAATTGTGTGTAAAAAATTCAAGATTGGATCTTACTGGATATTGATTTGTGTAGTGGGCAGTACAATCGGTCGCCATCTTGTCACGGTTTGTGATTTCATAATTTACTAATCTGACACAGAACAGTTGACAGTTTACACATCATTCAATACACATTCTGTGCTGTTTACATCTACAATTTATATAGATAAATATGGCTGATTCAGACAAAAAACGAAAAGAACCATATTCTCCAGTAGATATGGAATTTACAAAGCAGCAACAATTTAGTGATGTGAGTGATGCGGACAACGAATCATTCAAGAAAATGTTAAACAATGCGGTGAGTGATAAAAGCTTCCAGGTGAGCTTCCAAGCAGCATTTATGCCCGTCTTCCAATCTTCAATCGAGAAGGTATTTAAAACATTTAAACATACTATTGTGGATCCTTTGATTGAGGCAAACCAACGTCTAATGAAAACTGTAGAGAGCCAATCGAAAGTTATTGATGAGCAAAAATCGGGGATAGGCAAGAACTATCGGCGAATAAACGAACTATGTAGTGAAATGAACGATATGAATCAATATACAAGGCGAAATTCATTGCGTATTTTTAACCTCAGTGTACCTGAGGAAATCAGCAACGTAGCTAGGCTTACGCATGTATGCACGTGCGTAAGATTTATTTTGACAGTTCATGAAAATGAAATAAATGCAATAAAAACTGGATCGTAAGGGGGTAAGGGGGGACACTGACATTGATCATTCACAAGAAAGTTGACATAAACGAAATGCCAACATATATTGATTGTAGCTGATGTTAATAGTAGGCAAAAGTCACCTGAGACCATATAGTGGGATAAATAATCTCCGGGTGGGACATGCCCCCAACCCCCCTAGGATGGTGCGTAATCCATAGTTAGGCCTAGCTACAACAACGTCACAGCGGATTGACTACCGAATCCGTTTTCTGTGTGACACATTAGCAGTAGCTCATTTATAGTCGTTACCGAGTTCCAACCTTCGACTGTAGTGTTGTATGTATGTATGTTCCTTTAATCAGTTAATGTCAAACCCCTCGCGGGGACGTAGACATGTTTTCCTGGGCAGGCTCAGCCGACCTAAGCGATTAACCAGTACTAAGCAATGTGTGTGAGGTGCCTTGCTCAATGACACTACATACGTGGCCTGACCGAGTATCGAACCCGGGACCGTTCGATTTCAAATCCGACGCTCTACCACGGACGCCACACTGTGTTCTCAACTAATAGAGCTGCAACGACGACCGGGTTTATAACTGCTAAATGTATTCATTTCACTCTCTAGGTAGTACATGCCTCGGTATATAAATAAAATAAATAGATTAAAGCAGCATTACATCGTATGAAATAAAAGATATTTGAAGAATTCAATTGTTACGTATGGGTAGCAATGCTGCTACACATTCTAACATTATACTTTGTAGGCTTATGTTTATTTGGTAAACAGTGTTTTTGCGATAAAACAATCCCGAAACCGAAAGTAGGACTTTCCGAGTCGATCGGTCACGCACTTGTTTACAACCGGAACGCATCGTCCGTACTTGCCCCACGTTGTTTTTTTTAATTAAATTACTTGATATTTTGATTCATACCTCTGTTAGCTAATTCTTTAGGGAAATTTCTACATCCCCGCGAGGGGTTCGACATTAGAGGAAGATAGATAAATAGTTTTCATGTTCAAAATATATACGTTGTTTTCTACATCCTCTGTTGTTTCACGCATGCGCACTGTGCGTGTTTACGGTTCGTGTGTTGATAAACAAATTCGCGTATACGACGGTTTAAATTTATTGGAATTTTATCGTTTCTGAGCGACTATTTCGATGTTTGTAAACACACACACATTAGTATTTATATTTTACCCAAAACATCCTTATTACGATGTAATGCTGCTTTAAGCTCTCTCGCGATATATTCGGAATGTAGTTCTATCGGGAATTATAATGTCTATTTTAACTGCGCTAGCAACGACATATGAAGAATGTTTATTTCAAACTCCAGTAGGTCAATATGACCCATGAGGTACAACAATAATTATATATACAAACTATTAACAAATAGTGGTGACATTTATGTGGAGAAGGCAAAGTATGCAATACAGCATGATTATATAATGATCGTATTACAATATCCCTGTACATAAACTCACTCAATACAACATGAGTATATAATGATCGTATTACAATATCCCTGTACATAAACTCACTCAATACAGCATGATTATATAATGATCGTATTACAATATCCCTGTACATAAACTCACTCAATACAGCATGATTATATAATGATCGTATTACAATATCCCTGTACATAAACTCACTCAATACAGCATGATTATATAATGATCGTATTACAATATCGCTGTACATAAACTCACTCAATACAGCATGATTATATAATGATCGTATTACAATATCCCTGTACATAAACTCACTCAATACAACATGAGTATATAATGATCGTATTACAATATCCCTGTACATAAACTCACTCAATACAGCATGATTATATAATGATCGTATTACAATATCCCTGTACATAAACTCACTCAATACAGCATGATTATATAATGATCGTATTACAATATCCCTGTACATAAACTCACTCAATTTCTAATTATTTCATCAATGTAAGATAAACACGAAGTCTCATTACATACTATTTAATGTCCGTATTTCAAAAGCTTTATAAATAAATACTCAATTTTCTAATTATTTCATTATTACCACCTGTAAATAGTCCTTTTAATTTATACATATTTGGTTTTTTCCAAAAATATTTATTACTATATTTCATTATTATGTATTTATATATTGAACATTCTAGTAACACATGGTATTCATCTTCTAAAACATTACATACTGAGCATTTTTCTATCATACCAACACGTCCAATCTCAATGTTTCTCCATTTCCATAAAACTTACATTCCTGTACGTGATGGCGATTCTCTACCAACTGCAACTGTATGAGTCCTTTTGAATATGGACTTCAGTTCATTTCTAAATCGTGGTCCCGTCATACAGTAAAGAAAGAAATGTATCGCATTATTTACATACTGTAACAGGTTCACTATAGCCCACCAGAAATTATGCCACGCTATTTCCTCCTGTGTCTTTTCTGGAAACCAGTATTCTTCACCGATTAGAAACGCTTGTATTGGCGAAGTTGTAACCAGGAACACACAATTAACCGTTAGTAGCATAGCGGTAAGAGAGGAAATCCTACGGCAGGGAGATTGCCTGTTTGTTTGTGACGTCTGTCGTGATATCATTTCTGACGTCACTACTCCGTTATATTGTGCTATGTCTTGTGCTGAAATCGAACGTAGCGCCATTTCGGATGGTCGCCGCCGACAGGACTTAGGGTTGGCATTGTTCATCGGATGATTTGTTGTTCGATAGAATGATCTATGTGCACTTATTTTCTTTTGAGACATAACAATTTCATATATAATCTTGATATTGCAAACAATCATAATACCAAATGGTATCAAACAAAATGTTGAAAAGTCAATCCATGGCCAAACGTATCTGAGAAACATGTCTATCTCATAGGTCCTACCGTCACATCTAAATTCCCATGTGTCAACGAGACCTAGGTTCCAAAGAAAATGCATATTCTTCATCACCAACAACAACCAGATGACAAAAATTACACACTTTGAACGAGTCAAAGAACAAATCAATTTGGCTTTGAATGGCATAGACACGGACAAACATCTGTCCACTGTAACTGACACTAAAACCCAGACAGTGAAATCAAGTGATAAATAGACCACGAATGTATGTATCTTGCAAGATGTATCTGAAAGATTTCTGATGTCGATGTCGAATGTTGATCTTATCCAGTACCTTAGTAACCCTGTATACAGTGTGAATAAATCCCCGAAACTCAGACATGTCAAGTAGAACATAGTCGTGGACCGTCGTAGTCTAGACCTCAATAAAACTATTATAGACAAAATGTTTCCGAATGTTCCTACTGCAATGAGAAGAGGGGAACCGTATTTCCACAAATATTCTCCAGCCGTATACATTTCATAATCATTTAGGTCGGATTCCGAATCATTCATGGCTGACTGAATTGTTCTATATCAATCTACAACATGTGTTGCATGTCTTTAAGAAAATGTTTATAATCATATGAATATCATTTTATTATTGAATGCTCACTTTATATTAAGAACACTTTACATCAAGAAATAGTATTGGCATATACCTAATATGGTTAAATTTGTTTATTTAATGCAGTTCGGAAATTATCTTTATCCGTTTTTAAAGCATTTGAACGTCGTAGATCATTTGTCAATATCTAAACAGATCTTAATAGTTCATATTGTTTTCAATGATTAATACTTAGTTGTTTTTGTTTATAAAACTGTATGTCTCTCCTCATAAGTGTTCGTAGAGATTAGTGTCCGTCACCATATTACCATACATGTTTCACTTTGTAATGTTTTGTATTGATGCGTTGTTCGTGGGCCAGAATATGGCTTATTACGAAATAAAGATATATAATAATACTATAATCTATGTAGCCTGTTTATGCATTAACATCCTTAGGAGACTGAAGTAAATGTAACCGGTGACATCTCTGGTGGGCTGTTCAACTTTGGACTCGTGATTATGTTAGTGCTGTTGTTATAATTCCGAGTCCAAACGCATTATATTTTTAATTAACTACTACGCTACCTGTACTTTAGTCTATCTATCAAATATGGGCTTGTTGCTTTAATTGCTGATCAAAGATTGGTTTAGCATTACATTGTGTAGTCTCCCAAACATTGTTTAACAAGTACACACTATTAATGTTAAGGTTTAGCACTGTGTAGTTATTATGACTAATAGAGTTATCACCCTTACACTCGTGCTCAGCCACTCAATTTGAGCACCCTTACACTCGTGCTCAGCCACTCAATTTGAACACCCTTACACTCGTGCTCAGCCACTCAATTTGAACACCCTTACACTCGTGCTCAGCCACTGAATTTGAACACCCTTACACTCGTGCTCAGCCACTCAATTTGAACACCCATACACTCGTGCTCAGACACTCAATTTGATAATTAATTAAAAAATTCAATCATTTCTGAATACAGTCAAACTTTATCGAATGACCACGTCTATTAAGAGACCACTTTTTCGGTTCCCGTTTGTGTTGTTAAGGAACAAATTAGTCTGTATTAAGAGACCACTTTTTCAGTTCCCGTTTGTGTTGTTAAGGAACGAGTTAGCCTGTATTAAGAGACCATTCCTGCTTACATGTCGCTTTTTGTCCTTCCCTTTGGTGGTCTCTTAATGCAGGTTGACAGCATACCATATCAGAGAAAATATAATTATATACTAAATTACATCTCACTGTTCATAATCTTAATCACGTTCTAACTGTTTATCTCATCTTCTTTGTATGTGATTCAACAACTGATACGACAGTATATACTGCTACGTCGTTGGAGGTGCGCTTGGCGTATCGTCGTTTCCGGTATTCGGCAATTACTTCGAATTGTTGTACTATCCTTCATTTGAAGCTTATTGTCTGTATTCTAAGAAGGCACTAATATTATATGAAATTCTTTCTGTTTTATGAATATCGTTTCATACTTTTCTGTTGTATCTGTTCACAGTTCGTGAGCGAGCCGTGATTCTGTTATATGACTAGTTTTCCATTTAATTAAATCTGTTCAAAGTCCATATGCGAGCCTAATTTCTGTTATATGACTTTATTCCTATCCACCGGTATGCTCGATCTGTCCAAAGTCCGTGTGCGAACCTAATTTCTGTTGTATGACTTTATTCCCATCCACCGGTATGCTCGATCTGTTCAAAGTCCATGTGCGAACCTAATTTCTGTTATATGACTTTATTCCCATCCACCGGTATGCTCGATCTGTTCAAAGTCCATATGCGAACCTAATTTATGTTGTATGACTTTATTCCCATCCACCGGTATGCTCGATCTGTTCAAAGTCCATGTGCGAACCTAATTTCTGTTATATGACTTTATTCCCATCCACCGGTATGCTCGATCTGTTCAAAGTCCATATGCGAACCTAATTTATGTTGTATGACTTTATTCCCATCCACCGGTATGCTCGATCTGTTCAAAGTCCATATGCGAACCTAATTTCTGTTGTATGACTTTATTCCCATCCACCGGTATGCTCGATCTGTTCAAAGTCCATATGCGAACCTGATTTCTGTTGTATGACTTTATTCCCATCCACCGGTATGCTCGATCTGTTCAAAGTCCATGGGCTAATCTTGTTAGTGAATATTTGTACATGCTATGGTTTTACATCTTCTAAATGTTTCTTTCGTTTCTTTTTTTATCGCTACTGTTCCATCCATTGGTGATAACGTTTCCTAAAGCCTGTGAGCACGGTTAGTTTCTGTATATATATATATATATGTATACATATATGCTGTGGTGTTACAACTTCTGAATAGTGGTTTTGGTTCTGCTTTATGAATAGTTTTGCAGTCTCTGTTGTTAAATCTCCTCACAGTTCGTCAGCGAGTCTAGTTTCTGTATATATGTATACATATATGATGTGGTGTTACATCCTTTGTTTCTGTTTTATAAAACATAACACTATGTCCAGTGTTGTTAAATCTTCTCAAATTCCGAGGGAGAGATATATATATGCACTATAGTCCAACGTCCGTTCACAAATATGCATGCGGTCAATCTGCATTTGTATTACTAGTAACCAATAACCCTATCTGTCTTATACATCATGCACTTGTTAATTAAATCGTTTAATTAGATACTCCATATACACTTCATAAACTCTCGTAACTTCCTGGCAATACTCTGCTGATACTCTTGTCGTATAGTTGAGTGATACGATACATCAACTGTTCATGTAAACTGTGTCAACACAAAATCGTGTAAACAAAACCATATGAAACATTTATGGCACTCGACGTTGATTACGGTCGTGAGCATTGGGGTTATAAAACAATTACAGTGGTATTGTGGAGTATGTTTATATCTTAGTAATGTTCTGTCGCAGTCTCAAATGCCGGTGATAATAGCGAATTGTTGCAGTTTTATAGTACTTGGAAATTACAATCGAGGTTGTCAATATTTTATGATGTCCACAGTATAATATTGAGGACAAACAGCTGTTACATTTGACTTATATTCTCTAAACCAGCTATCTAGTGTTAGGCAATTTGCGGCATTTAGATGTGTTAGGTGAATATTTCATAGGATCCAAGATGGCCGACTTCTTACTATAAATAGGTAATGTTTTCAAATTATTTAATTTTTCTGAATATTCATAATGTATCTTCCGTGACTGTTATGCTTGCTACATAGATGCATTTTGGGACGTTTTCTTAATCATTAAAAGTTATATAATATGTTTAATAGTGTTTTATGTTTGTATGAAGTTTATTGAAATGTAATAAAAATAATACAGATATACACACACACATATATATATATATATATATATATATATTGTATTTTAACGGTAAACATATTTAATGTATATGTAGAGAGTTTGTATATATATACTGAGTCAAAAAAGAAACGATACCTGGTGTTTATGTGTCTATAATTTCAACATTTATTAAGAAAATTCTTTGAAAATTCATAAGATGATAGTCCAACATGTTTGAAAGAGGAGCACATAAAGCATAATGAGCCTCCGAAACTGTCTGCTGCGTGATGACGTAATTCGTCGGACAGGGGTCTAATGGAGTTTTCACACAGACGTCAATACCGAGTATGGGCACCATTTGCGTCTCTCACTGCAATGCACCGCCGTCGCATCGAACGGAAGAGTGTCTGAATCTCTTGCTGGTCAATATTTGTCCACTCCTGACGCAAAACATCCCTCAGTTGGTTTAACGTTACCGGCTGACGTCGTCTGACGCGGCGGTCTAACGTATCCCACAAATGTTCTATGGGTGACAAGTCTGGTGACAAAACAGGCCACGGCAGGGTTTCAATATTGTTCTGCTCCAATAATGTGGTGGAAATCCGAGCAGTATGACACCTGGCGTTGTCCTGTTGGAACAGTGTGACGTTTCTGTTGGTGTTAAAGAACGGCACAACAACTGGCGCAAGGATCTCATCACAGTACCGCTGGGCGGTTAGGTTCCCGTCCACCACTAACAGTTCAGTGCGACTGCCGAAGGTGATACCGCCCCACGCCATAACGCTTCCGCCCCCGAACAGATCGACCTGACGTACACATGCGTCGGCGTAACGTTCACCGCGTCTGCGATATACCCGCTCTCTACCATCCGCTCGACGCAAACAGAACCGCGATTCATCGCTAATCATCACCGAATTCCACTGTAACCGAGTCCAGTGAGCACGTTCCGTCGTCCATTCCCACCGTACGTCACGGTGACGTCGTTTCAGGATGGGTCCAACGTATGGCCGATAGGCACGAATGCCAGGTTCACCGAGCCGGTTCCTGACTGTTTGTGCACTGATGCGATTGTTGGTCATCCCAGGAGTAACGGCAGCTGTGTGCGTAGCAGGTAGGAACCGGTCACGTAAATGTGACGTCCGAATGTGACGGTCCTGTTCACGCGTCGTCACACGTGGTCGACCAGATCTTGGACGGTCGTCCACCGATCCATGTGTTCGATAACGTCGAAGTAGACGTGTTATCGTGATCCGCGTAACCCCGAGTCGATTTGCGACGTCACGCTGACGTAAACCGCCGTCAATCATGCCAATGGCACGCATTCTCTGATTGCGGTTTAGCCTAGGCATTTTGTTAGAGGTAACAATGGGTATGTAAGGTGTTTTTCCTCGATGATAATGCAATATCAGTACAATAAACCGGTTTTCCGATTTGTACATGTGTAGGAAGTTGTCTTTGTTGAGGAGTACGTGCAAATCGGAAATTCGGCGGTCCAGGATTATCGGGTGTTTATTTACCTGTGTTTATGGTTGGCTGACGTTGCAATAAGATACCCGGTACTGATACGTAATAATATATTAAACCTTTCTATGGTTTTATCCGTTTTACGTCATTTTTAGTTTGGTATCGTTTCTTTTTTGACTCGGTATATATGAATTAACATAGGGATATAAATGCGAATGAGATTATCCAAGGGGTGTATTCCATATGAGATTATCCAAGGGGTGTATTCCATATGAGATTATCCAAGGGGTGTATTCCATATATATATATATTCACATTTATATCCCTATGTTAATTCATATTTATTTATAGTGCATGGCAATCATTCGATTGTATTGTAAACTATTACAGAGCACATGCGGATCTGTAGTCCAGTAACGAACCCCTCTGACCCTAATAAAATTAACAGTCTTTCAGATGGGACTTTAAACCGAGGTTTCGTGTCGGTGCCGTACACCGTGCACGTAAAAGAACCAGAGGATACTCTGGAATGAGTCTCTGTCTGTCTCATTGCACTATCCTCCAAACATCTAAAATGACTACTCTCTTCAGGAGGCGTCGCTCATATGGGCAACCGGTAGCGACGATAAATAAACGTAAAACACACACACCAGCTATCTTGTTCTTATAGACAACCTGGCTGAGCGGATCGGCGACACTAGTTTATAGATAGTGATTCATACGGGGGATTATTACTAAAACAGTGTAGGCTAAACGCATTTTGATACCGAAATAATTTAAAATATCGTATAAAATACATTGCTATGCAACAAACTCTCTACATATACATGTATTTAAATATGTTTACCGTTAAAATACAATTACTTTGATCGACAGTTTCAATCTGTTGCAGACATAGGTTGATAGAGCTGTTTGCAAACATTTAGTTTTGCATTTTCTCATGTTTTATAAATCGACACAATCGACTTATACGACGTTTTTAATTGAATCAAGATGTGCGTGCGTGCGCGAGTAAGTGCAGCCAGGCTACGCCCCTGTTGTCAGGCGTGTCACTTTCGCTGGTACATTCCGATGTTACACACATGTTTTATATTCAATGCGACAAACTAAAATACAGGTTGGTTGTTTTTCTAATACTACAATAGTCAAAATAGCCTTGATAATACTTATACATCATATATAGTAACCAGTCGATCACTTAGTATCTACGGTCGTAGATCAATCGGCAAGAAATATATCTAGTGTATTCAAATTTAATTTAGCTCGATTGTGAAACAAGTTCTTACAATTATATTAATTACTCTCGAGACCTCATTCTTGATGGAATCCATCGCCACGATGGAGAGAGAAGAGGCAACGTGGAATTTAAATGCCCTGCCTAAAGGCACAATCGTAAGAGCTCCAGCTGACCTAATGACATACATCTGTTGCACTGCCATGACCTAGCTAGTGATAGACCTCTGTTGCACTGTCGTGACCTGGTGACATACATCTGTTCCACTGCCATGACCTAGCTAGTGATAGACCTCTGTTGCACTGTCGTGACCTATTGACATAAATCTGGGGCACTGCCCTGACCTAGTGATATACACCTGGGGCACTGTCCTGACCTAGTGATATACATCTGGGGCACTGTCCTGACCTAGTGATATAAATCTGGGGCACTGTCCTGACCTAGTGATATACACCTGGGGCACTGTCCTGACCTAGTGACAGAAAGGCATCTGGGGCACTGTCCTGACCTAGTGATATACATCTGGGGCACTGTCCTGACCTAGTGATATACATCTGGGGCACTGTCCTGACCTAGTAATATACACCTGGGGCACTGTCCTGACCTAGTGATATACATCTGGGGCACTGTCCTGACCTAGTGATATACACCTGGGGCACTGTCCTGACCTAGTGATATACACCTGGGGCACTGTCCTGTCCTAGTGATATACACCTGGGGCACTGTCCTGACCTAGTGACAGACAGGCATCTGGGGCACTGTCCTGACCTAGTGATATACACCTGGGGCACTGTCCTGACCTAGTGACAGACAGCATCTGGGGCACTGTCCTGACCTAGTGATATACACCTGGGGCACTGTCCTGACCTAGTGATATACACCTGGGGCACTGTCCTGACCTAGTGATATACACCTGGGACACTGCCCTGACCTAGTGATATACACCTGGGGCACTGTCCTGACCTAGTGATATACACCTGGGGCACTGTCCTGACCTAGTGATATACACCTGGGGCACTGTCCTGACCTAGTGATATACACCTGGGGCACTGTCCTGACCTAGTGATATACACCTGGGGCACTGTCCTGACCTAGTGATATACACCTGGGGCACTGTCCTGACCTAGTGATATACACCTGGGGCACTGTCCTGACCTAGTGATATACACCTGGGGCACTGTCCTGACCTAGTGATATACACCTGGGGCACTGTCCTGACCTAGTGATATACACCTGGGGCACTGTCCTGACCTAGTGATATACACCTGGGACACTGTCCTGACCTAGTGATATACACCTGGGACACTGTCCTGACCTAGTGACAGACAGGCATCTGGGGGCACTGTCCTGACCTAGTGATATACACCTGGGGCACTGTCCTGACCTAGTGACAGACATCTGGGGCACTGTCCTGACCTAGTGATATACATCTGGGGCACTGCCCTGACCTAGTGATATACACCTGGGGCACTGTCCTGACCTAGTGATATACACCTGGGACACTGTCCTGACCTAGTGATATACACCTGGGGCACTGTCCTGACCTAGTGATATACACCTGGGGCACTGTCCTGACCTAGTGATATACACCTGGGGCACTGTCCTGACATAGTGATATACACCTGGGGCACTGTCCTGACATAGTGATATACACCTGGGGCACTGCCCTGACCTAGTGATATACATCTGGGACACTGTCCTGACCAAGCAACATACATCTGGGGCACTGCCTTGACCTATTGACATACATCTGGAGCTGTATTAGTGTCTCCTTCCGCTATCGTGATTAATTTATGCGGAATGATTTACTAAACGTGTCTTATCAAAACCAATATCCACGTGTGACCTGCCCCTCTGCAATGATTACATGACTGTACATGTTGCAAACAAAAACCTTGGAGTGAGGTGGTTGGAGGCTGGGACGTAATGGATATAGGAGGAATATGGTCAACAGGGGAGGGGGTGGTCGCTACCAGGTTATGTTGTCCAGCAGGTCTGATACTAGTGTACCAGATATAGACTTGGTCACCGTTTTCAATCACACAAACGGTATTCATTTGAACAACGTGTCTTGTGTTTTATTCAGATTGTTTTGCGATGTCCTTATGAAATTGTACCGCATAGTGTGAAGTACGGGTAGCCGTTTGTGCGAGCCACATGTTGCCGTTTGTGCGAGCCACAGGTTAGTTTATACACATTTATTTTAGCTCGATTGCGAAACAAGTTCTTTCAACTTATATTAATCACTTTAGAGACCTCATTCCTTATGAAATTGTACCGCATAGTGTGAAGTACGGGTAGCCGTTTGTGCGAGCCACATGTTGCCGTTTGTGCGAGCCACAGGTTAGTTTATACACATTTATTTTAGCTCGATTGCGAAACAAGTTCTTTCAACTTATATTAATCACTTTAGAGACCTCATTCCTTATGAAATTGTACCGCATAGTGTGAAGTACGGGTAGCCGTTTGTGCGAGCCACATGTTGCCGTTTGTGCGAGCCACAGGTTAGTTTATACACATTTATTTTAGCTCGATTGCGAAACAAGTTCTTTCAACTTATATTAATCACTTTAGAGACCTCATTCCTGATGGAATCCATCGCCATGAAGGAGAGAGAAGAGGCAATGTGGAATTTAAATGCCTTGCCTAAGGGCACAATCGTAACGGCTCCAGCGGGGATCGAACTCCGGACCTTTCGCACCTGAAGCGAACGATACTCCACTGCGCTATCACGACTTCCACAGGTTGCTGTTTGTGCGAACAAAAGATTGCCGTTTGTGCGAACCACAGGTGGCTGTTTGTATGATACATAGATTACAGTTAGTACAAGCCACAGGTTGCCGTTGATGCGAACAACAGGGTCGGGGGTTATAAAACTGTTCAAACTCAAGTAATTGGATTGGTTGAATGCGAGTCTTACACTCGGCTGAACCAACCAGATGCTTGGTACTGAGGAGTTTGAGATTTTAGTTTTATAACATCCAGGCCAGGTTGCCGGTGCGAGTTTCTGCTGAACATCTGGGGGATACATTTGGAGAAAAAATCCGCCAGTCGAGAGTTGAGCAGGCGATCCAGATTTTGTCGGTTTCAATCTTCATCTTTGAGCCACATTCCGATTCCCAGTTGTGCTTTCTGTTTGTCATGATGTTGGAGCCTAAGCTTCATTCTCGTGAGATAATGTGGATCTACAACGTGATATAATGAGGATCTACAACCTGATATATAATGAGGATCTACAACGTGATTTATATAATGAGGATCTACAACCTGATTATATAATGAGGATCTACAATGTGATTATATATAATAAGGATCTACAACCTGATTATAATGAGAATCTACAACCTGATATAATGAGGATCTACAACCTGATATATATATATATATATATATATATATATATATATAATGAGGATCTACAACGTGATATAATGAGGATCTACAACCTGATTTATATAATGAGGATCTACAACCTGATATATATATATATATATAATGAGGATCTACAACCTGATTATATAATGATGAGGATCTACAACCTGATTCTATAATGAGGATCTACAACCTGATATATATATATATATATATTATATATATATATATAATATATAATGAGGATCTACAACCTGATATATATATGAGGATCTACAACCTGATATATATATATATATATATATATATATATATATATATATATAATGAGGATCTACAACCTGATATATATAATGAGGATCTACAACCTGATATATATATATATATAATGAGGATCTACAACCTGATATATATAATGAGGATCTACAACCTGATATATATATATATAATGAGGATCTACAACGTGATTATATAATGAGGATTTACAACGTGATTATATAATGAGGATCTACAACGTGATTATATAATGCGGATCTACAACGTGATATAATGAGGATCTACAACCTGATTTATATAATGAGGATCTACAACCTGATAATATATATATATATATATAATGAGGATCTACAACATGATTATATAATGATGAGGATCTACAACCTGATTCTATAATGAGGATCTACAACCTGATATATATATATATAATGAGGATCTACAACCTGATATATAATGAGGATCTACAACCTTATATATATATATATATATATATATATAATGAGGATCTACAACCTGATATATATATATATATAATGAGGATCTACAACCTGATATATATAATGAGGATCTACAACGTGATTATATAATGAGGATTTACAACGTGATTATATAATGAGGATCTACAACGTGATTATATAATGCGGATCTACAACGTGATTATATAATGAGGATCTACAACGTGATTATATAATGCGGATCTACAACGTGATTATATAATGAGGATCTACAACGTGATTATATAATGCGGATCTACAACGTGATTATATAATGAGGATCTACAACGTGATATATATATATATATATATGTAATGAGGATCAACAACGTGAGATAATGAGGATCTACAGCGTGAGATCATGAGGATCTACAACATGATATAATGAGGATCTACCGCGTGAGATCATGAGGATCTACAACGTGATATAATGAGGATCTACCGCGTGAGATCATGAGGATCTACAACGTGATTATATAATGAGGATCTACAACGTGAGATAATGAGGATCTACAACGTGATATAATGAGGATCTACCGCGTGAGATCATGAGGATCTACAACGTGATATATTATAATATATATAATGAGGATCTACAACGTGAGATCATGAGGATCTACAACGTGAGATAATGAGGATCTACCGCGTGAGATAATGAGGATCTACCGCGTGAGATAATGAGGATCTACAACGTGATTATATAATGAGGATCAACAACGTGAGATAATGAGGATCAACAACGTGAGATAATGAGGATCTACAACGTGAGATAATGAGGATCTACAACGTAATATGATGAGGATCTACATCGTGAGATAATGAGGATCCACAGCGTGATTATATAATGAGGATCAACAACGTGAGATAATGAGGATCTACCGCGTGAGATAATGAGGATCTACAACGTGATTATATAATGAGGATCAACAACGTGAGATAATGAGGATCTACCGCGTGAGATAATGAGGATCTACAACGTGATTATATAATGAGGATCAACAACGTGAGATAATGAGGATCAACAACGTGAGATAATGAGGATCTACAACGTAATATGATGAGGATCTACATCGTGAGATAATGAGGATCTACAGCGTGATATAATGAGGATCTACCGCGTGAGATCATGAGGATCTACAACGTGATATAATGAGGATCAACAACGTGAGATAATGAGGATCTACCGCGTGAGATAATGAGGATCTACAACGTGATTATATAATGAGGATCCACAACGTGAGATAATGAGGATCTACCGCGTGAGATAATGAGGATCTACAACGTAATATGATGAGGATCTACATCGTGAGATAATGAGGATCCACAGCGTGAGATAATGAGGATCTACAATGTAAGATGATGAGTATCTACACCGTGTGATAATGAATAGCTGCACCATGACATCATGAGGATCTACAACGTGACATCATGAGGATCTATAACGTGACATCACGAGGATCTACAACGTGAGCTAATGAGGATCTACAACGTGAGCTAATGAGGATCCACATCATTAGATAATGAGGATCTACAACGTGAGATAATGAGGATCTACAACGTACGGTAATGAGGATCTACACCGTGAGATAATGAGGATCTATAACGTGACATCATGAGGATCTACAACGTGAGATAATGAGGATCTACAACGTGAGCTAATGAGGATCCACATCATTAGATAATGAGGATCTACAACGTGAGATAATGAGGATCTACAACGTAAGGTAATGAGGATCTACAACGTAAGGTAATGAGGATCTACAACGTGAGATAATGATGTTCTACAACGTGAGATAATGATGATCTACAACGTGAGATAATGAGGATCTACAACGTAAGATAATGAGGATCTACAACGTACGGTAATGAGGATCTACAATGTGAGATAATGAGGATCTACAACGTGAGATAATGAGGATCTACAACGTGAGATAATGAGGATCTATAACGTGAGATAATGAGGATCTATAACGTGAGATAATGAGAATCTATAACGTAAGATAATGAGGATCTACAACGTGAGATAATGAGGTTCTACAACGTGAGATAATGAGGATCTACAACGTGAGATAATGAGGATCTACAACGTCCGGTAATGAGGATCTACAACGTGAGATAATGAGGATCTATAACGTGAGATAATGAGAATCTATAACGTAATAATGAGGATCTACAACGTGAGATAATGAGGATCTACAACGTGAGATAATGAGAATCTATAACGTAAGATAATGAGGATCTACAACGTGAGATAATGAGGATCTACAACGTACGGTAATGAGGATCTACAATGTGAGATAATGAGGTTCTACAACGTGAGATAATGAGGTTCTACAATGTGAGATAATGAGGTTCTACAACGTGAGATAATGAGAATCTATAACGTAAGATAATGAGGATCTACAACGTGAGATAATGAGGATCTACAACGTGAGATAATGAGGATCTACAACGTGAGATAATGAGGATCTACAACGTGAGATAATGAGGTTCTACAACGTGAGATAATAAGGATCTACAGTGTGAGATCATGAGGTTATACAACAGAAACACATGTTAACGCTGGGTATTTAGTTTATTGGTTATTAAGTCATATGGTGACTATACAACTGTTATTGATGGATGAAGACCCCAGGGTACCCCCTTCCCCTCAGCAGTAGTTCAGCCACGAACCAGTACCCGGGTAGAACAACCGACCTCCCGCAAGCCAGCATCGTGCTTCGAACGTGGTAACAGCGATCGTGGAGTCATCATTTGTGGTCACTTCGAACATGGTAACAGAGATCGTGGGGTCATCATTTGTGGTCACTTCGAACATGGTAACAGCGATCGTGGAGTCATCATTTGTGGTCACTTCGAACATGGTAACAGGGATCGTGGGGTCATCATTTGTTGTCACTTCGAACATGGTAACAGGGATCGTGGGGTCATCATTTGTGGTCACTTCGAACATGGTAACAGGGATCATGGGGTCATCATTTGTGGTCACTTCGAACATGGTAACAGGGATCGTGGGGTCATCATTTGTGGTCACTTCGAACATGGTAACAGGGATCGTGGGGTCATCATTTGTGGTCACTTCGAACATGGTAACAGGGATCGTGGGGTCATCATTTGTGGTCACTTCGAACATGGTAACATGGATCGTGGGGTCATCATTTATGGCTGCTTCAGACCAGGTAACAAGGATCTAATAGTATATGGCTCTGATGGGTGTATAGCGTGATCATTGTGTGCATCATTTTGTACAGTTTGTTGCTTCCATTCATTTTAGGTCATCTCTTCAGGTTGTGTGTATGCGTTGTGTGTGCCTCTGTCTTCAGGTTGTGTGTATGCATTGTGTGTGCTTCTGTCTTCAGGTTGTGTGTGTGTGTTGTGTGTGCTTCTGTCTTCAGGTTGTGTGTATGCGTTGTGTTTGCTTCTGTCTTCAGGTTGTGTTTATGTGTTGTGTGTGCTTCTGTCTTCAGGTTGTGTGTATGTGTTGTGTGTGCTTCTGTCTTCAGGTTGTGTGTATGTGTTGTGTGTGCTTCTGTCTTCAGGTTGTGTGTATGTGTTGTGTGTGCTTCTGTCTTCAGGTTGTGTGTATGTGTTGTGTGTGCTTCTGTCTTCAGGTTGTGTGTGCTTCTGTCTTCAGGTTGTGTGTATGTGTTGTGTGTGCTTCTGTCTTCAGGTTGTGTGTATGTGTTGTGTGTGCTTCTGTCTTCAGGTTGTGTGTATGTGTTGTGTGTGCTTCTGTCTTCAGGTTGTGTGTATGTGTTGTGTGTGCCTTCTGTCTTCAGGTTGTGTGTATGTGTGTGTGTGCTTCTGTCTTCAGGTTGTGTGTATGTGTTGTGTGTGCTTCTGTCTTCAGGTTGTGTGTATGTGTTGTGTGTGCTCTGTCTTCAGGTTGTGTGTATGTGTTGTGTGTGCTTCTGTCTTCAGGTTGTGTGTATGTGTTGTGTGTGCTTCTGTCTTCAGGTTGTGTGTATGTGTTGTGTGTGCTTCTGTCTTCAGGTTGTGTGTATGTGTTGTGTGTGCTTCTGTCTTCAGGTTGTGTGTATGTGTTGTGTGTGCTTCTGTCTTCAGGTTGTGTGTATGTGCTTCTGTTGTCAGGTTCTTACAACACTCGAGGAAAATAAAACATAAATATGTACATATTATTAAATAATACTTTATTTTCTATAATTCTGTAAATGCAATAACATACTCGGTACATGTATATTTTTCATGTGGTAGTAATAGTATCTCATCAAATGACTAATATTACTGATCATAAGTCAGAGTCATGGGCAAGCTGGAATTCAGCTTAGCTTAGTAACTGATTGAAAAATTGGGCCTTCTGGTGAAGAACAAATTTTACCCTGAAATAAAGTGTTTATTGGAAATCTTACTGAATACCCTGAACTAAGAGTGCTATATACAAGATAGCATAATGGGTGTTCTATATATTTGGGAATGCACCTATCCTTGAAAATAGTCCATTCCACAAAGACAATAACTAAATATAGTCCATTCTAGAAAAATATATCTGAAAATAGTCCATTCCACAAAGACAATAACTAAATATAGTCCATTCTAGAAAAATATATCTGAAAATAGTCCATTCCACAAAGACAATAACTAAATATATTCCACAAAGACAATAACTAAATATATTCCACAAAGACAATAACTAAATATATTCCACAAAGACAATAACTAAATATAGTCCATTCTAGAAAAATATATCTGAAAATAGTCCATTCCAGAAATGTAGACCTGGAAGTACCCCATATTTGAAATAATTATATATCTGTAAATAGTCCATTCCAGAAATATATAAAACTGAAAATAGTCCATTCTAGAAAAATAAAATAAACCTAGAAATAGTCCATTCCAGAAACATAGACATGGAAAATGGAAATATTCCATTCGGGGAAATATATAACTAGAATTAGTCCATTCCAGAAATATTGACCAAAAATTGTTCAATCCAGAAATATAGACCTGAATAGTCCATTCTAGAAATATAGACTGGAATAGTCCAATCCAGAAATATAGACTGGAATAGTCCATTCTGGAATCAGCCTATTCCAGAAATATAGACCTGTTATATTGTCCATTCTAGAAATATAGACCAGGATATAGTCCATTCCAGAAATATATAACTTTGGGTAAACCATTCTGATTCAGACATTTCCAGAACATAACAAAGACAAGTAAATTCCAGAAACACAGAACATAACTTAAGCCGCTGAACTAGGTAAGAAACATGAACAAGTATACACATAGTAAACAACATTGCAAGCTGAATATCACAGTTCTGAATAATATAAATAAAGCTATTTGGAAGAAGCATAGAAGTTGTAAAACATAAACAGTCAGCAGTTAAAACCAGCAGTTTAACAAACAAATATATACAATATACCAAATGTAAATACCTATTACATGTATGTGCATCTACAGTTCACATAATGAGAAACATAAGTCAGTTACTGCCCCTGAATACTCATAAAAGTATATTGGTCCTCTTAATTGGTATCCTCTGTTTTTATCATTGTTTCCTTTGCACCACAATAATGCCCACATGTTTTCCTTTTTTATCCGTATTCTCATCTTATAATTTATGAAATTATTAAATCTCGACAGATATCCTTTACCATGTCCAATGGATACCTTACTATAAAAATTGGTTCAATTAGTTAACACGATTTCGATAAAATTAAACTTATCCTAACGCAACATCTGGTTAGATGACAACAGTAAAAACAAAGGATTCCAACTAAAAGGACCAATATACATTTAAGGATAAATCAGACTTTATCCATCAAGGGAGGTAATAGAAAAACCAGTAATATCTCTCATTAGGAAAGGTACTACAGACCAATTATCAATGCACGATTTGTCTGTACAAACAATACTACTGTTCACAGCAATGCTTGTACCGTATTTATCGATGTATTACGCGCTTTCAAATAGAATTTATAAACCAGCGGTATGGTATCCTTACACTTGAATGTACATGGACTCTTCTCTCCCCCTCATGGCGATGGATTCTATCAGGAATGAGGTCTTGAGAACTTGGAGGAGAAAAATCAGTTCAGGTCTTTGTTAGAGGGATTTCATAACATGTCAAACAAACTTAATACTGGTAAATTTCATTCAAATACATTTCACTTTTACATTAAAAAATACTGAAAATTGAATAGTAAATTTAAATAATCTATTACTATAATATAAACTTATAATAATTTATAAACAAAGAAGTAAACAAATAATTCTAATGACTGTCAGTAAACAATAAACACATTGGCCAATCAACAACAACAATGGTTCAAATTTAACATCCATGTATATATCAATCACATGAAATAATGGTACTGGACAACGATACACAATGTCAACAACAGTTGTTCCAAATTAATATATATCTATTATGTCTTTACGAAAATGGACGGCTGTTTCTTATTGTTGTTAGTTAACAACAACAATTGTTTATATGCAAAATACATCTATTATGCCTTTACGGTAATGGACGGCAGTTTCTTATGTTGTTAGTTAAATGCTTATATTGTGTATTTAGCTTGTGTTAATTAAAACAGTAAATCAGAAATAGACAGCTTTCTCATACATTGTCAGTTAACAATTATTTATATGTTACACACAACTATTATGTCAATTAACAGTAAGGGACGGCTGTTTCTTTTCACGTGCGGATTGTTGAGCGAGGTATATCTGGCGTTCTTTCTTCAACTTCTCCGTCTTGTTATGTTTGCTTGTGATGTGCAGTGGAGGGAGCATCTTGTCCAGCTTGGGGTTGTTTGGAAACTTCAGTAAGTTGGCAACCTTGTCTAAGAGGGAGCTGCAAAACACAGTCATAAAACATTTTTATTATACAGTCTACATCCGTGATGTCAAAGTCGGTTATGTTGAATTCTCCGGTTATCTCAAAGTCGGATCAAAGTCCCGTTTCAGAGACTATCATTTTACATATCACTGGCTCTGTTTATATCGAATTTCGTTAAGTCAAACTTCGGTTATGTTGAAGTATTTTGTTCGGTTCGACGGAATTCGACATAACGGATGTAGATTTACATTCCCGGTAACTTATGGTTGAATGGTAAATAAACATTCCTGGTAACTTATGGTTGAATGGTAAATAAACATTCCTGGTAACTTATGGTTGAATGGTAAATAAACATTCCTGGTAACTATGGTTGAATGGTAAATAAACATTCGAGGTAACTTATGGTTGAATGGTAAATAAACATTCATGGTAACTTATGGTTGAATGGTAAATAAACATTCCTGGTAACTTATGGTTGAATGGTAAATAACCTGGTAACTTATGGTTGAATGGTAAATAAACATTCCCGGTAACTTATGGTTGAATGGTAAATAAACATTCCCGGTAACTTATGGTTGAATGGTAAATAAACATTCCTGGTAACTTATGGTTGAATGGTAAATAACCCGGTAACTTATGGTTGAATGGTAAATAAACATTCCTGGTAACTTATGGTTGGATGGTAAATAAACATTCCCGGTAACTTATGGTTGAATGGTAAATAAACATTCCTGGTAACTTATGGTTGAATGGTAAATAAACATTCATGGTAACTTATGGTTGAATGGTAAATAAACATTCCTGGTAACTTATGGTTGAATGGTAAATAACCCGGTAACTTATGGTTGAATGGTAAATAAACATTCCTGGTAACTTATGGTTGGATGGTAAATAAACATCCCGGTAACTTATGGTTGAATGGTAAATAAACATTCCTGGTAACTTATGGTTGAATGGTAAATAAACATTCCCGGTAACTTATGGTTGAATGGTAAATAAACATTCCCGGTAACTTATGGTTGAATGGTAAATAAACATTCCCGGTAACTTATGGTTGAATGGTAAATAAACATTCCCGGTAACTTATGGTTGAATGGTAAATAAACATTCCCGGTAACTTATGGTTGAATGGTAAATAACCCGGTAACTTATGGTTGAATGGTAAATAACCCGGTAACTTATGGTTGAATGGTAAATAAACATTCCTGGTAACTTATGGTTGAATGGTAAATAACCCGGTAACTTATGGTTGAATGGTAAATAAACATTCCTGGTAACTTATGGTTGGATGGTAAATAAACATTCCCGGTAACTTATGGTTGAATGGTAAATAAACATTCCTGGTAACTTATGGTTGAATGGTAAATAAACATTCATGGTAACTTATGGTTGAATGGTAAATAAACATTCCTGGTAACTTATGGTTGAATGGTAAATAACCCGGTAACTTATGGTTGAATGGTAAATAAACATTCCTGGTAACTTATGGTTGAATGGTAAATAAACATTCCTGGTAACTTATGGTTGAATGGTAAATAAACATTCCCGGTAACTTATGGTTGAATGGTAAATAAACATTCCCGGTAACTTATGGTTGAATGGTAAATAAACATTCCCGGTAACTTATGGTTGAATGGTAAATAAACGTGTTCGTACACATGTACTTACTCCACGAGATTTTTCTTCTCTTCCAGAAATATATACTCCTCTTCAACCTCCTTCAACGGAGCATTCTCTGGTGCTACCAGCTACAATATACAGAGTACAGGGTATAATTGTTTGATTCAGTGCATATAGATGGGTCAGTGGTACAGTGGTTAAACACGGACTGTAAATACAGGGATCGCAGGTTCGATCCCGCATCTGAACCAAAAGAATAATAGTTTTCCAGCGTGAACTATAAACCGAGGTCTGGTGGATTGGTGCTGTACATCGGGCATGTAGAGGCACCAGGGTTTCTTCTGGAATTGGCTTAGATGTATCTTGAGCATTATGCTCCAAAATTTAAATGACTAATATAGTCCTGGATGAATGACTCCGATTAACCAGGGGGCGAAGTCGTGATAGCGCAGTGGATGCGCTTTCGCTTCAGGTGTGAAAGGTCCAGAGTTCGAGCCCCACTGGAGCCGTTATGATTGTGCCCTTAGGCAAGGCATTTAAATTCCACGTTGCCTCTTCTCTCTCCCTCGTGGCAATGGATTCCATCAGGAATGAGGTCTCGAGAGTGATTTATATAAGTTGAAATAACTTGTTTCGCAATCGAGCTAAAATAAATTTGTATAAACTAACCAGGGGGCGACCATAAATAAACATATAAAAAATAACAATTCAGTGCATGATCAAATTATATCGCACCATATGAAACATTGGAAGCAATATTATAACATGTGATTTTAGAAGTGATTCAATTTGATTCCCACATTCAATCTACAACTTGTTAGCAGTGAATGTAACGGCTATATTCCACAAACATACCTCTCAGTCTGGATCCCATGTTAAACCTACAACTTCTCTTGCTAGCAGTGAATATAACGGCTATATTCCACAAACTTACCTTCAGTCTGGATCCCATGTTAAACCTACAACTTCTCTTGCTAGCAGTAAATGCAACGGCTATATTCCACAAACTTACCTTCAGTCTGGATCCCATGTTAAACCTACAACTTCTCTTGCTAGCAGTAAATGTAACGGCTATATTCCACAAACTTACCTTTAATTTAGATCCCATGTTAAACTTACAACTTCTCTTGCTAGCAGTAAATGTAATGGCTATATTTCACAAACTTACCTTCAATTTGGATCCCATGTTAAACCTACAACTTCTCTTGCTAGCAGTAAATGTAACGGCTATATTTCACAAACTTACCTTCAATTTAGATCCCATGTTAAACCTACAACTTCTCTTGCTAGCAGTAAATGCAACGGCTATATTCCACAAACATACCTTCAGTCTGGATCCCATGTTAAACCTACAACTTCTCCTGCTTGCGCTAAATGTGACGGCTATATTCTCCTGGCTCATCACCCTCACTCCCATGTGTCGATTCACTCCTATGCATATAGGCTGAAAGGGCGGTGCGTGCACATGGGTGACCTGGTCCTTCCAGCTCCATTTGCGCCGTCTGCTGCCGAAGTTGTCCAGCTCAATACCACCATATTGATCAATATACAACCTGATATTCACAACATAGCAGATGTCAACAAACTTGGATCCAAAGTTGATTAGTATTTAAATGGATTTTCTTTAATTTGACCAAAGGCAGTAAAACTATAGCACTCAATGATTGGTTAATCCATCACCCTTCCAATCCTCCGTAGAGGTAGCCATGTTCAATTTGTGTGAAAGAAGAGTTCATTACAGATACATACGGTTAAATGGGTTAGGCTGTCCCCCACCCACAAGCCTCTGTAACAGATTCCAAATGGTAAGGATGAATCCACTAATAAATGTATGGGGATTAAAATGTTCAATCTGTTGTGTTACCTTTATGAACCTCTGTAGAGGATTCCATATTGCATGGAAGAGTCTATTAAATATGCATAGGATTAAAAGGGATAATCCATAGCCCTACATGTTACGAGGTAAATCCTTCTGTACAGGATTCCATTTTTGCAACATTTATGTCTAAAAAGGTATAAATTGTGCTCAACTATGATACATGACAACTTTACTGTACCATCTGAAATGGAGTTTTCTACCCTTCCTGTGTTATTCAGCAGACACTAGTGGGGGAGGGGATGGGATGGGACAGGGGAGTGAGAGGGGAGGGGATGGGATGGGGGAGAGGGTGAGGATGGGGCGGGGGAACGACTAACTATGTTAAACGAGAAGAACCCTTACTCTTTCCTTACCTGATATCCCCATTTTGGAAGTAGCAGTATCCGTATCCGTTGGGTTCAAACACAGCCGCGACCCCAGATCTCTTCAAGTCCTGATGCAGAGTATAATAATACTGACCCAACTTTATGGACGACACCAGAATGGCCAGGTTTCCTGATGGATAACTCAAATTAGTCAAGGATTAGGTCGTACCAAAGTTTTCCATGGACTGTATTTATTTGAAAAATACTTAAAAGTTACAAACAATAATATAATCTTTGTTTTGGGTTAAAGTAGCACAAACAACTTGGCGACTCTCTAATATTGGGTTTTGGGTTAGTCGCACCAACAACTTGGTGACTCTAATATTGGGTTTTGGGTTAAAGTCGCACCAACAACTTGGCGACTCTAATATTGGGTTTTGGGTTAAAGTATTATTAACAACTTGGCGACTCTCTAATATTGGGTTTTGTGTTAAAGTCGCACGAACAACTTGGCGACTCTCTAATATTGGGTTTTGGGTTAAAGTCGCACCAACAACTTGGCCACTCTTTAATATTGGGTTTTGGGTTAAAGTCGAACCAACAAATTGGCGACTCTCTAATATTGGGTTTTGGGTTAAAGTAGCACAAACAACTTGGCGACTCTCTAATATTGGGTTTTGGGTTAAAGTCAAACCAACAACTTGGTGACTCTCTAATATTGGGTTTTGGGTTAAAGTAGCACAAACAACTTGGCGACTCTCTAATATTGGGTTTTGGGTTAAAGTCGCACCAACAACTTGGCGACTCTCTGATATTGGGTTTTGGGTTAGTCGCACCAACAACTTGGCGACTCTCTAATATTGGGTTTTGGGTTAATGTCGCACCAACAACTTGGTGACTCTCTAATATTGGGTGTTGGGTTAAAGTCGCACCAACAACTTGGCAACTCTCTAATATTGGGTTTTGGGTTAAAGTAGCACCAACAACTTGGCGACTCTCTAATATTGGGTTTTGGGTTAAAGTAGCACCAACAACTTGGCGACTCTCTAATATTGGGTTTTGGGTTAAAATCGCACCAACAACTTGGCGACTCTCTAATATTGGGTTTTGGGTTAAAGTAGCACCAACAACTTGGCGACTCTCTAATATTGGGTTTTGGGTTAAAGTAGCACCAACAACTTGGCGACTCTCTAATATTGGGTTTTGGGCTAAAGTCGCACCACATGCACAAAGTAGTGAAAAATAAAGTGTGTTATTCCACTGCTTTCAACCAGTACAGACGGATCTGTAGTCCAGTGGTAACACGCTGGACTGGTAATCCAGGGATTGCAGGTTCGATCCCCCGTCTGACCCTAATAAAATTAATAGTCTTTCAGATGGGACGTTAAACCGAGGTCTCGTGTCGGTGCACGTAAAAGAACCAGAGGAGACTCTGGAATGGGTCTCTGTCTGTATCACTGCACTATCCTCCACAAATCTAAAATGACTAATCTCTTCGGGAGGCGTCGCTCATATGGGCAACCGGTAGCGACGATAAATAAACATAACACACACAAATGGTCAAATTGTGACTTAACCATATTTCGTTGAATTTTATTATATAACACGATTAAGGGTGCAATCTCGCACTGTCTCATTTCTCCCAAAAATGATTACCTAGAATGACCCCTGTCCCCCCCCCCCCCCGCGCTCTATACGAGTTGCAGTGCTTTCAACTCGCTATTCATGTTTCATTGTATGAATTGCTCACAGTAACGATGATCGGTTATATTGAGAAGCATATGGTACGTTATGGAATGACCAATAGAAAGGATACAACACATTGCCCGTGCCATCTGGGAACATCGTGAGAAACTTCTGACCGCTCTCGTAGAACTTCTCAATCAACGGACGATCTCGTAACTGAAATACACGAAGAATACAATACAACAAGCTCCGGCTCGTCACAAATTCAAGGAGTGTAATGTAGTGCTATTGAAAGATTGCTACATGTACAGTCAAGCCTGTCTTAAGCAGCCAGCCAAGGGAATCACATAAAGTGGCTGCTTAGCACAGGTGGCTGCTTAATAGAAGGCAAATGTATAATAAAACAACATATTGGGAATCTGGAAACTGGCTGCTTAATGCAGGTGATCACTAACACAGGTTTGACTGTACATTGGTTATTGTACTTTGCCATGGTAACAGTATTGAGAAAAGAAATGATATAATCAGTAGAAATATGGGGTGATGATGTCTTATTTTATTTACACACGCTAGTGCTAAACAATTTGGCGAGCAGAATCAGGGAGTGATGATGAATGCACTTTTTTTTCTTTCTTTTTTAAACTTCATTTATTTTACGACGATTGCGAATCAAGTTTTAACAACTTATATGAATCACTCTCGTTGGCGTGGATGAAAGCATAAATGTGGTCATTCGTGTGGGAGGAAACCGGAGTACCCGGAGTAAACCCACCTGAATGCACTTAGTTATCCTGGCCGTTGCAGAGCATTATGGGAAAGCAGAAATAATGCGCTATGGTGATAAATATGAACTACGTGTAGGTTATTTAGCCTTGTTATACTGCTCAGCATATGGGCGAGCAGAATTATGAGTGATGATGGTGATGATTAATACGCTTATTTACCCTCGTAGATCATACACTAAGGGCGAGCCTGGTCTGCGTGGTTAATTCCTACGCATCAGAATGACAAACAGTGGTTTATATATTATTTCCATTACAACTTGACTCATTATAATGCTATAAAAAACTAATAAATGTGTGTGTTACTTTGTCTCCTTGTTTGTTATTTGGCTGATGGCTTTACAAAATACCTCCCTGTAAAATACCTCCTGTGTTCCAGTGTCACTGGAAATCATCTATAAACTATTAACACTACAAATTCTGCCTAATTGCTGTATTCAATTCCAATGTAAAATTGTTAAATGTCTATAAATAAAATTTTTAATGGGGGTTCAAAATTGAACAGCCATAGCCATGGTTTATTGCAGATTTAACTGTTTGCATGCTAGTGGTGAAAATAACAGTCAAATATGTCGTGGAATTCCATTATAAAATAACAGTCAAATATGTCGTGGAATTCCATTAGAAAATAACAGTCAAATATGTCGTGGAATTCCATTAGAAAATAACAGTCAAATATGTCGTGGAATTCCATTAGAAAATAACAGTCAAATATGTCGTGGAATTCCATTATAAAATAACAGTCAAATATGTCGTGGAATTCCATTAGAAAATAACAGTCAAATATGTCGTGGAATTCCATTAGAAAATAACAGTCAAATATGTCGTGGAATTCCATTAGAAAATAACAGTCAAATATGTCGTGGAATTCCATTAGAAAATAACAGTCAAATATGTCGTGGAATTCCATTAGAAAATAACAGTCAAATATGTCGTGGAATTCCATTAGAAAATAACAGTCAAATATGTCGTGGAATTCCATTAGAAAATAACAGTCAAATATGTCGTGGAATTCCATTAGAAAATAACAGTCAAATATGTCGTGGAATTCCATTAGAAAATAACAGTCAAATATGTCGTGGAATTCCATTAGAAAATAACAGTCAAATATGTCGTGGAATTCCATTAGAAAATAACAGTCAAATATGTCGTGGAATTCCATTAGAAAATAACAGTCAAATATGTCGTGGAATTCCATTAGAAACGGGTCATAACAACACAATTCTAATGAAATGTCATAACATTCCAGAGATTCAGTTACAAATAAGAAAAACGCATGAATGAATTGTCGTCTGCTGTGTGTTTATATGTTTATTTACCGGCGCTAGCGGTTGCCCATATGAACGACGCCTCCTGAAGAGATTCGTCATTTTAGATTTTGGAGGATAGTGCATGATACAGACAGAGACCCATTCCAGAATCTCCACTGGTTCTTTTAAGTACACAGTGTAAAGCACCGACACGACCTTGGTTTAACGTCCCATCTGAGACTGTTAATTTTATTGTTGCTTATGTTGTCTGCTACAAATATTTGAGTTAACAACGGTATACCGGTATTTATTCTTTGTTCATAGGTACAAAATATGATGCTAGAATATATGGTATACATGTACATTGTATGTCACTCATGAACATAAGTCAGAATGCTATTATTATCACTTTGTTTATCACTCCGTGATAATAATTTCCTTTATGCTTTCCAATGAATGATAAGAATTTTCTCAGTGAAAGAAAACTCCTTCTTACACCGCTTTGAAACAGTGAAATATGGCATTTTCTCTGCCACTTGTTGCGTTTCGTATTCGTGCGCGGTTAGATGTATTTTAGCTATTTTCTGACTATCATGAACAGTTAAGTAATATATTCTAATAAATTTGTTTTGTCTGTAGTTAATTTTGACAGCAAACAGAAACTAACCTGAAAATTATACAGGAACTGTTTCTTAATATGGACATTCACACTAATAGAAGTAGTGGTTGTGCGGTTGTGTCATGTAGTGCAATGAGGTTCCCAAAAGGGCAGTTAAAATGAATAAAATTTGAAAACATATATTATATTAGCACAATTCATTGGCAATCATAAAAGAAAAAGATTTGTGTTTATTTGTGTAAGATAGGATTTTATTTCATCGAGTGATCACCGAAATTTGTATTTCCACGAGTGGCATTATATCCTCTGTACCTTCAATGTTCATTCAGTGAAATTTAATTTGATCATACAACAATCACAGCTGATAAAAACAAATATACTCTATCGTCCGGTATATACACTTCCATTTAATTGAAAGAATTTTCGTCTACTCTCGATCAGATCACCAATTATTTTTCAATCCAAGTTTTTTTTAACTCTTTCGTTGTTTAATCTGTTCTGGTTTCTTTGTTGTTATTTTGTTTCTTTATTTCCAGTTATTGCTTGTATAATTGTAGCTATATGTTATCATAATATAAATAAAAATCGAAAAGGTAAAAGGTGGTGGGGGTTGTTTTGATTGAGCAAAATTATATTGTATCTTATGATAAGATTTACACAACAACCACAGTAATAAACAAAATATACACATCCGAATATACACAGAAAATAATACAGAATAGAAAAAACGAAAGTAATCAATAAATACATAAAATGGACTATAATGTCTATCCCACGTACACAGGGGACCTCTATCCCACGTACACAGGGGACCTCTATCCCACGTACACAGGGGACCTCTATCCCACGTACACAGGGGACCTCTATCCCACGTATACAGGGGACCTCTATCCCACGTACACAGGGGACCTCTATCCCACGTACACAGGGGACCTCTATCCCACGTACACAGGGGACCTCTATCCCACGTACACAGGGGACCTCTATCCCACGTACACAGGGGACCTCTATCCCACGTACACAGGGGACCTCTATCCCACGTACACAGGGGACCTCTATCCCACGTACACAGGGGACCTCTATCCCACGTACACAGGGGACCTCTATCCCACGTACACAGGGGACCTCTATCCCACGTACACAGGGGACCTCTATCCCACGTACACAGGGGACCTCTATCCCACGTACACAGGGGACCTCTATCCCACGTAACAGGGACCTCTATCCCACATACACAGGGGACCTCTATCCCACGTATACAGGGGACCTCTATCCCACGTACACAAGGGACCTCTATCCCACGTACACAGGGACCTCTATCCCACATACACAAGGGACCTCAATCCCACGTACACAAGGGACCTCAATCCCACATACACAAGGACCTCAATCCCACGTACACAAGGGACCTCAATCCCACGTACACAAGGACCTCAATCCCACGTACACAAGGGACCTCAATCCCACATACACAAGGGACCTCAATCCCACGTACACAAGGGACCTCAATCCCACATACACAAGGGACCACAATCCCACGTACACAAGGGACCTCAATCCCATGTACACAAGGGACCTCAATCCCACATACACAAGGGACCTCAATCCCACGTACACAAGGGACCTCAATCCCACGTACACAAGGGACCTCAATCCCACGTACACAAGGGACCTCAATCCCACATACACAAGGGACCTCAATCCCACATACACAAGGGACCTCAATCCCACGTACACAAGGGACCTCAATCCCACGTACCCGTTGGCCCTTATTTTTTGAAGTTCATATGCAAGTAAATATATTAACTTTTTAAAGATTATCTCATTTGAAGCAAAAGATTTGCAATTTTGTTATTAGTTTACCGGTAAACATTATTTATTTGCTATGTTACATATATATATATACATATACATATACTATACTGAGTCAAAAAAGAAACGATACCTGGTGTTTATGTGTCTATAATTTCAACATTTATTAAGAAAATTCTTTGAAAATTCATAAGATGATAGTCCAACATGTTTGAAAGAGGAGCACATAAAGAATAATGAGCCTCTGAAACTGTCTGCTGCGTGATGACGTAATTCGTCGGACAGGGGTCTAATGGAGTTTTCACACAGACGTCAATACCGAGTATGGGCACCATTTGCGTCTCTCACTGCAATGCACTGCCGTCGCATCGAACGGAAGAGTGTCTGAATCTCTTGCTGGTCAATATTTGTCCACTCCTGACGCAAAACATCCCTCAGTTGGTTTAACGTTACCGGCTGATGTCGTCTGACGCGGCGGTCTAACGTATCCCACAAATGTTCTATGGGTGACAAGTCTGGTGACAAAGCAGGCCACGGCAGGGTTTCAATATTGTTCTGCTCCAATAATGTGGTGGAAATCCGAGCAGTATGACACCTGGCGTTGTCCTGTTGGAACAGTGTGACGTTTCTGTTGGCATTAAAGAACGGCACAACAACTGGCGCAAGGATTTCATCACAGTACCGCTGGGCGTTTAGGTTCCCGTCCACCACTAACAGTTCAGTGCGACTGCCGAAGGTGATACCGCCCCATGCCATAACGCTTCCGCCCCCGAACAGATCGACCTGACGTACACATGCGTCGGCGTAACGTTCACCGCGTCTGCGATATACCCGCTCTCTGCCATCTGCTCGACGCAAACAGAACCGCGATTCATCGCTAAACATCACCGAATTCCACTGTAACCGAGTCCAGTGAGCACGTTCCGTCGTCCATTCCCGCCGTACGTCACGGTGACGTCGTGTCAGGATGGGTCCAATGTATGGCCGATAGGCACGAATGCCACGTTCACCGAGCCGGTTCCTGACTGTTTGTGCACTGATGCGATTGTTGGTCATCCCAGGAGTAACGGCAGCTGTGTGCGTAGCAGGTAGGAACCGGTCACGTAAATGTGACGTCCGAATGTGACGGTCCTGTTCACGCGTCGTCACACGTGGTCGACCAGATCTTGGACGGTCGTCCACCGATCCATGTGTTCGATAACGTCGAAGTAGACGTGTTATCGTGATCCGCGTAACCCCCGAGTCGATTTGCGACGTCACGCTGACGTAAACCGCCGTCAATCATGCCAATGGCACGCATTCTCTGATTGCGGTTTAGCCTAGGCATTTTGTTAGAGGTAACAATGGGTATGTAATGTGTTTTTCCTCGATGATAATGCAATACCAGTACAATAAACCGGTTTTCCGATTTGTACATGTGTAGGAAGTTGTCTTTGTTGAGGAGCACGTGCAAATTGGAAATTCGGCGTTCCAGGATTATCGGGTGTTTATTTACCTGTGTTTATGGTTGGCTGATGTTGCAATAAGATACCCGGTACTGATACGTAATAATATATTAAACCTTTCTATGGTTTTATCCGTTTTACGTCATTTTTAGTTTGGTATCGTTTCTTTTTTGACTCAGTATATATAAAATGATTGTAAGACAAATAGGATTTGAAAACAAGTTTAGTAAATTCATCTTCATGGTAAACTATTTCGCCCATGTCGCCCCTATGATGTGTCATGAGACAGGTGTTGTTTCTGGATAACATGCACACAGACAGTACAAAACTGGATCCTGTTTTTCATATTATAAACATGTATTCTAAGAGTCAATTTTTCAACTTTAAAAATATATGTCTACATGTACATTGTATCTGTTAAAAACATGTACATCTTACATTCAGTATTAAAGCTAACTAAATTCAAATTACCGTAAATCACCGTACAAACCTGAATAAACGCACCAGAAACATAAAAGCTACTACACTCTATGTATTATAAGCAAGGGAGATACATGAACGTGAAAGCACTGGGTGAAATAAATAAATGCTCTACGGTAATCTTACATGACGTCTGTAGAACTCGGAGTCTGGTCGGTATGCTTCGGCCAGTTCATACTGAGTAAAGCAACAAATAATGTACTTATAATCGAAATTAGACTCGCCAAGAGCTGACAATGAAGTTTGATAGAAGAAACTTCTGTTAATTTGTCAATTAATTGTCGGCATTACAAGAATTTATAATGATGATAATGATGGTGCTATAGGACATTATGATGTTGATGATCATGGTGCTATAGGACATGATGATGGTGCTGTAGGACGCAATGATGATGATGATGATAATAATAATGATGCTGGAATGAAAATTGTTAATGATGATAAAGTGATGGCAGAAACAAAGATGATGATGATTAATTCTCCACATTCATTATTACAACCTAGCACAAACAGTATATTAGTACAAAGCACTATAATTATTTCCAATTTCCTTCTGTACTACACATGTAAATACAAAACATGTAAAACACATAACATTAATGCCCAACATATAGTTTCTTACACTTGCTTCGTTCGTCACGAGTCTGAACGTGAAATGATGTTCCGACTGTCGAAGTAAAATATTTTGTTCAAAAATTAAACACAAATACATGAATCCATAGAAACATAACAAATCTTAAAAAAACCAAAAAAATATTTACAATTAAAACATAATTAATTAATTACTGTAATATATGTACTGATTAAATCTAAATTTAAATTAAAGTTATACACCTGGTTCGTTTTATCTTTACAAATAATCAGATTGTTAAATCATGCCGACTCAAAATAAATTTTGTATCTGTATCTCAGATTCATGTGAATTATTAGTAAATTTATTGATTTTACTTAAAGGTAACGTAAATTGTGACGTTTGATGTTACGTTAATTCTTACATTAGGTCGTGGAGTAGGCGACTGGCGAGGTGTTCTCTTCGTGGCTAGCTACGTGTTATAAATTAAACATGTGTTCATTACAGCAAAAAATGCATAATCTATTGTCGTTATCTCAAAATGGCTATGTCAAATTCACCGGTTATGTCAGTCGGGTCAAAGTCCCGTTTCAAATAAAATGTACTACGGTATCATTTTGCATATCTTCGTCATGTCAAATGTCATTAAAAAAAGTAAAATGTTCGGCTAAATCAAATTCCATTTCTGATCCCGTCAGTGTAAATGGTCGGTATTTGACACTCGCTATGTGAAGCTGCCATTTTGTCGCCGAGGTGCAAATTTCATTCTCAAAATTTACCTGATCAAAGGCATACCACCGTGCACACAATAACAGTACCGTAGCCAGAGGAAAATTTCAACCGAGGCAATCTAGGGGGTCCGGGACATGTTATGGGGTATAGAAGCGATTTCCTGAGTTTTCTGATTTAATGAGTTTTATTATGTACTGACCTTTCAGCTCTCTAGCAGTCAACATTTTATACAGCAAAGGGATATTTTTGGCATTATATTTATTGATTTTTTTTTTTTTGCTTTGGACATTTTAACTGAGGCAACTGCCTCTGTGTGGCTATGTGCCGGAGTAAGTACACTAATTGGTAATCACCAAGCAACCACTAATTGAATAAACGGCTCATCATAATACTTAATTAATTAGTTTGTTTTGATTAAAATTAACATATTGGTGCATAAGCAACATTTAATCAACAGCAGACAATTTATTTGGGTATCATTTTAAAAGCACACCGTAATTGCATCAGTTTGCAGAGTTTTGATCAAAATGCGTATATAAAAATAATGCAAATGTTGGTTACATACGTACGTGTTGTAATTATGAAGCATTAAATAAGATATTACGGTACTATTTGTCCTTAAAAATGTACCCATGTCACGGTTATAACAGACAATGACAACTTGGAAAATGATTCATGGGAAGTGTAAAGCTTGCGATCTACGAGAAACGTAATAGTGGGAAATATGGTCAACGTCGGATATATCAAAGTATTTTGTTCTGTCACACATAAATTCGACATAGCGGATGGTGACTGTTTTTGTAAAATTATGTTCATATTTCAAATTTAATCATATTACACAGATCTATTATAGCATAAATAGCCTACACACGTGTATATATACAAAAACTGGGGAAATAGGTTTGCTTAAGACTTCATTACTTTCATTTGTATTGTCTGTTGTGGAGAAGACAACCCACATTTCCTCGGTATATAAACTCAAATCTCCAACCTCCACAAGACAACTTTCTTACATATCATGATTTTATCACTCGTCCATGATAGGGAGCAAACTCACGACCCTGACGATAGCGGTGAAAGGCGAGTTCTAAGAACGGCGCGCTAAACAACTCGACCATAGCCCTCCCTGATGATAGCGATGATGTTAGATTATTAGAGATTTGTGAAGTTTGGAAACCATGGCCCCTGAGAGAGATATTTGAAATCCTTTGGATGAGGCAATAAACTAATTACTATCCTAATGGGAAAGAGCAGGGTATCGCACCCGGGATCCTAATGGGGAATAGCAGGGTATCGCACCTGGTATCCTAATAAGGGAATAGCAGGTATCGCACCTGGGATCCTAATAGGGAATAGCAGGGTATCGCACCTGGGATCCTAATAGGGAATAGCAGGGTATCGCACCTGGGATCCTAATAAGGGAAGAGCATAGTATCGCACCTGGGATCCTAATGGGGAAGAGCCTGGTATTGCACCTGGGATCCTAATAGGGAATAGCAGGGTATCGCACCTGGGATCCTAATAGGGAATAGCAAGGTAGCGGTCCTGGGATCCTAATAAGGGAAGAGCCGAGTAGCGCACCTGGGATCCTAATAGGGAAGAGCCGGGTATCACACCCGGGATCCTAATGGGGAAGAGCCGGGTATTGCACCCAGGATCCTAATAGGAAATAGCAGAGTATCACACCTGGGATCCTAATAGGGAAGAGCAGGGTATTGCACCCGGGATCCTAATGGGTAATAGCAGGGTATTGCACCCAGGATCCTAATGGGGAAGAGCAGGGTATCACACCCGGGATCCTAATGGGGAAGAGCAGGGTATCGCACCTGGGATCCTAATGGGGAAGATCAGGGTATCGCACCCAGGATCCTAATGGGAAGATCAGGGTATCGCACCCAGGATCCTAATGGGGAAGATCAGGGTATCGCACCCAGGATCCTAATGGGGAAGATCTGGGTATCACACCCAGGATCCTAATGGGGAAGAGCAGGGTATCGCACCCGGGATCCTAATAGGGAATAGCAGGGTATCACACCCGGGATCCTAATGGGGAAGATCTGGGTACCGCACCCAGGATCCTAATGGGGAAGATCAGGGTATCACACCCAGGATCCTAATGGGGAAGATCTGGGTATCACACCCAGGATCCTAATGGGGAAGAGCAGGGTATCGCACCCAGGATCCTAATGGGGAAGATCAGGGTATCGCACCCAGGATCCTAATGGGGAAGATCAGGGTATCGCACCCAGGATCCTAATGGGGAAGAGCAGGGTATCGCACCCAGGATCCTAATGGGGAAGAGCAGGGTATCACACCCATGATCCTAATGGGGAATAGCAGGGTATCGCACCCGTGATCCTAATGGGGAAGATCAGGGTATCACACCCAGGATCCTAATGGGGAATAGCAGGGTATCGCACCCGGGATCCTAATGGGGAAGATCAGGGTATTGCATCCAGGATCCTAATGGGGAAGAGCAGGGTAACGCACCTGGGATCCTAATGGGGAAGATCAGGGTATTGCATACAGGATCCTAATGGGGAAGAGCAGGGTATCACACCCAGGATCCTAATGGGGAAGAGCAGGGTATCACACCCGGGATCCTAATGGGGAAGAGCCGGGTATTGCACCCAGGATCCTAATAGGAAATAGCAGAGTATCACACCTGGGATCCTAATAGGGAAGAGCAGGGTATTGCACCCGGGATCCTAATGGGTAATAGCAGGGTATTGCACCCGGGATCCTAATGGGGAAGAGCAGGGTATCGCACCTGGGATCCTAATGGGGAAGAGCAGGGTATCGCACCTGGGATCCTAATGGGGAAGAGCAGGGTATCACACCTAGGATCCTAATGGGGAAGATCAGGGTATCACACCCAGGATCCTAATGGGGAATAGCAGGGTATCGCACCCAGGATCCTAATGGGGAAGATCAGGGTATCACACCCAGGATCCTAATGGGGAAGAGCAGGGTATCACACCCAGGATCCTAATGGGGAAGAGCAGGGTATCACACCCAGGATCCTAATGGGGAAGAGCAGGGTATCGCACCCGGGGGATCTGTAATTATAACAATAACTTAGTTGATGGGTCATAATACCCCAAAACGAATAAATCTCTAATAATCTGTAAAACATGATAGTTTCGTGTGACAAGGACCTACTTACGATGTGGGTTCTGTAGTAACTGTTTTTAAGTTGGAACATTTAACCTTTTTTTTTTCTTTTCTTTTTTTAACCCTTTGCACGCTAGTGACAGATACATCACTTTTGCAAACAGTACAGCCAGATGCTCTATGATGCTTGCTATTAGGATAGTGGGGACAAAGCTCTAGGCTGAATAGCAAACAATATAGATCCAGATCAGATACAGCGCTACACTGTGACTCATCTGGATCTATGTTGTTTGCAAATGTGATTTTATTTACTCAGCAGGGTTAAACAGGCATCAAAATCACACAATCTTTAATATTTAAATATTAAAATATTAATAATTACATGCAATCCATATCGGTGGGGGATTTTTGTATTCTTTATATGATATCCTAATTCAAACAATGTTTGTTCACACTACATGTATATCGGTAGCGCTAGAACTACCATATTGCAACTATACAATGGGTGAAACATAAATACACCAACACCTCGTCTGGAAGAGAACATAAGCTTTAGCATTAATTAACAGAGATCTTTAATGCCTATCAGAATAAAGAAATTTTTCAGAAAAATTGCCAGGAAAATATTATCTAAAACATTAAATTTTGTCAGCTGAATGTTTATTCCTTTACGTAAAATGTGTCTTTTTTTCCTAATAATAAGTGATAATTTCCCATAATGTTGCATAATATTCCGTAATATTGCATATTTTCCTATAATATTCTATTATTTTCCAGTATATTCCTTATTTTCCATAATATTTCTCATTTTCCAGTATATTCCTTATTTTCCGTAATATTTCTCATTTTCCAGTATATTCCTTATTTTCCGTAATATTTTTCATTTTCCAGTATATTCCTTATTTTCCGTAATATTTCTCATTTTCCAGTATATTCCTTATTTTCCAGTAATATTTGATATTTTCCAGTAATATTTGATAGTTTCTCGTAATATTTCTCATTTTCCAGTAATATTGCTTACTTTCTTGTGACATTGGTAGGTCTATTTTTCCAGGAATAATACTTATAATTTATATTCTAGTAATATACTGTCTAGATTCCAGAAAATATTGGTGATTCTAGAACATAAGGTCAATATTAATTTTACCTTGCCATCAGCTAGCATGGCTGGATTAAGTGCTTCCGGAATAAACACGTCATCGCCATCCTCGTCAGCGAGTGGGGACGGGGCACGCAGAGTCCAGCCCTCCTCCAGGCATTTCTGTGATGATAACTGATAGTTTATCGTCTTCATCTGGCGAGCAACTGTAATATTATACAGTACATATTTTAGATCGAGCATATGATTTGTTCTCCTTTTTTTTACAAAATGTTTTATTACAGTAAAGACCTTAAAGGTTGCTTACCTAGAAGATATTACAACATAGAACTGTCAAATAGTGTTTTTAATATATTAAATTCCTAGAATTTTAATTAAAATAAATTATGCAACAAAATAGTTTGAAAGAATTATCTCAAAATTGCTAGGTAAAGTGCTTATTAGAGCAATATAAACAAATTGCCAGTAAGTGTCAAATTTTATTCGTAGGTAATTGGGGGTTTTTAATTAATAAAACAAATTTGTGGGTCGGAGTGAAAGATATGGATCATAAATCTAGCAATAATTTATAAATTTCATTCTGTGCTGGAACTTATCAATATTGGAACATTGTAATAAATTAACAATATACAATGTAGCTATGTTTGTTCACGTGCACATATCGTGAAAACTTGTGTTACCTTGTGCAGCAAACTGCACAATATAAGATTAATACAATTAATGTAACGCCATTATAAATATGTACCCAGATTGTCATTCCAATTGTGGGGGCGTGTCCAATTACTTATTAATTTTTATAAATATTTGTTGTAAAATTATTATTATTATTATCTTTTTTATTCAATAAAATTGAGAGGGAGGCGTAGAGATGTGCGTGTGGGATACTACTCAATAATTCATATACAACGGCAGTGAGGTAAGCCTTAAATCATATATTAGCTATATTACGGTACTGGTGTGAAATGACCACATACATACAGTCAATCAAATCGTGTCTGTTAGTAGCAACTTAGCATTAGTTCTAACCATTTTGATATTTCATAATAGTTGTGAAATAATGAAAACAAATGTATACATTGTACATACACTAATATTAGATTATACATTATTGACAAGCAATAAATTGTGCAGATGCAGCAAAATATGGGAAATAGATTAAATATGATGAATAAAGGTGCCTAATCAACATTATAGTACATTATAGTACATTATAGTACATGTACTAATCAACATTATAGTACATGTACTAATCAACATTATAGTACATGTACTGAAGATAGATCACAGACGATCAAATCAATCTCAATTGTTCAAATTGGCATTTAAAGCGACATAACATCGGAAAATGCAAATAAAATGCTTTGTTTCACGTATAAATGCGTTGATACTACAAATTCTTCCGAATACATTCGAACACTAACATTGAATAAATAAACAGTGTTTTTTTATCTACAAACTTTAAAAATAATAAATTGAAATTAGGATTTCATATAGCGGTCACCCACGGGCCTGAATTGACGTTTGTTTGTCATCGGAGTCAATACTAAGCGCGAGATAATGTCGCTTAAATAGCATTGAGCTAAGACTAGTGTCTACAAATAAATGCATACATGAGATATAACGGTAAATCGTGTTATTCAGGATACGCGAGTTGTATTACGCATTAATGTCGACCATATTTACATTAGTTTGTTATGTCAAGAAACCGCGTATACGACGTTTGCTTACTAGTTGAAATGCTCAGTATTTAGGCAAATATTTGGAAAAAGATTATACCATATAATAGGAATATACATTCTGTAGAAATTTGCGTTTTCACTAATGTAGTGTCGCTTTAATATGCTTATAAATACACTATTATACATGTACTACATGTATTGTAATTTATATTACATTGGATTCTGACAATTATTTTTTCATTTGATTGTAAAAAAAGATATTTTCAACAAAATTGAATTAGTACCAAAAATGGAAAAGTCAGTTGAAAGCATTATATAAAGTAAATGTCTTTATAGAAAATCATATTCCATTAACCTGTAACTGCAAATCACAACTGAAGTCGCTTTCGCAAACAGCAGAAAGCCAGATCAGACGACACATTCAGACTCTATTGTGTTGGTTTCCCTACAGAGCAACTCATTTACTGTTTGCTCTCGTTTCTAAACCAATTTTATTTTTATTTTTAAAAACAGTAAAATTATTTCCATATTGTGATGTTTCACTATGTAATGAACCCAACTATTCTTTATTAACCCATTCAACACCAAGTAACTGACATGGACTGGTCTATGATATTTTTAGACCAATAAATTAATAACAAAATTACATTTGGATCAGTTCATTTATCAAAATGGGTAAAAAAAATTCTAAAAATAGTTACTCATCTGGATCTACACTTTTTTGTAAGCCAATTTAGAGGTCTGTGGTGTTGAAAGGGTTAATAAACAGTACAGTATTATATACCCGTTATTGTATATACTGGGTATATTGGCTAAAATTGTACTATGCACAAATTAACACATTTTTCCATACAAAGTTTAGGAGAAAACAGCAAGATATTCATCGATTATATGTTATATACAATATCATTACTACAGTCGCTAACAATCCTTAGACAACGACTAAGTCACATGGTCCAATGAAAAAGCGTCATTTCTCGCTTCTAAATGGTATAGACTCGACCTACTTATGTACGTTGTCTAAGTCAGATAGATCAACTCATTGGCCCGTCTTAACGAATTATACACCTCGCTTCACTCGATGTATATTTCATTAACCCTTTCAACACCACAGATCTCTAAATAGCCTTACAAAAAGTGTAGATCCAGATGAGCCGGCTCGTGACGAGCCGTCTCATCAGGATCTGCACTTTTTGCCAGTAATATTACTATTTTAAGACAAAATTACCCATTTTGATAAATGAACTGGTCCAAATGTAATTTTCTGATTCATTTATTGGTCTAAATATATCATGGACCAGTCCATGTGAGTTACTTGGTGTTGAATGGGTTAAGACAGGCCAATTCATGATCTATCCTTTACATATATCTTTTAATTTAAATATAATCTTAAGACGATCACTTTAATTTATATATATGAGAAATATAAGACGGAACATCACTGAAACAGTCAATAATTATTAATTATTCTGATAATTCAATAGATTGTGATAATGAGAACAAAACAACATTGTTAACAAAATTGATGCAACATATATACAAGTAATTTGTGCTTCACACACAATATTGAGAGTCGGGGGGAGGGGGGTGGAGGAGGTGGTTACAAGGTGTAGGATAGAATGACATACATGCTCCACTGCTCTCCAGAAAACGCCGAGGGGAACCTCCGACTTCAAATAAAACATATTTTAATGCATTTATTTTTATTCTTCAAACAATCGGCTAATACCATTACTTACACTTATTTAAATGTATATTTTATATTATATAACAACAAATGTTGAGCAATTTGATTGGTTAAAGCCTTTATATATACTACCGATGTGTACATACGAAATGGGTACCTGGGCATACCAAGATGTAGTCTATAAGTCTATAAATAGAAGCTGGAAAAAAGCCACAAAGGGCCATAACTGTGATAAACAAGATGGATGCCAACACTTGGCTCAAACACTGCACAGTTAAAATAAACATGTAATGCCCAGTTGAGGTATTAGTGTCAATAGGAGTATTGTGTGAGATTATCATTACCCAAAGTGTATGGCAACTCTAGCTATTATTGGTGGATGACCCCGGGTGCCTACTAGCAGTATTTCAGGCACGGACAGACACATGGGTATAACCACCAACCTTCCACAAACCAGCTGGATAGCTTCTCTACATGAAAACGTTTATTTTGAGAATGATGGAATATACAAAATATAACAACACCCCGTTTCAGCTTGGTGTGAGATCTGAGATAAGTCTTATAACCCTGGAACCTCGTTGTTTGAGGCGAGTAGCATGACACTAGTAAGCTGACTAACTCTGCCTATAACTCTAAACTCTGCCTAACTCTAAACTCTGCCTAACTCTAAACTCTGCCTAACTCTAACCATAACTTATGGCATAAGTGATTCTCAATAAGAGACATCGGTCAGTTTCTGCCTCTGAATACTCTCTCCTTCATGGAGAAAATCTCAATAAGCTTTAAGCTTCCGATTTAATCCATTTTCGTTTTGTATACAATGTATATGTAATGTACATTATTATCAAATAAATATGTTTAAACCAATACTCCCTAAAAGTAAAAGTGTTTTCCTCTGTTTTTATCGTTGTTTCCTTTGCACAACATCCTAGCAATTTTATTCCACCATCGCTTTATATGATTATTAAAGTACTATATCTCGACAGATCTCCTACAGTATATGCAATGGGTACTTCATGGGTAAAATCACAATTATCATACCGCAACATCTGGTTAGGGAACAACAGTAAAAACAAAGGATTCCAACTAAAAGGACCTTTTCACATTTTGGATTAAATCAGACTTTATCTGCCAAGGGAGGTAATAGAAAATTAGAGATATCTCTCATTAGTACAGCTTCTAACTAACCTACTAAATATGTTATCATACTGCAAATCACTAATTATTTGTGTGATAATTTGCGCAATAGATTACCCTCACAAATGTAAGATTTTGCTAAGATATAATTGATTTTTGTCCGCATTATCCTGATTTGAGAATTTGGGTGTCCACAAAAAGTATGCGAATTTAAGGTTTAAACTAAAAATAACAAAAAGATTGGAAAATCATTAAAATAAGCTCAAGCAAACTTAACCCGTCAATACCACAGACTACTAAATAAGCTTACAAAAAGTGTAGATCCAGATGAACCTGATCGTGATGACCCATCTCATCAGGATCTGCACTTTTTGCCAGTAATATTACTATACATTATTTAGACAAAATTACCCATTTTGATAAATGAACAGGCCCAAAGATAATTTTCTTATTAATTTATTGGTCTAAAAATATCATGCACCAGTCCATGTCAGCTACTTGGAGTTGAATGGGTTAAATATCATGCACCAGTCCATGTCAGCTACTTGGTGTTGAATGGGTTAAATATCATGCACCAGTCCATGTCAGCTACTTGGTGTTGAATGGGTTAAATATCATGCACCAGTCCATATCAGCTACTTGGTGTTGAATGGGTTAAATCATGCACCAGTCCATGTCAGTTACTTGGGTGTTGAATGGGTTAAATATCATGCACCAGTCCATGTCAGTTACTTGGTGTTGAATGGGTTAAATATCATGCACCAGTCCATGTCAGTTACTTGGTGTTGAATGGGTTAAATATCATGCACCAGTCCATGTCAGTTACTTGGTGTTGAATGGGTTAAATATCATGCACCAGTCCATGTCAGTTACTTGGTGTTGAATGGGTTAAATATCATGCACCAGTCCATGTCAGTTACTTGGTGTTGAATGGGTTAAATATCATGCACCAGTCCATGTCAGTTACTTGGTGTTGAATGGGTTAAATATCATGCACCAGTCCATGTCAGTTACTTGGTGTTGAATGGGTTAATATCATGCACCAGTCCATGTCAGTTACTTGGGTTGAATGGTTAATACACACCATCATGTCAGTACTGTTGAAGGGTAACACACCACACAAAACACACCACCACAACAAAAACAACCCCACAAAACACCCACAAAACACCCACACACAAAACACACCACCACACTTCATTACTTGGTGTTGAATGGGTTAAATATCATGCACCAGTCCATGTCAGTTACTTGGTGTTGAATGGGTTAATATCATGCACCAGTCCATGTCAGTTACTTGGTGTTGAATGGGTTAATATCATGCACCAGTCCATGTCAGTTACTGGTGTTGAATGGGTTAATATCATGCACCAGTCCATGTCAGCTACTTGGTGTTGAATGGGTTAAATCATGCACCAGTCCATGTCAGTTACTTGGTGTTGAATGGGTTAAATATCATGCACCAGTCCATGTCAGCTACTTGGTGTTGAATGGGTTAAATATCATGCACCAGTCCATGTCAGCTACTTGGTGTTGAATGGGTTAATATCATGCACCAGTCCATGTCAGCTACTTGGTGTTGAATGGGTTAAATATCATGCACCAGTCCATGTCAGCTACTTGGTGTTGAATGGGTTAAATATCATGCACCAGTCCATGTCAGCTACTTGGTGTTGAATGGGTTAAATATCATGCACCAGTCCATGTCAGCTACTTGGTGTTGAATGGGTTAAATATCATGCACCAGTCCATGTCAGTTACTTGGTGTTGAATGGGTTAAATATCATGCACCAGTCCATGTCAGTTACTTGGTGTTGAATGGGTTAAATATCATGCACCAGTCCATGTCAGCTACTTGGTGTTGAATGGGTTAAATCATGCACCAGTCCATGTCAGCTACTTGGTGTTGAATGGGTTAAATATCATGCACCAGTCCATGTCAGCTACTTGGTGTTGAATGGGTTAAATATCATGCACCAGTCCATGTCAGCTACTTGGTGTTGAATGGGTTAAATATCATGCACCAGTCCATGTCAGCTACTTGGTGTTGAATGGGTTACAAGATTTCCAGTAGGACTGTATCGTGGGTATTTATAATTTATGTACATTTTAATCTACTGAGAAAGTAAATCAACTACAGGCAACTAAATTGTAGCAGTAGTTAATAGAACTAGTATTTGTCTTACACAATTCTTCAATATGATAACTTAACAAGGATATAATTTATCTTGTACAGAAACTATCAAAGAATGTTCTGAGAAAATCTCAATGCTGTATTTATAGAACATTTAGGAACTATTCAAATCTAGGTCATTTTGAAACTTTTCAAATCTAGGACATTTAGGAACTTTTCAAATCTAGGACATTTAGGAACTTTTCAAATCTATGACATTTAGGAACTTTTCAAATATAGGACATTTAGGAACTTTTCAAATCTAGGACATTTAGGAACTTTTCAAATCTAGGACATTTAGGAACGTTTCAAATCTAGGACATTTAGGAACTTTTCAAATATAGGACATTTAGGAACTTTTCAAATCTAGGACATTTAGGAACTTTTCAAATCTAGGACATTTAGGAATGTTTCAAATCTATGACATTTAGGAACTTTTCAAATCTATGACATTTAGGAACTTTTCAAATCTAGGACATTTAGGAACTTTTCAAATCTAGGTCATTTTGAAACTTTTCAAATCTATGACATTTCGGAACTTTTCAAATCTAGGACATTTTGGAACTTTTCAAATCTAGGACATTTAGGAACTTTTCAAATCTATGACATTTAGGAACTTTTCAAATCTATGACATTTAGGAACTTTTCAAATCTAGGACATTTAGGAACTTTTCAAATCTATAACATTTAGGACTTTTCAAATCTAGGACATTTAAGAACTTTTCAAATCTAGGACATTTAGGAACTTTTCAAATCTAGGACATTTAGGAACTTTTCAAATCTAGGACATTTAGGAACTTTTCAAATCTAGGACATTTAGGAACTTTTCAAATCTAGGACATTTAGGAACTTTTCAAATCTAGGACATTTAGGAACTTTTCAAATCTAGGACATTTAGGAACTTTTCCAGGGCAATATTTCGAGGGACAGTGATACCCTACAGAAATTCTTCACAACTGAAATCACTTCAAAATTTATTACATCTGATTTGAATGAAAACAAAAAAAAGGATCAAAAAAGGATTTTCTTTTTGTAACGTAAAGGGGGATTGGTTGGCTTTGGAACATCATCTAATGTAAATTACTGACATTACATAAATTACGTAAATGTCATATTCAACAACATGAAAACTGATACAACAAATTGTCACTACTGTGAAAAGTTGATATCGGAATATGAAAGACGATCCAGATAACTGGGAGGCGAGTTCCAGCGATTCAATAGATTTCCGGGGTTCCTTTGAATCAACTGTTCATAGTACATACAATTTGTTATATCCGGTTGTGACTGGTAAATTGCATGGATTATTGAATTAAGGCTTATGGAAGCACTAAACATGTACCAGTGTTACCACCGGGACCATTCAGAACAGCGTATGGGTTTCCTGCAAATGAAGCAACACCGTTACATATTCGACATCAACAAATCACAGTAAGTAATCTATGATACAATGGATGCACACCTGATGGAAAACTTTCATTTTGTGGAATAAATATTCTAACATGCTTGTTCAAGTTTTTGTGCTTGAATGGAATGGTACAGTATTTCAGTATGGTACAGGTCTTACAGTATGGCACAGGCTTTACAGTATGGTACAGGTCTTACAGTATGGTACAGGTCTTACAGTATGGCACAGGCTTTACAGTATGGCACAGGCTTTACAGTATGGCACAGGCTTTACAGTATGGTACAGGTTTTATAGTATAGTACAGGCTTTACAGTATGACACAAGCATATAGTGTTGTACAGGCTTGCGGTATTGTACATGCTTTATAGTATGGTACAGGACTTTTTAGTAAAGTACTGGCTTTACAGTATGGTACATGCTTACAGTATGGTACATGCGTTGTAGTAAAGTACTGGCTTTACAGTATGGTACATGCTTTATAGTATGGTACACTTTGTAGTATAGTACTGGCTTACAGTATGGCACAGGCTTTACCGTATGGTACAGCCTTACAGTACAGTACATGCTTTACAGAATAGTGCATGCCTACAGTACGGTACAAGCTTATCGTATGGTACATGCTTTAAAGAAGTACATGCTTTAAAGAATGGTACAGGCTTATATACAGTATGACACAGATTTCATATTATGGTACATGCTTACAGTATGGTACAGGCTTTATACTATGTCATGGTGAGCATATTATAGGAACTAGCATAGGCTTTATGGTAATTTCATTTTTGTGTAATAATATGTTATTTACTCTATGCATATACATAGTTATAGACAATCAACATATTAAATATATATACATATACCTGTAATTATATTCATGATTTAACCCTATATATTCCACAACCTGTTAAACTCCACTTCATATACAAACATTAGAGTAGCATTTCGCAAACAAGCTGCAAATATGGATGAATAGTTCTGAAACAGTTTCTGCATTGAATTACACTTATAAACAATGGATTAGACGTGTAAACTGTGGTTATATTGATTAACCCTATGCCTGCTGAGTAAATAAAATCACATTTGCAAACAACATAGATCCAGATCAGACGCGGTATAACACCGCGTCTGATCAGAATCTATGTTGTTTGCTATTCACCCAAGTGTTTTAGCTCCACTATCCGAATAGCAAACGGCATAGATCCTGAGAATGTGCCGTCTCATCTGAGAACGTGCCTGTCTGATCTGAGAACATGCCGTCTGATCTGGCTCTATGAGAATGTTCCGTCTGATCTGGCTCTATGAGAACATGCCGTCTGATCTGGCTCTATGAGAACGTGCCGTCTGATCTGGCTCTATGCTGTTTGGAAAAGTGATGTTATCTGTCGCAAGTGTGCAAACGGTTAATTGGCATAAATTTTCTAAACACCTGAAAATTCAAATTCCTTGTGACGTTTTTGAAATGTGTCAAATAACAGTATTGAATTGTGGGCCGTGAACAAGACAATTAAGCAAATACATCAACCTCATACACATAGTTCAATCTAGCATTAAATTCTATATCAGACGTTTATCACATATTCAGAGATACAATGTTTTTTCAACCTCAATGTGTACATGAAAAGTGGCTCCGACCTTTAGTCTATACAAATTTAGTTTAGCTCGATTGCGAAACAAGTTCTTACAACTTATATTAATCACAACTTGTTTCGCAATCAAGTTATAATAAAATTGCATAAACTTATTCTGACGTTTATTACGAGTGTTTCAGTTTGCTTGACCCCTACTGTGGTACTGTAAGGGTTCTGGTAATGAAGTCAATGGGTTTTTATGTGACAAAGGGTTCTGGTAATGAAGTCAATGGGTTTCTATGTGACAAAGGGTTCTGGTAATGAAGTCAATGGGGTTCTATGTGACAAAGGATTCTGGTAATGAAGTCAATGGGTTTCTATGTGACAAAGGGTTCTGGTAATGAAGTCAATGGGTTTCTATGTGACAAAGGGTTCTGGTAATGAAGTCAATGGGTTTCTATGTGACAAAGGGTTCTGGTAATGAAGTCAATGGGTTTCTATGTGACAAGGGGTTCTGATAATGAAGTCAATGGGTTTCTATGTGACAAAGGGTTCTGGTAATGAAGTCAATGGGGTTCTATGTGACAAAGGGTTCTGGTAATGAAGTTAATGGGTTTTAATGTGACAAAGGGTTCTGGTAATGAAGTCAATGGGTTTCTATGTGACAAAGGGTTCTGGTAATGATGTCAATGGGTTTCTATGTGACAAAGGGTTCTGGTAATGAAGTCAATGGGTTTCTATGTGACAAAGGGTTCTGGTAATGAAGTCAATGGGGTTCTATGTGACAAAGGGTTCTGGTAATGAAGTTAATGGGTTTAATGTGACAAAGGGTTCTGGTAATGAAGTCAATGGGTTTCTATGTGACAAAGGGTTCTGGTAATGAAACCAATGGGTTTCTATGTGACAAAGGGTTCTGGTAATGAAGTCAATGGGTTTCTATGTGACAAAGGGTTCTGGTAATGAAGTCAATGGGTTTCTATGTGACAAAGGGTTCTGGTAATGATGTCAATGGGTTTCTATGTGAAAGGGTTCTGGTAATGAAGTCAATGGGTTTCTATGTGACAAAGGGTTCTGGTAATGAAGTCAATGGGGTTCTATGTGACAAAGGGTTCTGGTAATGAAGTTAATGGGTTTTAATGTGACAAAGGGTTCTGGTAATGAAGTCAATGGGTTTCTATGTGACAAAGGGTTCTGGTAATGAAACCAATGGGTTTCTATGTGACAAAGGGTTCTGGTAATGAAGTCAATGGGTTTCTATGTGACAAAGGGTTCTGGTAATGAAGTCAATGGGTTTCTATGTGACAAAGGGTTCTGGTAATGATGTCAATGGGTTTCTATGTGACAAAGGGTTCTGGTAATGAAGTCAATGGGTTTCTATGTGACATGGGGTTCTGGTAATGAAGTCAATGGGTTTCTATGTGACAAAGGGTTCTGGTAATGAAGTCAATGGGTTTCTATGTGACAAAGGGTTCTGGTAATGAAGTCAATGGGTTTCTATGTGACAAAGGGTTCTGGTAATGAAGTCAATGGGTTTCTATGTGACAAAGGGTTCTGGTAATGAAGTCAATGGGTTTCTATGTGACAAAGGGCTCTGGTAATGAAGTCAATGGGTTTCTATGTGACAATGAGTTCTGGTAATGAAGTCAATGGGTTTCTATGTGACAAGGGGTTCTGGTAATGAAGTCAATGGGTTTCTATGTGACAATGGGTTCTGGTAATGAAGTCAATGGGTTTCTATGTGACAAGGGGTTCTGGTAATGAAGTCAATGGGTTTCTATGTGACAAAGGGTTCTGGTAATGAAGTCAATGGGTTTCTATGTGACAAGGGGTTCTGGTAATGAAGTCAATGGGTTCTGGTAATGAAGTCAATGGGTTTCAAAGGGTTCTGGTAATGAAGTCAATGGGTTTCTATGTGACAAGGG
>CM026389.1:38455766-38545411 GCA_014843695.1 Archivesica marissinica | reverse complement strand
TCAATGGGTTTCTATGTGACAAAGGGTTCTGGTAATGATGTCAATGGGTTTCTATGTGACAAGGGTTCTGGTAATGAAGTCAATGGGTTTCTATGTGACAAAGGGTTCTGGTAATGAAGTCAATGGGGTTCTATGTGACAAAGGGTTCTGGTAATGAAGTTAATGGGTTTTAATGTGACAAAGGGTTCTGGTAATGAAGTCAATGGGTTTCTATGTGACAAAGGGTTCTGGTAATGAAACCAATGGGTTTCTATGTGACAAAGGGTTCTGGTAATGAAGTCAATGGGTTTCTATGTGACAAAGGGTTCTGGTAATGAAGTCAATGGGTTTCTATGTGACAAAGGGTTCTGGTAATGATGTCAATGGGTTTCTATGTGACAAAGGGTTCTGGTAATGAAGTCAATGGGTTTCTATGTGACAAAGGGTTCTGGTAATGAAGTCAATGGGTTTCTATGTGACAAAGGGTTCTGGTAATGAAGTCAATGGGTTTCAATGTGACAAAGGGTTCTGGTAATGAAGTCAATGGGTTTCTATGTGACAAAGGGTTCTGGTAATGAAGTCAATGGGTTTCTATGTGACAAAGGGTTCTGGTAATGAAGTCAATGGGTTTCTATGTGACAAAGGGTTCTGGTAATGAAGTCAATGGGTTTCTATGTGACAAAGGGTTCTGGTAATGAAGTCAATGGGTTCTATGTGACAAAGGGTTCTGGTAATGAAGTCAATGGGTTTCTATGTGACAAAGGGTTCTGGTAATGAAACCAATGGGTTCTATGTGAAAAGGGTTCTGGTAATGAAGTCAATGGGTTTCTATGTGACAAAGGGTTCTGGTAATGAAGTCAATGGGTTTCTATGTGACAAAGGGTTCTGGTAATGAAGTCAATGGGTTTCTATGTGACAAAGGGTTCTGGTAATGAAGTCAATGGGTTTCTATGTGACAAAGGGCTCTGGTAATGAAACCAATGGGTTTCTATGTGACAAAGGGTTCTGGTAATGAAACCAATGGGTTTCTATGTGACAAAGGGTTCTGGTAATGAAGTCAATGGGGTTCTATGTGACAAAGGGTTCTGGTAATGAAGTCAATGGGTTTCAACAATGAGTTCTGGTAATGAAGTCAATGGGTTTCTATGTGACAAGGGGTTCTGGTAATGAAGTCAATGGGTTTCTATGTGACAATGGGTTCTGGTAATGAAGTCAATGGGTTTCTATGTGACAAGGGGTTCTGGTAATGAAGTCAATGGGTTTCTATGTGACAAAGGGTTCTGGTAATGAAGTCAATGGGTTTCTATGTGACAAGGGTTCTGGTAATGAAGTCAATGGGTTTCTATGTGACAAAGGGCTCTGGTAATGAAGTCAATGGGTTTCTATGTGACAATGAGTTCTGGTAATGAAGTCAATGGGTTTCTATGTGACAAGGGGTTCTGGTAATGAAGTCAATGGGTTTCTATGTGACAATGGGTTCTGGTAATGAAGTCAATGGGTTTCTATGTGACAAGGGGTTCTGGTAATGAAGTCAATGGGTTTCTATGTGACAAAGGGTTCTGGTAATGAAGTCAATGGGTTTCTATGTGACAATGGGTTCTGGTAATGAAGTCAATGGGTTTCAAAGAGTTCTGGTAATGAAGTCAATGGGTTTCTATGTGACAAAGGGTTCTGGTAATGAAGTCAATGGGTTTCTATGTGACAATGGGTTCTGGTAATGAAGTCAATGGGTTTCTATGTGACAAGGGGTTCTGGTAATGAAGTCAATGGGATGGGTTTCTATGTGACAAAGGGTTCTGGTAATGAAGTCAATGGGTTTCTATGTGACAATGGGTTCTGGTAATGAAGTCAATGGGTTTCAAAGAGTTCTGGTAATGAAGTCAATGGGTTTCTATGTGACAAAGGGTTCTGGTAATGAAGTCAATGGGTTTCTATGTGACAAAGGTTTCTAGTAATGAAATTAATGGGGTTCTATGTGACAAAGGGTTCTGGTAATGAAGTCAATGGGTTTCTATGTGACAAAGGGTTATGGTAATGATGTCAATGGGTTTCTATGTGACAAAGGGTTCTGGTAATGAAGTCAATGGGTTTCTATGTGACAAGGGGTTCTGGTAATGAAGTCAATGGGTTTCCATGTGACAAAGGGTTCTGGTAATGATGTCAATGGGTTTCTATGTGACAAAGGGTTCTGGTAATGAAACCAATGGGTTTCTATGTGACAAAGGGTTCTGGTAATGAAGTCAATGGGTTTCTATGTGACAAAGGGTTCTGGTAATGAAGTCAATGGGTTTCTATGTGACAAGGGTTCTGGTAATGAAGTCAATGGGTTTCTATGTGACAAAGGGTTCTGTTAATGAAGTCAATGGGTTTCTATGTGACAAAGGGTTCTGGTAATGAAGTCAATGGGTTTCTATGTGACAAGGGTTCTGGTAATGAAGTCAATGAGTTTCTATGTGACAAGGGTTCTGGTAATGAAGTCAATGGGTTTCTATGTGACAAGGGTTCTGGTAATGAAGTCAATGGGTTTCTATGTGACAAGGGTTCTGGTAATGAAGTCAATGGGTTTCTATGTGACAAGGGTTCTGGTAATGAAGTCAATGGGTTTCTATGTGACAAGGGTTCTGGTAATGAAGTCAATGGGTTTCTATGTGACAAGGGTTCTGGTAATGAAGTCAATGAGTTTCTATGTGACAAGGGTTCTGGTAATGAAGTCAATGGGTTTCTATGTGACAAGGGTTCTGGTAATGAAGTCAATGGGTTTCTATGTGACAAGGGTTCTGGTAATGAAGTCAATGGGTTTCTATGTGACAAGGGTTCTGGTAATGATGTCAATGGGTTTCTATGTGACATGGGGTTAAGACACAATCATGTACACATTGTATGATCAAATATGCAGCCCTGCAATCTAGCCAGTCCAGAAAACACACATAAGTATACCTTCAATTCTTGCTGCAGCTAAATGAATTAAATTCAAACAAAATATTCTCCGAGTAAAATGCATGCAACTATAAATCAAACTCTGTTTCACTCATTAAATTATTTTCTCAATTAGTACCGAGCTCAAGTCGGTTCTGAGCTCAAGCCAGTTCTAAACTCAAGCCGGGAAACATATGAGAATACTCACTACAACAGATTTTGGTTCTCGACAATCTACTAGGAACCCAGTCTGAGCTAGGAACATGCACATGCAATAACTAGTGTACCGCATATCAAGTAATTTCTACATATATCAAGTAATTTCTACATATATCAAGTAATTTCTACATATATCAAGTAATTTCTACATATATCAAGTAATTTCCACTTCCACATAATTATAAACATTTAATATTTTAATTTTAATACATAAACTGTACATGTATGAATGTTCAATATCACATTTCATGAAATTGTGTGTTTTACGCTTATTTATCGTCGCTACCGGTTGCCGATATGAGCGACACCTCCTAAAGAGATTAGTCATTTTAGATTTTTGGAGGATAGTGCAATGATACAGACAGGGACCATTCCAGAGTCTTAAGCGACACTCAGATAAAAGACAAAAGCTTGTGTCAAATCTGTCAAATCTGTTGACTTGTTTATTGAATGAAAAACTGTAAACAATTACGGGTTTCACACTTACGTCTCAGTGTGTGGATTATTATTTCCTGGGCGGTCCCAGATTAAGATAATTACTGTTTATACAGTATATACAGCAGAGAGTATATTAACATCTTGCTCTTTTAGTAAATTCATGTCGTTACCTACATGTATACATGTACTTGCTATAGACATTGTATGAATGTTTAATGCAATAACGGTATTGTTGTTGTTGTTGTTGTTTATTGAAAGGATCATTTTGTCGATGATTTACATGACGTGTGCAAATCTTAAAATTCTGTTTGTTCAAATACTCAATTATCATTTTGTAATAGATACTCGGATGTTTTTCCTTTGCCAGCCTTAAAAATAACACTTGAAAGTCAGTATAGGGGAAAGTTAATGACAAAAAGGAAACATACTTGAGTATACAGTACTACAAACTAAACCTAAAGTTACACTATATTACTCGTACATGTAGTATTAGAATAAAAAGTATAGTAAAGTGTTTGTTTATTACAGTGTCGCACCTATTGTTTATTACAGTGTCGCACCTATTGAAAGGGACAGCCATTACTGAATACTGACTTATGAGACACCTTTTTTTATGAACATCAGTACTTCCGGAAACATATCCTTGTAGGCCATGCGCCAGGCTGATCGGCAATCGGTAACCATTATTTAACTAGCTGGTGGCTCACCAACCAGCTATATCAGAACAAACCCCTGGCGAGGTTCGAACATTCAACGAGGTTCCAACCTTCAACCTCCCGCTCGGTAGGCAGATGCCTTAAGCACTAGGCCACGGATATTGCATGTATAATTCCTATAGATATAGTTCATACAAATTTATTCTAGCTTGATTGCGAAACAAGTTCTTACAACTTATATTAATCACTCTCGAGACATTATTCCTGATGGAATCCATTTCAACGAGGGAGACAGAGGAATTTAAATGCCTTGCCTAAGGGCATAATCGTAATTGCTCCAGCCGGGTTCGAACTCCTGGCCCCGAGGTTATAAAACTTTTCTCAGATCTCAAACTCAAATGATCTGATTGGTTGATTCTGAGTGTTACTGTCAACTGAACCAATCAGACGATTGACACTGAGTTTTCAGATTGGAGAAAAGTTTTATAACCTCAGGGCCTGGTTGTTCACACCTGAGGCGAATGCGCTATGACTGCGCTATCACGGCCCCCACCCTATATATATCAGAGGCTGAAGCAAGACCTCCAAATACGGAGAAGTCAACTGTCCCCTATATGAGTCATGATCTGCTTGATGTTTGTTTTTCATCACTATATTGTTTGTGTACAGTCAAACAATGTCTTAAGCAACCAGCCAAGGGAAGGAATGTGCACAATCAGTTGTAATTCAGTTTGAACAAAATATGATAATAAATATGACTTGCAACAGATCTTTATAATTCAAAAGTTGGCCGAAAGACGAATGGATAATAAACAAAACTCAATCTCAGCAACTCATCTCGAACATTTAGCTCCGATGAGCTCCAGCGCATGTTGTTTGATACAACATGAAATATGTCGGACATGTTCTCCAATGACTAAATCTAATGCATAAACATGATGGGTAAGCACGGTATTGGTCGCTAAGTAACATGCAAAAAGCGTGTGTCTTTACATACGTACCATACATGTTAGTCATAGTGACATTACCATGACCACCGGCACCACCGGGACCACCGGGACCACCGGGTATTTTCATAAAACCTGCTTTAGATTTGCCACCATGTCCAGCTATCGTGTTAGATAGAGACAGATGGGAGAAAGAACAAAGAAACAAGAAAGAAAATAAAATAAGACGAATGAAAACACAGTGATTTTGTTAACACAAACATTACAAATACAAAACACACATTACACAATGTACATGCAGAATAGCTGGCTGAGTCTGCTTCATATAGCGGTATTAACTCTTTGCATGCTGGGTAAATTAAAGGCTAGTTCAAATAATTGTAGCAGACAACAATTCCTTGCTATTCTTATTTGTAACTGAAAATTCCGGAAATATGTCATGGAATTTCATTAGAATTCAAGGTTAATTCTAGGTCAGAATTTTTGGGAGAAGTGAGAAAGCCTGCGATTGCGTCTTTATGTTATGTCATATTTTTATATTTCGGGTTTTACGCCTGCATCAGCACCATTTTGGGCTATATCGCCGGCGGGCAGTTTACCTAACAACACCTTACCTGGGCAGGCTCCAGCGGTTAACCAGTACTTGGGTGCACCAACCTCCGTAAGAAACTGCCAACTTATTCATATAAATGAGACACGGCCTGAGCGGGGCTCGAACCCGTGACCATCAGTGATGATAGGGTACAGTGGTATACAAGTCAGCGATCGTAACCACTCGACCACGGAGGCGGACGCGATTGCGTCTTTAAATAAGTGTTATAGTTCCATGACATATTTGACTATTATTTTCACCGCTAGCGTGCAAAGAGTCAATAACAATTTCTTTAATATGTATAGATGATGATGATGATGATTGATGATGGTTGATGATTATGATTGATGATGATGGTTGATGATTGTTGATGATGATGACAGCGAACCATGTGGGCGAGCATACTAAGACAGTTAGTTAACACACATTTGTTATAAATTAATAAATTAAGGTGATTTAAGTTGTATGTATTAGTAATATTATTTCAATGCTCCGCCCGGTCGTAGATCAGGCTACAAGTACCAAAATATATAGGGTCAGTACAGGAGTCACTCTATACTGTCTCACATCTCATATTCATCCACGCTATCTGTAAACATGCCCAATGTAGTTCATACCCAGATGGAAACCATTAACCCGCAATTCATTATTTATATTTAGATTAATTATTCTTTTCAATGACAAAGAAACATCTAGCATAATTTAAATGCCTTGCCTAAGGGCACAATAGTAACGAGCCCCGCCGGAGCAGTTACGATTGTGCTCTTAGGCAAGGCTTTTAAATTCCACGTTGCCTCTTCTCTTTCCCTCATGGCGATGGATTCCATCAGGAATGAGGTCTTGAGAGTGATTATTATAAGTTGTAAGAACTTGTTTCGCAATCAAGCTAAAATAAATTTAGCACACCATTCATTCTTGGAAGAGCGTAAACTGTAAGACATCCCGCCTTTTCTTGCGAGGATCACTGCCTAACATTGTGAATGCGCATGTCAGCTACATATCATTAGTGAGGAAATTCATATGGAAATGGATACAAACAGGACATATATGTTCATCGAAGATAATGCCATAGTGATGTATATATATTGCTAATGGCGTCAAAAGGGGCTTCTATCTGGAAAAGGGCTACAATGTCAATTGTATTAACCAAAATGAAGCAAACAAACATGGTTATGTTTATACATGAAATAGAGGTATTTCAATTCTAGAACATTATTTTAATACAGAATTAGTCACAACAAACAAGCTGTTGCCAAGGAGGGTCTTGAATTATAAGTAATGAGTCATATCATTATACATGTACATTGTACACAGCTGTTAATGACCATGAGTGAATCAACACAACATACATGTATAGTGTAAATCAAAGACTGTATACTCGCAGAAAATAATGAATAGTAATCAAGATAGACACCAAAGCCAGGTAGTCAAGTAAGACACCAAAGCCTGGTAGTCAAGTAAGACACCAAAGCCTGGTAGTCAAGTAAGACACCAAAGCCTGGTAGTCAAGTAAGACACCAAAGCCTGGTAGTCAAGTAAGACACCAAAGCCAGGTAGTCAAGTAAAACACCAAAGCCAGGTAGTCAAGTAAGACACCAAAGCCAGGTAGTCAAGTAAGACACCAAAGCCAGGTAGTCAAGTAAGACACCAAAGCCTGGTAGTCAAGTAAGACACCAAAGCCAGGTAGTCAAGTAAGACACCAAAACCAGGTAGTCAAGTAAGACACCAAAGCCAGGTAGTCAAGTAAAACCCAAAGCCAGGTAGTCAGTAAACCATCAAAGCCTGGTAGTCAAGTAAGGGTAGTCAAGTAAGACACCAAACCGGTAGTCAAGTAAGACACCAAGCCAGGTAGTCAAGTAAACACCAAAGCCAGGTAGTCAAGTAAGACACCAAAGCCAGGTAGTCAAGTAAGACACCAAAGCCAGGTAGTCAAGTAAGACACCAAAGCCTGGTAGTCAAGTAAGACACCAAAACCAGGTAGTCAAGTAAGACACCAAAGCCAGGTAGTCAAGTAAAACACCAAAGCCAGGTAGTCAAGTAAGACACCAAAACCAGGTAGTCAAGTAAGACACCAAAGTCTAGTAGTCAAGTAAAACACCAAAGCCTGGTAGTCAAGTAAACCATCAAAGCCTGGTAGTCAAGTAAGACACCAAAGCCAGGTAGTCAAGTAAGACACCAAAGCCAGGTAGTCAAGTAAGACACCAAAGCCAGGTAGTCAAGTAAGACACCAAAGCCTGGTAGTCAAGTAAGACACCAAAACCAGGTAGTCAAGTAAGACACCAAAGCCAGGTAGTCAAGTAAAACACCAAAGCCAGGTAGTCAAGTAAGACACCAAAACCAGGTAGTCAAGTAAGACACCAAAGTCTAGTAGTCAAGTAAAACACCAAAGCCTGGTAGTCAAGTAAGACACCAAAACCAGGTAGTCAAGTAAGACACCAAAGCCTGGTAGTCAAGTAAAACACCAAAGCCTGGTAGTCAAGTAAGACACCAAAGCCTGGTAGCCTGGTAGTCAAGTAAAACACCAAAGCCTGGTAGTCAAGTAAACCACAAAAGCCAGGTAGTCAAGTAAGACACCAAAGCCAGGTAGTCAAGTAAGACACCAAAGCCTGGTAGTCAAGTAAAACACCAAAGCCTGGTTGTCAAGTAAGACACCAAAACCAGGTAGTCAAGTAAGACGCCAAAGCCTGGTAGCCTGGTAGTCAAGTAAAACACCAAAGCCTGGTAGTCAAGTAAAATACCAAAGCCTGGTAGTCAAGTAAGACACCAAAGCCAGGTAGTCAAGTAAAATACCAAAGCCTGGTAGTCAAGTAAACCACCAAAGCCTGGTAGTCAAGTAAGACACCAAAACCAGGTAGTCAAGTAAGACGCCAAAGCCTGGTAGCCTGGTAGTCAAGTAAAACACCAAAGCCTGGTAGTCAAGTAAGACACCAAAGCCTGGTAGCCTGGTAGTCAAGTAAAACACCAAAGCCTGGTAGTCAAGTAAACCACCAAAGCCTGGTAGTCAAGTAAGACACCAAAGTCAGGTAGTCAAGTAAGACACCAAAGCCTGGTAGTCAAGTAAAACACCAAAGCCTGGTAGTCAAGTAAGACACCAAAGCTAGGTAGTCAAGTAAGACACCAAAGCCAGGTAGTCAAGTAAGACACCAAAGTCAGGTAGTCAAGCAAGACAAAGACACCAAAGCCAGGTAGTCAAGTAAGACACCAAAACCAGGTAGTCAAGTAAAACACCAAAGTCAGGTAGTCAAGTAAGACACCAAAGCCAGGTAGTCAAGTAAGACACCAAAGCCAGGTAGTCAAGTAAGACACCAAAGCCTGGTAGTCAAGTAAGACACCAAAGCCAGGTGGTCAAGTAAGACACCAAAGCCAGGTAGTCAAGTAAGACACCAAAGCCAGGTGATCAAGTAAGACACCAATGCCTAGTAGTCAAGTAAGACACCAAAGCCAGGTGGTCAAGTAAGACACCAAAGCCAGGTGGTCAAGTAAGACACCAAAGCATGGTAGTCAAGTAAGACACCAAAGCCAGGTGATCAAGTAAGACACCAAAGCCAGGTAGTCGAGTAAGACACCAAAGCCAGGTGGTCAAGTAAGACACCAAAGCCAGGTAGTCAAGTAAGACACCAAAGCCAGGTGGTCAAGTAAGACACCAAAGCCAGGTGGTCAAGTAAGACACCAAAGCCAGGTGGTCAAGTAAGACACCAAAGCCAGGTAGTCAAGCAAAACACCAAAGCCAGGTAGTCAAGTAAGACACCAAAGCCAGGTGGTCAAGTAAGACACCAAAGCCAGGTAGTCAAGTAAGACACCAAAGCCAGGTGGTCAAGTAAGACACCAAAGCCAGGTGGTCAAGTAAGACACCAAAGCCAGGTGGTCAAGTAAGACACCAAAGCCAGGTGGTCAAGTAAGACACCAAAGCCACGTAGTCAAGTAAAACACCAAAGCCAGGTAGTCAAGTAAGACACCAAAGCCAGGTGGTCAAGTAAGACACCAAAGCCTGGTAGTCAAGTAAGACGCCAAAGCCTGGTAGCCTGGTAGTCAAGTAAAACACCAAAGCCTGGTAGTCAAGTAAGACACCAAAGCCTGGTAGTCAAGTAAAACACCAAAGCCTGGTAGACAAGTAAGACACCAAAGCCAGGTAGTCAAGTAAGACACCAAAGTCAGGTAGTCAAGCAAAGACACCAAAGCCTGGTAGTCAAGTAAGACACCAAAACCAGGTAGTCAAGTAAGACACCAAAGCCAGGTAGTCAAGTAAGACACCAAAGCCAGGTAGTCAAGTAAGACACCAAAACCAGGTAGTCAAGTAAGACACCAAAACCAGGTAGTCAAGTAAGACACCAACACCAGGTAGTCAAGTAAGACACCAAAACCAGGTAGTCAAGTAAGACACCAAAGCCAGGTAGTCAAGTAAGACACCAAAGCCAGGTAGTCAAGTAAAACACCAAAGCCAGGTAGTCAAGTAAGACACCAAAGCCAGGTAGTCAAGTAAGACACCAAAGCATGGTAGTCAAGTAAGACACCAAAACCAGGTGGTCAAGTAAGACACCAAAGCCAGGTAGTCAAGTAAGACACCAAAGCCAGGTGGTCAAGTAAGACACCAATGCCTGGTAGTCAAGTAAGACACCAAAGCCAGGTGGTCAAGTAAGACACCAAAGCCAGGTGGTCAAGTAAGACACCAAAGCATGGGAGTCAAGTAAGACACCAAAGCCAGGTGGTCAAGTAAGACACCAAAGCCAGGTAGTCAAGTAAGACACCAACGCCAGGTGGTCAAGTAAGACACCAAAGCCAGGTAGTCAAGTAAGACACCAAAGCCAGGTGGTCAAGTAAGACACCAAAGCCAGGTGGTCAAGTAAGACACCAAAGCCAGGTGGTCAAGTAAGACACCAAAGTCAGGTAGTCAAGCAAAACACCAAAGCCAGGTAGTCAAGTATGACACCAAAGCCAGGTGGTCAAGTAAGACACCAAAGCCAGGTAGTCAAGTAAGACACCAAAGCCAGGTGGTCAAGTAAGACACCAAAGCCAGGTAGTCAAGTAAGACACCAAAGTCAGGTAGTCAAGCAAGACAAAGACACCAAAGCCAGGTAGTCAAGTAAGACACCAAAACCAGGTGGTCAAGTAAGACACCAAAGCCAGGTGGTCAAGTAAGACACCAAAGCCAGGTAGTCAAGCAAAACACCAAAGCCAGGTAGTCAAGTAAGACACCAAAGCCAGGTGGTCAAGTAAGACACCAAAGCCAGGTAGTCAAGTAAGACACCAAAGCCAGGTGGTCAAGTAAGACACCAAAGCCAGGTGGTCAAGTAAGACACCAAAGCCAGGTGGTCAAGTAAGACACCAAAGCCAGGTGGTCAAGTAAGACACCAAAGCCACGTAGTCAAGTAAAACACCAAAGCCAGGTAGTCAAGTAAGACACCAAAGCCAGGTGGTCAAGTAAGACACCAAAGCCTGGTAGTCAAGTAAGACACCAAAACCAGGTAGTCAAGTAAGACGCCAAAGCCTGGTAGCCTGGTAGTCAAGTAAAACACCAAAGCCTGGTAGTCAAGTAAGACACCAAAGCCTGGTAGTCAAGTAAAACACCAAAGCCTGGTAGTCAAGTAAGACACCAAAGCCAGGTAGTCAAGTAAGACACCAAAGTCAGGTAGTCAAGCAAGACAAAGACACCAAAGCCAGGTAGTCAAGTAAGACACCAAAACCAGGTAGTCAAGTAAGACACCAAAGCCAGGTAGTCAAGTAAGACACCAAAGCCAGGTAGTCAAGTAAGACACCAAAACCAGGTAGTCAAGTAAGACACCAAAACCAGGTAGTCAAGTAAGACACCAACACCAGGTAGTCAAGTAAGACACCAAAGCCAGGTAGTCAAGTAAGACACCAACGCCTGGTAGTCAAGTAAGACACCAAAACCAGGTGGTCAAGTAAGACACCAAAGCCAGGTAGTCAAGTAAGACACCAAAGCCAGGTGGTCAAGTAAGACACCAATGCCTGGTAGTCAAGTAAGACACCAAAGCCAGGTGGTCAAGTAAGACACCAAAGCCAGGTGGTCAAGTAAGACACCAAAGCATGGTAGTCAAGTAAGACACCAAAGCCAGGTGGTCAAGTAAGACACCAAAGCCAGGTAGTCAAGTAAGACACCAAAGCCAGGTGGTCAAGTAAGACACCAAAGCCAGGTAGTCAAGTAAGACACCAAAGCCAGGTGGTCAAGTAAGACACCAAAGCCAGGTGGTCAAGTAAGACACCAAAGCCAGGTGGTCAAGTAAGACACCAAAGCCAGGTAGTCAAGCAAAACACCAAAGCCAGGTAGTCAAGTAAGACACCAAAGCCAGGTGGTCAAGTAAGACACCAAAGCCAGGTAGTCAAGTAAGACACCAAAGCCAGGTGGTCAAGTAAGACACCAAAGCCAGGTGGTCAAGTAAGACACCAAAGCCAGGTGGTCAAGTAAGACACCAAAGCCAGGTAGTCAAGTAAGACACCAAAGCCAGGTAGTCAAGTAAGACACCAAAGCCAGGTGGTCAAGTAAGACACCAAAGCCAGGTGGTCAAGTAAGACACCAAAGCCAGGTAGTCAAGTAAGACACCAAAACCAGGTAGTCAAGTAAGACACCAAAACCAGGTAGTCAAGTAAGACACCAAAACCAGGTAGTCAAGTAAGACACCAAAACCAGGTAGTCAAGTAAGACACCAAAGTCAGGTAGTCAAGTAAGACACCAAAGCCAGGTAGTCAAGTAAAACACCAAAGCCAGGTAGTCAAGTAAGACACCAAAGCCAGGTAGTCAAGTAAGACACCAAAGCCAGGTAGTCAAGTAAGACACCAAAGCCAGGTAGTCAAGTAAGACACCAAAGCCAGGTAGTCAAGTAAGACACCAAAGCCAGGTAGTCAAGTAAGACACCAAAGCCAGGTAGTCAAGTAAGACACCAAAGCCAGGTAGTCAAGTAAGACACCAAAACCAGGTGGTCAAGTAAGACACCAAAGCCTAGTAGTCAAGTAAGACACCAAAGCCAGGTAGTCAAGTAAGACACCAAAGCCAGGTAGTCAAGTAAGACACCAAAGCCAGGTAGTCAAGTAAGACACCAAAGCCAGGTAGTCAAGTAAGACACCAAAGCCAGGTAGTCAAGTAAGACACCAAAGCCAGGTGGTCAAGTAAGACACCAAAGCCAGGTAGTCAAGTAAGACACCAAAGCCAGGTAGTCAAGTAAAACACCAAAGCCAGGTAGTCAAGTAAGACACCAAAGCCAGGTGTCAAGTAAGACACCAAAGCGTAGTCAAGAAAACACCAAAGCCGGTAGTCAAGTAACACAAAGCCAGGTAGTCAAGTAAGACACCAAAGCCAGGTAGTCAAGTAAGACACCAAAGCCAGGTGGTCAAGTAAGACACCAAAGCCAGGTGGTCAAGTAAGACACCAAAGCCAGGTGGTCAAGTAAGACACCAAAGCCAGGTGGTCAAGTAAGACACCAAAGCCACGTAGTCAAGTAAAACACGAAAGCCAGGTAGTCAAGTAAGACACCAAAGCCAGGTGGTCAAGTAAGACACCAAAGCCTGGTAGTCAAGTAAGACACCAAAACCAGGTAGTCAAGTAAGACGCCAAAGCCTGGTAGCCTGGTAGTCAAGTAAAACACCAAAGCCTGGTAGTCAAGTAAGACACCAAAGCCTGGTAGTCAAGTAAAACACCAACGCCTGGTAGTCAAGTAAGACACCAAAGTCAGGTAGTCAAGCAAGACAAAGACACCAAAGCCAGGTAGTCAAGTAAGACACCAAAACCAGGTAGTCAAGTAAGACACCAAAGCCAGGTAGTCAAGTAAGACACCAAAGCCAGGTAGTCAAGTAAGACACCAAAACCAGGTAGTCAAGTAAGACACCAAAACCAGGTAGTCAAGTAAGACACCAACACCAGGTAGTCAAATAAGACACCAAAACCAGGTAGTCAAGTAAGACACCAAAGCCAGGTAGTCAAGTAAGACACCAAAGCCAGGTAGTCAAGTAAAACACCAAAGCCAGGTAGTCAAGTAAGACACCAAAGCCAGGTAGTCAAGTAAGACACCAAAGCCAGGTAGTCAAGTAAGACACCAAAGCCTGGTAGTCAAGTAAGACACCAAAACCAGGTGGTCAAGTAAGACACCAAAGCCAGGTAGTCAAGTAAGACACCAAAGCCAGGTGGTCAAGTAAGACACCAATGCCTGGTAGTCAAGTAAGACACCAAAGCCAGGTGGTCAAGTAAGACACCAAAGCCAGGTGGTCAAGTAAGACACCAAAGCATGGTAGTCAAGTAAGACACCAAAGCCAGGTGGTCAAGTAAGACACCAAAGCCAGGTAGTCAAGTAAGACACCAAAGCCAGGTGGTCAAGTAAGACACCAAAGCCAGGTAGTCAAGTAAGACACCAAAGCCAGGTGGTCAAGTAAGACACCAAAGCCAGGTGGTCAAGTAAGACACCAAAGCCAGGTGGTCAAGTAAGACACCAAAGCCAGGTAGTCAAGCAAAACACCAAAGCCAGGTAGTCAAGTAAGACACCAAAGCCAGGTGGTCAAGTAAGACACCAAAGCCAGGTAGTCAAGTAAGACACCAAAGCCAGGTGGTCAAGTAAGACACCAAAGCCAGGTGGTCAAGTAAGACACCAAAGCCAGGTGGTCAAGTAAGACACCAAAGCCAGGTGGTCAAGTAAGACACCAAAGCCACGTAGTCAAGTAAAACACCAAAGCCAGGTAGTCAAGTAAGACACCAAAGCCAGGTGGTCAAGTAAGACACCAAAGCCTGGTAGTCAAGTAAGACACCAAAACCAGGTAGTCAAGTAAGACGCCAAAGCATGGTAGCCTGGTAGTCAAGTAAAACACCAAAGCCTGGTAGTCAAGTAAGACACCAAAGCCTGGTAGCCTGGTAGTCAAGTAAAACACCAAAGCCTGGTAGTCAAGTAAGACACCAAAGTCAGGTAGTCAAGTAAGACACCAAAGCCTGGTAGTCAAGTAAAACACCAAAGCCTGGTAGTCAAGTAAGACACCAAAGCCAGGTAGTCAAGTAAGACACCAAAGCCAGGTAGTCAAGTAAGACACCAAAGTCAGGTAGTCAAGTAAGACAAAGACACAAAAGCCAGTTAGTCAAGTAAGACACCAAACCAGGTAGTCAAGTAAGACACCAAAGCCAGGTAGTCAAGTAAGACACCAAAGCCAGGTAGTCAAGTAAGACACCAAAGCCAGGTAGTCAAGTAAGACACCAAAACCAGGTAGTCAAGTAAGACACCAAAACCAGGTAGTCAAGTAAGACACCAAAACCAGGTAGTCAAGTAAGACACCAAAACCAGGTAGTCAAGTAAGACACCAAAGCCAGGTAGTCAAGTAAGACACCAAAGCCAGGTAGTCAAGTAAGACACCAACACCAGGTAGTCAAGTAAGACACCAAAGCCAGGTAGTCAAGTAAGACACCAAAGCCTGGTAGTCAAGTAAGACACCAAAGCCAGGTGGTCAAGTAAGACACCAAAGCCAGGTAGTCAAGTAAGTCACCAAAGCCAGGTGGTCAAGTAAGACACCAAAGCCAGGTAGTCAAGTAAGACACCAATGCCTAGTAGTCAAATAAGACACCAAAGCCAGGTGTTCAAGTAAGACACCAAAGCCAGGTGGTCAAGTAAAACACAAAAGCCTGGTAGTCAAGTAAGACACCAAAGCCAGGTGGTCAAGTAAGACACCAAAGCCAGGTAGTCAAGTAAGACACCAAAGCCAGGTGGTCAAGTAAGACACCAAAGCCAGGTAGTCGAATAAGACACCAAAGCCAGGTGGTCAAGTAAGACACCAAAGCCAGGTGGTCAAGTAAGACACCAACGCCAGGTAGTCAAGTAAAACACCAAAGCCAGGGTAGTCAAGTAAGACACCAAAGCCAGGTAGTCAAGTAAGACACCAAAGCCAGGTGGTCAAGTAAGACACCAAAGCCAGGTGGTCAAGTAAGACACCAAAGCCAGGTAGTCAAGTAAGACACCAAAGCCAGGTGGTCAAGTAAGACACCAAAGCCAGGTAGTCAAGTAAGACACCAAAGCCAGGTGGTCAAGTAAGACACCAAAGCCAGGTAGACAAGTAAGACACCAAAGCCAGGTTGTCAAGTAAGACACCAAAGCCAGGTAGTCAAGTAAGACACCAAAGCCAGGTGGTCAAGTAAGACACCAAAGCCAGGTAGACAAGTAAGACACCAAAGCTAGCTATAACAAAATCAGCAAATACAAAACATTGAGATTTGTTAATTACATGTAATTCCCAGAAATCCATAGTACAACATGTGATGAAAGGCAAAGATAGCAATAGAAACATTGAGATTTGTTAATTACATGTAATTCCCAGAAATCCATAGTACAACATGTGATGAAGGACAAAGATAGCAAGTAGAAACATGCTTTTCTTTCTTTTGAAGAAATCTCAAGCAGAATATAATTTAAAATTCTGTAAGTCATTAAATGTGTCATAAACAATTAAGCATTAACCCTTTCAACACCACAGACCTCTAAATTGGCTTACAAAAAAGTGTAGATACAGATGAGCCGGCTCATGACGAGCCGTCTCATCAGGATCTGCACTTTTTTCAAGTAATATAACTATTTTTAGAAAAAAAATTACCCATTTTGATAAATGAACTGATCCAAATGTAATTTTGTTATTAATTTATTGGTCTAAAAATATCATGGACTAGTCCATGTCAGTTACTTGGTGTTGAATGGGTTAATTTTTAATTTGATATTTATGCCATTGGTTTTTAACATACATTTATTTATCGTCGGCCCCCTGGTTCATTGGGGCGATGCCTCCAGAAGCATATTAGTCAATTTACATTTTTGGAGGATAGATACCGAAGAAGCTCCGATTCTAGAAGCAGCCATGCTTCTTTTACATGTCCGGTGTATAGTACCGATGCATGGGACCTCAGTATATTGTCCTATCTGAATGACGGTTAATATTGTGAGGGTCAGATGGGGAATCGAACCTGCGATCGTATATTCGCAATCCAACGTGTTTCCCGCTGGGTCAATGACTCGTCTAAATGTGCTATTTGTGCTATATACAGTATCATTAATTTATACACTCTTTCTGCTAAATATAACGTCCATATTGCCATAAATGTTTCTGTGGCAAAACTATCGTCAGATTGACAGTTGTACCAAGAATTAATACACTAATTACGGTATAGAGAGTTGCAAATGGGCTAAACAATTCAAATCCACCATTTAATTTTCAACCAATTTACCAACTAATATACGTGCTCGGGAGTGTCCAACTTTCCATTAGATACTTACATGCAAAGAAGTTCTGTTGCATACCGCTTGCCTCTTGCTGTCGGCGCTGCAACTCGCGTTCTCTCATCCTGTAAGAAAGAATACTAGGTTATTGCATGGTCGGTTTGTTTATTTTTGGGTTTTTAAAGTCGCACAAAAGTCATATGGCCAATCGCCAGCAATTATTGGTAGAGGAAGAGCCTGGCTGTCTGGCATGGACAGTACCCAGGTAGAACCACTGACCTTCTACAGGCCAGCTGGATAGCTTCCTCACTTGAAAGAATTATAAACACCCCCAGTGGGATTCGACCTTACAGCGGTGAGTGGCAAGTGTTTTAAAGTCAATGACCTTACCCACTCAGTCATGGAGGCCCCTAACAGGTTACTGTCTTATCGACATTACTTTATTGAGGGAGTTCTCGGCACAACCATAGACTTTCAGCAAGCCAGCTAGATTCCTCAATACAGATTTGACAGATCCAGTGGGATTCAAATCTGCAACAGTGAGGGGCAATTCATAAACAAATTCATAAACTTCTGATTTCTTACAAAAAACATAAGTACATGGTGTAGCGAAGATCCAATTTGAAACCACTTATCAGCCTAAGTAATACATGCACATCATCGATCTGTGTATTTGTGTCTATCTTGCGCGTAATGTTATCACGCCCATAATGTAAACAATGCACGTCTAATTAATCAATTAGCTTAGTTTATACAAATTTATCTTAGCTTGATTAAACAACAAATTCATACAACTTATATTAATCACTCTCGAGACCTCATTTCTGATGGAATTCATCGCCACGAGGGAGAGATCAAAGTTAACATGAAATTAAAATTAAATTTAAGGGCACAATCGTAATGGCTCCAGTGGGGCTCAAACACCGGGCCTGAAGTGTGCTGAAGTGTGCACGCTATCATGACTTCCTTATTTAATAAATCAAATTGGGCAGGTGGCAAGGTGTAAATGTAGGCAAGATTATTTATTTTATATTAGAACGATTTCCAATTTATAGGGGTTCATGTTTTGAGGGGTCCCTGGTATAATTTGAATAACTATCACATAAACCTCTGCACTGCCTTCTCTTTGGCCGCATTACGCTCCTGTTTGGATCCGATGTGCTCGTGGGGTTTTATATCAATGAGTTTATGCTCTTTCTGCTGTTCTTCCTCCATCTGATTGGTTGTGCTAAAAATAAACTCCACAAACTCTCGGTACTCATCGCAGCAGTACAGAATCTCCGGAGCCGTCTGAAACATCAATAATGATAGAGTTATTCATCCGAGATTCTGTGTTGTGTGAAGGGGAGCTAACTGACTGCATGTATTTGTAAGGATGGAGCAGGGCACATATTCCTGATTGAGCGTATTCAGTGTGATCACTTTTTCCAACAATGACACTGAACTGGGGAAAACACTCCTCCCACACACTGAACTGGGGAAAACACTCCTCCCCCACACTGAATTGAATCTGCAAGTGGGATATGGTAAGATTGTAAACATTATTTTAATAGAAATTAATGAAATCTTCATTTATTTCTCAAAGATACTATTATACACACTAGTTTTACGACCAAGCAGTCAAACGTTTATACATCAAATACAGTGATTGACTGCGAAGAAAGTCAGAACCAGACTAGCTTCATAAATTAATAACCATTTACCGGAATTGATTTATTTCTTCTGTTACTGCCCATCAATAATTTTCTGATTATTATTGGGAGGTCAGATTGTTGTGGCAGAGAGTAGAGTACCCACATTTCCTGGTACCAGTGCTCGACTAACCATAATGCTAAAACACTGATCAGCCAGTGTCTATGCATTTATTGACAAGTTAGTTGATAAGATCTCCATTTCTCATTGAACGTATTACCTAACAATACCTTACCTGTGCAGGCTCCAGCAGCTAACCCTTACTTAGTTCCCCCACCCATGTAAGAAACTGCCAACTTTTTCATATAAATGATACACGGTCTTAACGTGGCTCGAAGTGGTACAAGTCAGCGAGCGTAACCACTCGACCACGGAGGCGGACGTTTGTCTACCCGAGTACTATACATAGGGACTGCTGCGTGCGACTGTAACCACTCGACCACGGAGGCGGACGTTTGTCTACCCGAGTACTATACATAGGGACTGCTGCGTGCGACTGTAACCACTCGACCACGGAGGCGGACGTTTGTCTACCCGAGTACTATACATAGGGACTGCTGCGTGCGACTGTAACCACTCGACCACGGAGGCGGACGTTTGTCTACCCGAGTACTATACATAGGGACTGCTGCGTGCGACTGTAACCACTCAACCACGGAGGCGGACGTTTGTCTACCCGAGTACTATACATAGGGACTGCTGCGTGACAGACTACATGTCATGACTATGAATTAAAAATGTGTGATAAACTGTGATTCTCCTTTGTCATGTCACTATTTAACATTTTAAGTTTTTAATATAGTTTAGTACATGACTTTAACAATACGCAATATACGTCGGTAATCACACTTTGTACGTACACATAAGCAAGACCAGTACCTTTAATTGCTGCTCTACGGTTGGGAAACACTTGATTGGTTTGTTGCAGAATTCACAGTTGCCAGAGAACATGCCGTGTGTTATACCGGAGTCATCTTTGTCATATTTCGGATCATCGACGTTAGGGCGACGAGACTCGGGATCATCCACGACAATCTCTTGCTTTTCCGACTCGCGCTGATACTGTGAACAAAACAAAACATAACAAGTGTGAATGAGTGAATAAACATATAAAACAAGCAGCATGGAAAATATGTGTGTGTGTGTTTTACGTTTATTTATCGTCGCTACCGGTTGCCCATATGAGCGACACCTCCTAAAGAGAGTGTGTGTTTTACGTTTATTTATCGTCGCTACCGGTTGCCCATATGAGCGACGCCTCCTGAAGAGATTAGTAATTTTAGATTTTGGAAGATAGTGCAATGATACAGACAAAGACCCATTCCAGAGTCTCCTCTGGTTCTTTTACGTGCACGGTGTAAAGCACCGACACGAGACCTCGGTTTAACATCCCATCTGAAAGACTGTTAATTTTATTATGGTCAGACAGGGGAATGAACCTGCGATCCCTGGATTACCAGTCCAGCGTTTTACCACTGGGCTATAGATCCGTCTGTATGGAAATTATTAAAAGAAATGTAATACATAAAGTAATATTCAAGCTGAAATTAATTATTGATTTAATTAAAGGAAATGGCAATCCATAAAACTAACCTTGACCAAACTATGATCAAAATTATCAATGTACTTACACAATCCATTTAAAACCGTGAGAGAAAAAACATGCTATATTTACTAATTGTTTATTAACTATTTATTTGCTTTTTTTTATTATTCAGAAAAAAATGTTCACAAAAATACAAAATACCACATTGTTCGAATTGTACAAAAGCACTAGTAAAACATGAAACACTGTTGGCACAATACTTAACCCTTTCAACACCACATACCTCTAAATAGGCTTACAAAAAGTGTAGATCCAGAGTCGTCTCATCAGGATCTGCACTTTTTGCCAGTAATACTACTATTTTTAGATAAAATTACCCATTTTGCTAAAGGAACTGGTCCAAATGTAATGTTCTTATTAATTTATTGGTATAAAAATATCATGGACTAGTTCATGTCAGTTACTTGGTGTTGAATGGGTTAATCGTATCAAAGTACAATCATCTGTGATTGGTTCACAATATGCAATGGTATCAAATTACAAGCATATGTGATTGGTTCACAATATGCAATGGTATCAAATTACAAGCATCTGTTCACAATATGCAATGGTATCAAATTACAAGCATCTGTTCACAATATGCAATGGTATCAAATTACAAGCATCTGTTCACAATATGCAATGGTATCAAATTACAAGCATCTGTTCACAATATGCAATGGTATCAAATTACAACCATCTGTGATTGGTTCACAATATGCAAACAGGTGAGTTCACAACAAGTTATATAGATACCTACTGCCAATAACTTCCTACCAAGTATATAGCCGTTATCACTAACAAATGAAATAAAAGAGTATTTAAACAAGGTTCATTGTTTTTGTACACATGGCAAAGCTACACAGTTAATGACCATCTGATGGAGTATGACATAGGGCTATATGATAATTATTCCGCTGCTGTGGATGATGGTGATGATGGTGATGACTATGATGATGGTAATGGTACAGCTACTAATGCTGCTCATGATGAAGGTGATGGTGGTACTGATGATGGTGATGACTATGATGATGGTAATGGTACAGCTACTAATGCTGCTCATGATGAAGGTGATGGTGGTACTGATGATGGTGATGACTATGATGATGGTAATGGTACAGCTACTAATGCTGCTCATGATGAAGGTGATGGTGGTACTGATGATGGTGATGACTATGATGATGGTAATGGTACAGCTACTAATGCTGCTCATGATGAAGGTGATGGTGGTACTGATGATGGTGATGACTATGATGATGGTAATGGTACAGCTACTAATGCTGCTCATGATGAAGGTGATGGTGGTACTGATGATGGTGATGACTATGATGATGGTAATGGTACAGCTACTAATGCTGCTCATGATGAAGGTGATGGTGGTACTGATGATGGTGATGACTATGATGATGGTAATGGTACAGCTACTAATGCTGCTCATGATGAAGGTGATGGTGGTACTGATGATGGTGATGACTATGATGATGGTAATGGTACAGCTACTAATGCTGCTCATGATGAAGGTGATGGTGGTACTGATGATGGTGATGACTATGATGATGGTAATAGTACAGCTACTAATGCTGCTCATGGTGATGGTGGTGCTGATGATGGTGATGACTATGATGATGGTAATGGTACAGCTACTAATGCTGCTCATGATGACGGTGATGGTGGTGCTGATGATGGTGGTACTGATGATGGTGATGACTATGATGATGGTAATGGTACAGCTACTAATGCTGCTCATGATGAAGGTGATGGTGGTACTGATGATGGTGGTGACTATGATGATGGTAATAGTACAGCTACTAATGCTGCTCATGATGAAGGTGATGGTGGTGCTGATGATGCTGGTGATGATGGTGATGACTATGATGATGGTACAGCTACTAATGCTGCTCATGATGAAGGTGATGATGGTGCTGATGATGATGCTGATAATGAAACAAAGTAGAATGTTGTTTCGAGCTTCTGCTGCTGCTGAATGATAGCAATGATGCTGCTGGTTATGATGCTGAAGTTGCTGTCGCTTCTGCTGCTGATGGTGTTGAAGATACTAAAATCTGTCAACCTTTTCTTGAACGTCATGTTTGAATTGCATGTACAAATTTGTATGAAATTACATATTCGTAACCGGTATATTCTTTTTATTTTTATAATTTATCTCATTTTGAAGTAAATTTTTGATATTTGTCCGATAGCTTATAAAGCAAAATGACGCACGGGCAAAATGCACTGTTTTAATCATCCTTTAACAACATAACAACCTATGAAAAACAACAACAATAGTGTTAGTAATAAGGCTGTTAGATTACCGCAGTGGTAAGCACGCTCACTTCTCACCAATGCAACCTGGGTTCGATCCTCAGACCAAGAAGTATGTGCGATGGTACGGTTGTAGCCAGGTCAGACAGGTGAGTTACCTCCGGGTACCTCCCACACAAATGACCACAAATACACTGACATCCACGCCAACGAGAATGAATACTATAAGTTATTAATGTTACAGCTTGTTTCGCAATCGCTGAATAAAGTTTATACTAAATAATAGTGTAAATTTTTACTTCAAAATGAATTAAATCAGCAAAGCAAACAGTGTGAAAATGATCATCTATATTTGTTTATTTTCGTTTAGTCGTGCCATAGATATATATCGACATAAGTACTATTCACAATATCTTAATATCTGTCTATCTATGACGAGGAAACCTTTGTTAACAGTGACTAATAAAAACCATCTCTAGTCAGCTTAATAATGGTAAACGGCCAGCTCACTTTCTATTTAACCCTTTCAGCACTACAGACCTCTAAATAGGCTTACAAAAAGTGTAGAACCAGATGAGCCGGATCGTCATGGCTCGTAATGAGCCGTCTCATCAGGATCTGCACTTTTTGCCAGTAATATTACTATTTTTAGACAAACCTACCCATTTTGATAAATGAACTGATCGAAATGTAATTTTCTTATGAATTTATTGGTCTAAAAATATCACGCACCAGTCCATGTCAATTACTTGGTGTTGAATGGGTTAAACAATTTGTGTGAAACTGTAAAAGTGTTAAAGATAAACATGACATATAACATCTGTACATATAACATCCATTCAATCCACTTGTCTTGATAGTTGTATTATATTGATGTTATATGTACAGATGTTATAATTTTTTATTTTATGTCATGTTTATCTTGATAAATAAAACCAAGTTAAACCAAGTGTTTATTAACCCTTTCAACCCCACAGGTCTCTAAATAGGCTTATGAAAAGTGTAGATCCAGATGAGCCGGCTCGTAACGAGCCGTCTCATCAGGATCTGCACTTTTTTGCCAGTAATAATTATTACTATTTTTAGATAAAATTACCCATTTTGATAAATGAACTGATCCAAATGTAATTTTGTTATTACGGTAATTTATTGGTCTAAAAATATCATGGACCAGTCCATGTCAGTTACTTGGGGTTGAAAGGGTTAATAAACGACTAATTATAAACCTAACTTTATTTTATGCTTGAAATTTTGTTTGGGGATAAAAAAAAACGATGACAATCAGGGTTCATTCTAGATCAGAATTTTTGGGGAGAAGTGAGAAAGAGCGTGATCACTTCCTTAAATGGTGTTCTTTAATATACTTCTGCAAAATAGGGTTAAAATGCACAGTACAACCATTAAATACAACATTTGAATAGGAGGAGTGCTTTATAATGGGCCAGTGTATCTTACTAGACAAAATTTTGTTTGAAAATCGTAAAAACCAACAACAAAATTCAGGGTCCCTAGCATTTGGATGATGTCACAGGCACAAGACACATTTTTTTTTTTGCCCGATGGTCATATAGTAAGTAATGTTTACTGTAAAAAGAATAAAATGTGTGCCTTGTGCCTGTGGATGATGTAATGTATAACGGATTGAACCCAAAAGTGAAATAAGTATTGACCAGAAATCTGACCTAGCTAATAAATAAAAATGTTAGTAATTCACCAACATCGGGGATGGGTGGGGGCTACAGTTGTTAAAGGGATCACAACATGCATGCACACTACCTGTAGGATGCTAGGCGGGCCCACACTTGGCAAGAATGTACGTTCATCTATCATCTTGTTGTGGGAAACTTCTTCATCCGAGCTCTATTATAATAAATAAAGCAATTAAATTTAAAAATAAACTTAAACATTAAACACTATTGTCTAATATGATGTGTTTCAACTTTCATTCACCATACCCAACACAGGGTTCCCTCTGTCTGAATGTTTGTCTGCGCCACTTCTGTCGCCAATTGACAAACACTGGAGCCAATTAAAAAAGCTTGGAACCAACTAAGAGCCATAAAAAAAAAAAATTAATAAAGTTGCGCCAAATATTTTCACCAATTTACAAAATTTAGTGCCAATATTTGTTTTTTGTCGCAATTGGCGCCATTGGCGACCGACAACGGGAACCCTGCAACAAGGGGCCTTCGTGGCCTAGTGGTCAGTCGTTGACTTCAAATCACTTTCCATCACTATTGTAGGTTCGAATCCCACGGGGTGTGTCAAATTATATGAGTAAGCTATCCAACTGGAACCTTATGACTGGAAGTGTAATGCTAACCACTCAGCCATAATGTGTCCAAGTCAGGGATCAAACCTGCTACCCAGTGACTGGCAATGCACTTAGTGCTGCACCCTGAATATATGTCATCACATCAGAAAAGCATGATATTTAATTAACAAAACAATATGCAGAGCAGATAAAATATTTGGACAAATTACTTACGTCGTCGGTATCGCTGCTGAGGTCCAGAATGGGGATTCCATACTCGTCACTGTATGGCATCTGGTATTGGAGCGTGTCAGGGGCAATTCTTTCCTCGGAAACATCTGTCTTGCTGGTGGCTGCGAAGCAACAATATATGACAGAAGGATGGCTAGTAAATTATATACCAGAGGGTTTAAAGACACTCATAGCAAACGGTATATTAGATATACTGAAGGATGGCCAATTAGATAGATATGCAGGAGGGTTTAAAGACACTCATAGCAACGAGTATACCGGTATTAGATATACTGAAGGATGGCCAATTAGATAGATATGCAGGAGGGTTTAAAGACACTCATAGCAACGAGTATACCGGTATTAGATATACTGAAGGATGGCCAATTAGATAGATATGCAGGAGGGTTTAAAGACACTCATAGCAAAGAGTATACTGGTATTAGATATACTGAAGGATGGCCAATTAGATAGATATGCAGGAGGGTTTAAAGACACTCATAGCAAAGAGTATACGGTATTAGATATACTGAAGGATGCCAATAGATAATATCAGAGGGTTTAAACCTCATACATTAGAAACTGAAGATGCCAATTAGATAGATATGCGGAGGGTTAAAGACACTCATAGCAAAGAGTATACTGGTATTAGATATACTGAAGGATGGCCAATTAGATAGATATGCAGGAGGGTTTAAAGACACTCATAGCAAAGAGTATACCGGTATTAGATATACTGAAGGATGGCCAATTAGATAGATATGCAGGAGGGTTTAAAGACACTCATAACAAAGAGTATACTGGTATTAGATATACTGAAGGATGGCCAATTAGATAGATATGCAGGAGGGGTTCACGACCCTCATAGCAAAGAGTATACCGGTATTAGATATACTGAAGGATGGCCAATTAGATAGATATGCAGGAGGGGTTCACGACCCTCATAGCAAAGAGGATAATGTTTGGTCACTTTCTCGTGTCTTAGCAGGACAAGATTTCAAATTAGATGCAAAGCACACTGGTTGAGAGTGTGTGGCATTAAACAAGTTATATTTGACTGGTGGGTCACTACTGACACGTTGTTAGTGGGTAGGTAGGTGGGCTGGTGTGCTGGATGGGTGGGTTATTTTGTGTGAGAGGGGATACCTCTAACAACTTAACCCGGTACTCCACATAAACGACAAACACCGTCAAAATTTCCCACATATAGTCATCGCCATTCCATGCTGTTATCTATTGCCATAAGTATTGAGTACGTAGTACAGCCTACTGCTTATCAGCAGAATGGAGATAAAATGAGTTATTGGCCTCGTCTGTTGTGGAGAATAGGGTTAAGGCACATTTTGTGATTGAAGATTGACAAACTGATAGATAATAGTCGATCACAATCCCTCGCCTCGAGCAACAAGGCTAACGTTAGCTTACAAATCAAGACTTGTCACCTTGGTAACCATGTTGGATTTTAGATCTGCAATACTTTAGATATGGTTCATCTGCTAGTCATCCGGTTGCCATAATAACAATTTTGTGCTAATTTGGATCAGGAGAAGTTAAAAATAGATTTTCAAGATGGCCGCCATTGTTGGTGATCTTGGAAATTCTTTCACATAGTACTTACCAGATCGTGGTGAAGCTGAAGCTTTATCCATTCCGGCTACTCCTCCAACCTCTGGAAGGAAACAAAATATAAATTGCAGAGAACACCATCCCACTTTCAATATCGCTCGCATTGGACACTATCATAGATACATAACATTTAAAGTCATACTTAATATTCTACCATACAGTCATATTCTTGTTCAGCATGAATAGCCTGGGTTCCAGTCTGTCGATTTTTCAGTTTTTAACATCTGGCAAAATGACAGTTGATATGATCAGAAACTCAACATGGCTCAATTAACAGATTGGGTGTTAAATAAATATGTATATATATGCAGTGGTTAGCATGCTCGCTTCTCACCAATGCAACCCGGGTTCAATCCTTGGACCGGGTAGTATGAGAGATGGTACGGTGGTCGCCAGATCGGAAAGGTGGGTTTTCTCCTGGTACTCCAGTTTCTTCTCACACGAATGACCACATATACCGTCTCCATGGCCCATTGGTTAAGGCGTCCGCGGAGCGGGAGGTCGATGGTTCGAATCTCGTCAGGGGTTTGTTCTGATATGGCCGGTTGGTGAGCCGCCAGCTAGTTAAATAATGGTTACCGATTGCCTACCAGCCTGGCGTCTGGCATACAAGCATAGGATTCGGGAAGTACTGATGTTCATAAAAAAAGTAAGTCAGAAATGGCTGGCCCTTTAAATAGGGGTGACACTATAATAAAGAAACACTTTTATATGCTTTCATCTGTGACAACGAGAGTGATTAATATAAGTTGTTTGAACTTGCTTCGCAATAGTTGTAAAATAAATAAAGTTTAAATTTAAAGGCAAAATATATCTGCGCATGTTGCCAGGTTACAGAAAGAAGACATTGCACTGTATACGAGTGTCCCATTGTTTTATACCTGCAATGTTAATAAGACATGCTACAATGATAGACAGAAGACATTGCACTGTATGCGAGTGTCCCATTGTTTTATACCTGCAATGTTAATAAGACATGCTACAATGATAGACAGAAGACATTGCACTGTATGCGAGTGTCCCATTGTTTTATACCTGCAATGTTAATAAGACATGCTACAATGATAGACAGAAGACATTGCACTGTATGCGAGTGTCCCATTGTTTTATACCTGCAATGTTAATAAGACATGCTACAATGATAGACAGAAGACATTGCACTGTATGCGAGTGTCCCATTGTTTTATACCTGCAATGTTAATAAGACATGCTACAATGATAGACAGAAGACATTGCACTGTATGCGAGTGTCCCATTGTTTTATACCTGCAATGTTAATAAGACATGCTACAATGATAGACAGAAGACATTGCACTGTATGCGAGTGTCCCATTGTTTTATACCTGCAAAGTTAATAAGACATGCTACAATGATTTATGCGCATTCAGTTCCGCGCTGTTGTGATTTACGAAACGGATTAGTTTATACAAATTTATTTTAGCTCGATTGCGAAACAAGTTCTTACAACTTATATTAATCACTATCGAGACCTCATTCCTGATGGAATCCATCGCCACAAGGGAGAGAGAAGAGGCAATGTGGAATTTAAATGCCTTGCCTAAAGGCACAATCATAACGACTCCAGCGGGACTCGAACTCCGAACCTTTCTCACCTGAAGCGAACGCGCATCCACGGCGCTATCACGACTTCCACAAAACGGATGGAACAGGATACAAAAGTCACTCGGGGAAAGATCGGAAACGATTGGTGATACTAATTTGCATATGGTGTGCTATTTTTAGAACTTATTTAAATTACGATCACATAACTAGAATACGAGTGACTGCAGACAAAGTAAAACGGCCAATTCAGGATAATATTTATCTAAAAAATACTAAGATAATAAAAGAGATTTTATTTTTTCGAGTAAAGGTGGTTTTTATAATGAATACAATTACTTGAAAACAACCTTTTTAAAAATTGTGACAACCATTTTGAGTAACTAATAGCTGTCAGTAATGGCTGTCAGTAATGTAGGTCAGTAATGGAGGTCAGTAATGGATGTCAGTAATGGTTGTCAGTAATGGTTGTCAGTAATGGCTGTCAGTACCGTAATGGCTGACCGTTTCAAGTGGGGTGACTATAATAAACAAACACTATACTTTTATTGTCATCACTTGTATTTGTGTTTGCAATTTCCGCCCTCTCCACCCAGTCCCAGTCGGTCTGTGTGTTTAAGGTCACAAAGGTTATTTCTCGCCCATCGTACGTTCGCCGCCTTGATGTTACTGGGGGCCTGCAATCAGACAAGGAACATAAGTGACTTTGCTACGGATGAATTAAACCACCCTATGTAACCTGCTACAACACATTTTGTGCATGATGTGAAACCTGAAAATCAATAGAATAAATGGCATTTTTTTCATGTTCGCAGTACAGACAATTTGTTGTATCAGGATGCATTGTGGGTGCTCTGGTTTCTGGCAGGACCACATATGCACTTTTATCTGTAACAATGAGAGTAAATTAATATATTACGTTGAATCGCAACCGTACAATATCTCTTTCATCATGATTTATAGGCATTAGATCATTGTATCTAAATCATATAACACAGGGATCAGTTTAGAGGGCGATGTGGGCGAAATTGTCGCCCTAGGGACCCTGGCTTCGCCCTCTGGGGGCCCACTTCTCCCTAAAAACAATATTTTTTTAAAATATATTTTTTGATTGTTGTGATTTTCAAACAAAATTGTGTCTAGTAAGATACACTGGCCCATTATAAAGCACTCCTTCTATTCAAATGTTGTATTTAATGGTTGTACTGTGCATTTTAACCCTATTTTGCAGAAGTATATTAAAGAACACCATTTAAGGAAGCGATCACAGGCTTTCTCACTTCTCCCAAAAATTCTGACCTAGAATGAACCCTGTAATAAACACTGGGACTCCATTATTAGAATATCATGATGCATACGTCCTTAAGCATTAGACCACTGAGACTTGAGATAATATTGCACATGGACTCCATTACTAGAAAATCATGATACATACGTCCTTAAGCATTAGACCACTGAGACTTGAGATAATATTGCACATGGACTCCATTACTAGAATATCATGATGCATACGTCCTTAAGCATTATACCACTGAGACTTGAGATCATATTGCACATGGACTCCATTACTAGAATATCATGATGCATACGTCCTTAAGCATTATACCACTGAGACTTGAGATCATATTACACTGGGACTCCATTACTAGAATATCATGATGCATACGTCCTTAAGCATTATACCACTGAGACTTGAGATCATATTGCACATGGACTCCATTACTAGAATATCATGATGCATACGTCCTTAAGCATTATACCACTGAGACTGGAGATCATATTACACTGGGACTCCATTACTCTCTCTCTATCTCTCTCCCTCCCTCTCTCGCTTTAACAACTACACCTTAGTTACCCATTGTTCACTTTTAACTTTGACAATCTTTGTAATACACTCATACTGTACATATAGATAATCAAACTGAAGTAATATGTATACTATTAAAAACAAAAAAAACTTGTCAAAATATGTATCAACTAAATGTATATGCAATAAAGAAATAAACGAGGTTACCCGGATAGGGGCCTCAAAATGAAAATAAAATCTGTCACTGCCTGCACTATTTATTTTCTGCTAAATAATTGTTTCTAAGACAGAAAACATACCCATTCGTAAATGAAACAGAGCGCTGAGCCAGTTCGTTCTCCATTTCTTCATCAGACATGGTCTCTGGACGGTAACCTCGGACAATTAGTGGCCTACTTTCTCGCCGACGATCAACGGCAGTCGAGATATCTGTAAAGACAGTTGTGACATCTGTAAAGATAGTTGTGACATCTGTAAAGATAGTTGTGACATCTGTAAAGACATTGTGACATCTGTAAAGACAGTTGTGACACCTGTAAAGACAGTTGTGACATCTGTAAAGATAGTTGTGACATCTGTAAAGACAGTTGTGACATCTGTAAAGACAGTTGTGACATCTGTAAAGATAGTTGTGACATCTGTAAAGACAGTTGTGACATCTGTAAAGATAGTTGTGACATCTGTAAAGACAGTTGTGACATCTGTAAAGATAGTTGTGACATCCGTAAAGACAGTTGTGACATCTGTAAAGATAGTTGTGACATCTGTAAAGACAGTTGTGACATCTGTAAAGTCAATTAATTCAACATTTTAAGGGTTAAACAAATATAAACATATATAAAAGTGTGAAATACTGCCTGTTTATACTGAAAGGACCAAAATATAAATTTGATATACCGGTAACAAAAATTTAACTTAACAAATTTTATATAAACAGAGCCAGTTATGTGTAAAATGATAGTATAAAGTGATAGTATCTGAAATGGGACTTTGACACAAATTCGTGAATTTGACATAACCGACTTCCATACAACGGTTGTACATGCATTATTTGATCAGACATTTTAGTGTAAAATATTATTGGTGTCAGCCGGGCACCATAAAATGTTTTCCTTCACGAGACAGTAACATGGTTGTTTCGTTATTCAATAAAACTTACAGTTAGACTTCTGGTCTTCATCTCGATTGGTGTCGTCCGATATGTCAGTTCCCATGGACCCAGAATGCATTGCAGTGTCTGCCTCTACATTTGTGGTACCTGTATATTATTTACATATACAAAACAGTCAGTGGGCAGTTGTGGATCTGAAGTGACCCTACTTTCATTGTATGTATTCCCAAACAATTGTCAATATTATTATTATGTATATGTCGGGTTTTACGCCTGCATCAGCACCATTTCGGGCTATATCGCCGGCGGGCAGTTTACCTAACAACACCTTTCCTGGGCAGGCTCCAGCGGTTAACCAGTACTTGGGTGCACCAACCTCCGTAAGAAACTGCCAACTTTTTCATATAAATGAGACACGGCCTGAGCGTGGCTTGAACCCGTAACCATCAGTCATGATAGGTTACAGTGGTACAGGAACAAGTCAGCGACCGTAACCACTCGACCACAGAGGCAGACATATTATTATTATGACACTGGCAAACTATCAGCATTATGGTGCCATTACAGTTTGCCCTAGTTTGTAAACCAATCAAAAGCCTCTATTTCGTTTATAAACAGAGATATTATTTCCATGTTGCGATGTTTGTTTTTGATGAACCCAATATGTTATTTATTAATTACATGTCTATATTTTATACAAATTTATTTTAGCTTGATTGCGAAACAAGTTCTTACAACTTATATTAATCATTCTCGAGACCTCATTCCTGATGGAATCCATCGCCACGAGGGAGAGAGAAGAGGCAATGTGGAATTTAAATGCCTTCCCTAAGGGCACAATCGTAACGGCTCCAGTGGGGCTCGAACTCCGGGCCTTTCGCACATGTCTATATTGGACATTGGACGCTCCGCCTACAGATTAAAGTTTATTTATCATCGCTACCGGTTGACCATATGAGCGACGGGCAGATTACCTAACAACATCTTCCATGGGCAACAGTTAACAAGTACCGTACTTGGTGCAACAACCTCCGTAAGAAACTACCAACTTTTTCATATAAAGAGACACGGTCTGAGCAGGGCTCGAACTCATGACCATCTGTGATGCTAGGTCACGGTGGTGTACAAGTCAGCGATCTTAACCACTCGACCACGGAGGCAGACCGTGAACATACCTCCATGTATAGATATTTATTTACAAAAAACACAAGTAACTTTGTAATTGGTTGCTTAAAGTGACACTACATCGGTGAAAACGCAAATGTCTGCAGAATGTAATTTCCTATTATATGGTATAAATTTCTTTCCAATATTTGCCTCAAAAACTGAGTATTTCAACAAATAAACAAGCATCATATACGCGGTTTGTTGACATAACAAAATAATGTAAATAGGGTCGACAATCATGCGTAATACAACGTGTGTATCCTGAATGATACAATTTATGATACCTATTTATCGTTATATCTCACAGTTGTGCCTATGCATATTTATTTGTAGACTAATCTTAGTTAAATCATCTCTAAACGAAAGTACCATTTAGTATTTACTCCAATGACAAACAAACGCCAATTCAGGAGCGTGGATACCCGTTATATATGACATCCTACTTTCACTTTTGAAAGTTTGTATACCACAAAAACACTGTTTATTGATTCAATGTTAGTGTATGATGTATTCAGAAGAATTTGTAGTAGCAACGTGAAAAAATGCATTTTATTTGCTTTTTGCGATGTAATGCCGCTTTAATTACTGGTAGTCAAAATTAGGATAAATAAAGAAGAAGCATGCATAAAGAGATCATTCATTTTGAATGTTCCAATGCATGATACTTTGTTCAAGATATCCGTAATAAAATAAACTCTCATCTACCCTACCTAACAATATTCTAGAGGAGAAGAATTATATAAGACTCTGTCTTCCATTCTAATCCTGTTTCTGTATTCTGATTATGTGTGGTGTATGCATTGTTCAATATGTATTATATTGGGAAATAAAATATGTTTAAACTAACAATATTCTACATTGTAGCCCACAGCAGAATTACCAGAACAATATCCTTAGGCCAAAGCATGGTAGCACTATAAGCCCTGCCAGCCAAAGTTTTGGAAACACAAGAACATACCAATTGGCGGAAGTGGCTTAGTGGCCGAAAACTCTGTACGGGATGTAGATTTTGAAGTGTCGATATTTTCGTCCATTCTTTATTTGGTTTTCTTTGCGTATCTTTTTTCTCTTTTCCTTCTCCAGCTTTTCAAATCATTTTACCAGGCCTGAAAAGAAATGCAGCAACTAGGTATGAACAAACAGATATATGAGCTCCTGTATATACAACGCATGTTAAAGGAGACAATTTGATACATAGGTTTGTTCGATGTTACCCTATTCTCGAAGGTATTACAATGAGGCACTGAATGGTGTTAATATTACTACAATGAGGCCCTGAATGGTGTTACTATAACTACAATGAGGCCCTGAATGGTGTTACTTTAACTACAATGAGGCCCTGAATGGTGTTACTATTACTACAATGAGGCCCTGAATGGTGTTACTATAACTACAATGAGTCCCTGAATGGTGTTACTATAACTACAATGAGGCCCTGAATGGTGTTACTATAACTACAATGAGGCCCTGAATGGTGTTACTATAACTACAATGAGGCCCTGAATGGTGTTACTATAACTACAATGAGTCCCTGAATGGTGTTACTATTACTACAATGAGGCCCTGAATGATGTTACTATAATGGAACATACAATAACAAACAGCATTGTTATTATAGTTATTACACCATTAGTGGGTAAGTTAGTTAATAAAGAGATGATTGCAATATGATCATCCTTTTTAATAAGCACCATAGTAAAATAAGGTTATTTGAGCACAAAACAGGCCACACATCTGTGTCTGTGTTCGATCCCTCGTCTGACCATAATAAAATTTCAGATGGGACGTTAAACCGAGGTCTTGTGTCGATGCTTTACATTGTGCACGTAAAACAACTAGAGGAGACTCTATAATGGGTCTCTTTCTGTATCATTGCACTATCCAAATTTCGTGCCCAATGTCTGAGACGTGTCATACCCTAGGAATAAGGATTGGAATTGATCGGTCCCGGGTTCGATACTCGGTCAGGCCACGTATGTAGTGTCATTGAGCAATGCACCTCACACACATTGCTTAATACTGGTCAACCACTTAGGTCTACTAAGCTTTCCCAGGAAAACATGTCTACGTCCCCACAAGGGGTTTGACATTAATGGAACATATATATATAGTTAAAGCCTAAGTTATGGTAGGATTCTTCCATTGTATGTATGCTTCCTATATGTGTATTTAATGTTATGCAATCTCATTACTTGTAGATTCACTGCACACCATCAATTAAATGTATCGATATTCACCGCGCACTCTCATTCTCAATATTTATAAATGCTTCCCTGACGTCCAAACTGGAATAAAAATACTGCGAGGTCAACTGAACTATTGATTGGATATTATAAAGAACGTGTTATTATGTTTGTGTCTACCTTTTTGTTTAATATCCGGCCTTAATGCTAAAGATTGTGGTTTAAATATCATATTTGTATCATGGTAACATTCGAGTTCACTAATCCACCATGATAGTTTACATTAGTGATACAGTAGTCACGTGATATTATGGTTTCGCCTATTCCCCGTCCATTCTCCGTACCGTACCGTCCAAAAAACGTATTATATGTAAAACCTCCGATAATGTATTCGATTTACAGAAGCATCTGTTATCCAGTGGTTAACACGCTGGACAGGTATTCCAGTGATCGCAGGTTACATCCCTAATAAAATTAACAGTCTTTCAGATGGGACTTTAAACCGAGGTCTCGTGTAGGTGCTTAACACCATACACGTAAAAGAACCAGCGGAGACTCTGGAATGTGTCTCTGTCTTTATCATTGCACTATCCTCCAGAATCTAAAATGACTAATCTCTTCAGGAGGTGTCGCTCATATGGACAACAGGTAGCGACGATAAACAAACGTAAAACACACAAGTATAGGGTTGAAGCCTACTGACTAATATACCCTAACATGTATATTAATCAACTAATCTAATGTTGTCATATTATTGTACGGAGACATAGATAGATATGCTATAAATGTTGCCTAGTTCCTAAGTAGGCCTTAGTGCAAAGCGGCATCACGTAATTTTGCATTACGGCCTATGGGGAATAAAACAATATTGCGAGTTTTGACTTCCAAATCAGAAATATTGAAAAAATAAAAAATGTTGTCCCTCGAAATTGTTCTTATAATATGAGCATAAAAATGAGGTTAGACTCTCACAATAGTCTTACCCCACAGCAGCATGGATTCAGGTCAAACATCTGACAATCTTGAGTTTTAGTTTGGGTTTAAAGTTTAAACTTTATTTATTTTACACCGATTTTAATAACTTATATTAATAACTCTCGTTGGCGCAGCTGAAAGCGTATATATGTGGTCATGTGTATGGGAGGAAACCAGAGTATCCGGAGAAAACCCACCTGTCCAATCTGGCGACCACCGTACCATCTCACATACTTCCTGGTCCGAGGATCGAACCCGGTTTGCATTGGTGAGACGCGAGAGTTCTAACCACTGCGCTAATCGAACAGCCTAATGCCGATCGATAGTGAGCTCGGTCACCAGAAGGATGGTCATCATAATGGATTTCAATAAAAAATTCGAAAAAATAGATCACCACAAGCTCATCCATTAACTCAAACACTTTAGTATAAATGATAAAGCCACATTATAGATACACTTTTTTCTCAAAAATAGGTTACAACAGGTGCTCGTCGAAAGTAAAGGCTCTGACAGGTTACCAGTTCTCTCAGGTGTCCCCCAAGGGTCTGTTATGGTGCCCTTTTCTTTCTATCTTATATAAATGACCCACCAAACCGCATCAAAAGTCGGGCCCGCCTCTTTGCAGACGACACCATCGTCTACCATACCATCAAATCCCAGTCCGCAGAAGCTCTACAACATGACATACACCTCTTAGAATCTTGAGAAAAGAAATGGTCAATGGAATTCGACCTTGATAAATGCGAATATTAAGAATCCATAGGAAAAGAAACCCCACCATTTAACCATACATGTTACATAGCACACAAGTAAGGTCAATTGAACACTCCAAATATCTCGGAGTCAACATTAGTAAAAACATCAACTGGGCCCAACACATCAATAATATTACCTCAAAAGCTAACAATACCCTCTGCTTCATCAAAAGGAATGTCAAAACTAATAGCAAACAGGTCAAAGAAAACAAATATACCACATAATTATGTCTGACCACATGTTGAATACTGTTCCACAGTCTGGAATCCCTGGCAGAAACCCATTACATGTACCTACAGACTAAAATGGTCCAACAATCTGCAGCCCATTATTTATTTTCAATGATTACAACAGTTACTACACTAGTAATGTATCACAAATGGTATCCACCCTCAGTTGGAAAACCTTAGATCATAGACGAAACCAAGCCTCATTGATCATGTTTTACCAAATAAGAATGAACTAGTTGCTAGGTCACAATCACCTAACACCCACAATACCCTAACTATCTAATCACACAATCAAAAACCCAATACAATGCCAACTCATTGTTCCTAAGAACAAACCGGCTATGGAACATTCTACCGACATATATACAGTCGAGTCCCAGTGTGCCGACTTTTGTTGGCAGTCTGGACTCGTACTCTCTCTAATCTTTATAATGTCTGATTTTAGCTATAGCTTTGTAAATCCGTGTATCTTTTTAACTTGCACATAACATTTTAGATTAACTGTTCTAGACTGCGCCTGCCAATCATAACCGTGACTGATTGTTCAGCAGTGACAAGTTGAAGTTGAATATGACTTTTGCGTTTCAAATAGTGTTAATAAATGTTAATCTATCTTATTAAGAACGCGTTCGGACCTCATTGCGGCTCTATATACTGTTTCCGTCTTGTCTCGATGTGGCATCTCTTAACTATTCTCCCACAATTCATTTTCCGGTACGAAGATTTTAATTTGGATAGCATATCGACACTCTCATCTCAACTCTAGATACTGCTAGCTTAGAGCTCGCTATTATTGTGAAAGTCGTGGTCAATGTCATCAAACCCGATCATATATATGCCTGTGATATTACCCTTGTTTTGGACTATACCATGTGAAACTCTGGTCAAGAACTTGTCATATTAGACGCAATAATATCTCCTGAACTTGACACATCAATTTCAACTTCATACTGCCGAACAATCAGTAATGATTGATTGGCAGGAGCAGTCTAGAACAGTTAGTAATTTTTAAAATGTTATGTGCAAGTTAAAAAGATAAAATGATCTACAAAGATATAGTTAAAACAGACAGTACAATGATTAGAGATAGTTCGAGTCCAGTCTGCAAACAAAGGTCAGCTATTAATATTTTCTAATGAATCTACTTCGACTGCTGAGGTGGTCACATGTTTGAACCCAAGCGTCCGGAAAATATGATTTATCGAATAACGCTACTCTCTTCTAATATTCCCTGTCATTTCCGCACATTAGCCCTTAGAATACCATTCCGGTGATTGAAAATCGCCAGTTTTTGGCAACAGACGTTTGCATAAGAAGATGAAAAGCATCTATTGATCGAGAACAAAAAGAAGGAACATATCAATTTTAATTTTTCTGCAACAGTCATGAATCCTCTAACGTAATTCCTACTTTATGTCATTATCTAATGTCATTTACTATGTAGCCGAATATTTAAGAATCTGAATGGCCTGTGTACTGTTGAATATGGTAAAATCATAAACACCACTGTTAAAAATATCTGAGCCATATCCCGGCGTGACGAGTTTTCGCCTAACTGTGGGAATAGCACGTCGCGAGAGATCACGCAATATTTCACGCTCCAGTTACCGGAATTATAAATAAACATACCTTGTGCACTTCCAATCTATTTCTAACTGATCATAATATATCACACAAGGTAAATTAGCGGTGAAAACTTTAAACCTACCCCAGTTGTAAAGTGACCATGCAAAGAAAGGGCGGAAAAGTTAGTGACCCGACGTGGGACTCTAACCCATGACCTCCCGAACACTAGTCGGACAGCTCTACCAACTGAGCTAGCCGGGCCGCTGTTCTACCCACGCCGAAATACACTACACTCTTCCCTCTTTTATTCTTTAGGAGCCGCACTCCGATTCCTGGAGCCGCACTCCTACTCCTTTGCCCGTACCATATATCCTCGTCGCCATTAAAGTGACCATGCAAAGAAAGGGCGGAAAAGTTAGTGACCCGACGTGGGACTCGAACCCAAGACCTCCCGAACACTAGTCGGACAGCTCTACCAACTGAGCTAACCGGGCCGCTGTTCTACCCACGCCGAAATACACTACAGTTGTCACTAATTTCACTATATCCGTTTTATGTCACCATATAAATATCATTTTTTAAAGAAATTAGCAATTTTTTCTCCAAAATGACATATGCATCGTCTGCCACGCCAATATATTTACGAATAAAAATGTCATTATAGTCTCACTGCTCCGTGTTTATGAGTTATGTCCGTTATTACACACAAGGGGTCCTTATGCATATCGATTTTCACCGTTTTTCGCCTTCAGGTCCATGTGTTTTCACAGAGGTTCTCCAACTGATATACATGGTTGTGTAAACCTAGTTATTCTCTGTTAGGCACAGTGTGATGTGTTCGATGGATGGGTCCAGTTACGGTTCTGCATCCAGTCAGAGTAATTAGGAGGGGCGACGACTTCTTATGCCCCGTGTGTTTGTCTAAGTTAAACTAAATTAGTGTTTTAGATACAGTATAATTTTACAGTATATAGACAAAATGCTCTCCAACAAATGAATTTTGAGTGAAAATGATAAATTAAGCCTATTATTAAAGTAAGTGTTCCTTATTTATATTGTTTTGTTAAAAAAAAATGTTGCTTACATACTAATGCTCGCGCCGTAGGCAATTTCCACAGTTAGGCAAAAACATATGACGTCATTCCGGATTACTGAGAATGATGTACCGCTATTTTGTCAAACTTTTCTCAATAAGTAAACAATCGGTTTTCTTCGAGATTTTGGGGAATGAAAGGTAAAATATTGTTTATTTGGTGACATAAAATTGTTTGCAATGTATGACAATTCTAAACCTATAGGAGTCCATTATGTACTACGTCGTCGAAAACCAGTAACACCGGGATATATTTTAAGATTACCGGTAGGTGGAAGTCGTGATAGCCTATTGCACAGGTACATGACACAATGTCAAGAGCCCCAGACCCCTCATATACTAATAATAGTATACGGTATGCAACAAAGTGCTTTTGGCAGTTTCACAGTTGCTCTGATATAACACTGAAAGTTATACAATACATTAACATATCCCGGTGTTACTGGTTTCCGACGATGTAGTACATAACAGACTCCTATAGGTTTAGAATTGTCATACACTGCAAACAATTTTATGTCACCAAATAAACAATATTTTACCATTCATTCACAAAAATCTCGAAGAAAACCGATTGTTTTCTTTTTGAGAAAAGTTGACAAAATAGCGGTACCTCATTCTCAGTAATCCGGAATGACGTCACATGTTTTCGCCTAACTGTGGAAATTGCTTACAGAGCGAGCATTAGTATGTAAGCAACATTTCTTTTTTAACAAAACAATATAACTACGGAAGACTTACTTTAATAACAGGCTTAATTTATCATTTTCACTCAAAATTCATTTGTTGGACAGCGTTTTGTCTATATACTGTATCTAAAACACTAACATTTAGTTTAACTTAGACAAACATACGGGGCATAAGAAGTCGTCATCCCTCCTAATTACTCTGACTGAGTGCAGAACCATAAATGGACCCATCCATCAAACACATCACACGGTGCCTAACAGAGAATAACTAGGTTTACACAACCATTTATATCAGTTGGAGAACCTCTGTGACAACACATGGACCTGAAGGCGAAAAACGGTGAACATCGATATTATTCATAAGGACCCCTTGTGTGTAATAACGGACGAAACTCATAAACACGGAGCAGTGAGACTATAATGACATTTTTATTCGTAAATATATTGGCGTGGCAGACGATGAATATGTCATTTTGGAGAGAAAAAATGCTAATTTCTTTAAAAAAAATATATATTTATATGACGACATAAAACGGATATAGTGAAATTAGTAAAAACTGGGGTAGGTTTAAAGTTTTCACCGCTTATTTACCTGTCTGATCTCTATGATCGGTTAGAAATATATTGGAAGTGCACAAGGTATGTTTATTTATAATTCCGGTAACTGGAGGGTGAAATATTGCATGATCTCTCGCGACTTGCTATTCCCACAGTTAGGCGAAAACCTGTTCTGGGCGAAAACTCTTCACGTCGGGATACCATAATTATTGGTGCATTTCGTAGGGCAGATATTTTTTTCGTCAATTAAAAACATTTTCCAACATGAAATATGTATTCGCGTCATTTCGGCGACCGATCAAACTCCAATTATAGAGCCTATTTTGAAGAATCGAGCTAAACCTGTCCCCTCGATTTTTAGCATGTTTAGTCAGATATCGTCAGTTTTATGCGAAGTGCTTCGCCAGGTAATGTATTGTTTCCAGGAATATATTCGTAAACTGGCCATGAACTAATACAGAACAGGTTTGGCGTTCAATATTTACTGTCAACAGATAGGTATGTTGTGTGGGGATGTTTGTATAACTTTTACAGTTATATCAGAGCAACTGTGAAACTGCCAAAAGCACTTTGTTGCATACCTTCTAATATTATTAGTATATGAGGGGTCTGGGGGTTTTGACATTGTGTCATGTACCTGTGGCGCAGTATGCGCCTCAGGTGCGAAAGGTCCGGAGTTCGAGTCCCGCTGGAGCCGTTACGATTGTGCCCTTTGGCAAGGCATTTAAATTCCACATTGCCTCATCTCTCCCTCATGGTTATGGATTCCATCAGGAATGAGGTCTCGAGAGTGATTAATACCGGTGTAAGTTGTAAGACCTTGTTTCGCAATCAAGCTAAAATAAATTTGTATAATAAGATTAGGTTAGACAGACTTCTTCTGATATGGTACTGACACCAATCTGGTGCGGTGGCAGTGCAATAAAGTCTATTTACATATGGTATATATATAGTGCTGTTAAACATGTCCAGTAAAAGTCTATCGGACAGACTTTAGGTATCTACCGTATACTTTGCTAAGCCTGCCCAGGAAAACATAACCAGGATTCGCAAATGTCACAGACCGCCGGCGAGCACTAAGGGTGTGGGGGTCGATATCGACGAAGAAAGGAAACTTTCTATATCTACTGCATGTATTCTCTATGACAGAACCTGTCTAGACTTTCCTACTTTTCTGCAACCAATACAAGGGTTTGATGGATCACGATGATCAATTAAGTTAACTACAGGAAACGACCACTTTGTCTTGTACTCTTGATCACATTGGTGGAAAGCGGTACTAAGCAAACGCCTTTCCGGCACAATAACATTTTTGCAAATAACTAAAGAATAGTCAAATAGAATGGTTTGATAACTTGCATACTGTTTCTAAGGTTGTTCCCTATCCTCTAACAGGTCCCACCCAGATCCCCCCAAAGAGTGACCTTGAACTTGGGCCAAAAATAGTCTGAATCCAGAAATTATTATGCGTCAAAAAAGCTCATTGACATTTCTCAAATAGATTAAAGTTATTGCTTTGAAATTTCACATACACATCCCTTGACTAATTCTCTACACACACAGAACACTACGCAATAATGACCTATTTTATATTATCATTTCTCAAAAAACCCATCAAAGTTGCTATGTTGTATTGCTTTGAAACTTCTCATACACATCTAGGACTAATTCTCTACACCCACAGTAAGCCCCCACCCTTCCACTGACCTTGAACTTTTGGCAATTTGTTAGAAAGCATCAAATATTTTTACGGACTGATGCAGTCAAGTCAATGGTGAGTGTCGAGACACTCTTGGGACGGTGGCCTCGTTTATGATTCAATAAATTTTCCTTTGGCAGAAACGTGAAGAACCAACAAAAGCTTAATCAGAGAGAGTTGGCGCTCGGTCTGACAGGCAAGAAATCGTGGCATGATCAGTATAAAGACAGTGCATGGATATTTGTCGGAGGATTACCGTTTGATCTAACAGAGGGTGATATTGTATGCGTATTCTCTCAGTAAGTATAGATCTAACAGATGGCGATATTGTATGCATATTCTCTCAGTAAGTATAGATCTAACAGATGGTGATATTGTATGCATATTCTCTCAGTAAGTATAGATCTAACAGAGGGTGATATTGTATGCATATTCTCTCAGTAAGTATAGATCTAACAGATGGTGATATGTATGCATATTCTCTCAGTAAGTATAGATCTAACAGATGGTGATATGTATTCTCTCAGTAAGTATAGATCTAACAGAGGGTGATATTGTATGCATATTCTCTCAGTAAGTATAGATCTAACAGAGGGTGATATTGTATTCTCTCAGTAAGTATAGATCTAACAGAGGGTGATATTGTATGCATATTCTCTCAGTAAGTATAGATCTAACAGAGGGTGATATTGTATGCATATTCTCTCAGTAAGTATAGATCTAACAGAGGGTGATATTGTATTCTCTCAGTAAGTATAGATCTAACAGAGGGTGATATTGTATGCATATTCTCTCAGTAAGTATAGATCTAACAGAGGGTGATATTGTATTCTCTCAGTAAGTATAGATCTAACAGAGGGTGATATTGTATTCTCTCAGTAAGTATAGATCTAACAGAGGGTGATATTGTATTCTCTCAGTAAGTATAGATCTAACAGAGGGTGATATTGTATTCTCTCAGTAAGTATAGATCTAACAGAGGGTGATATTGTATTCTCTCAGTAAGTATAGATCTAACAGATGGTGATATTGTATGCATATTCTCTCAGTAAGTATAGATCTAACAGATGGTGATATATGCATATTCTCTCAGTAAGTATAGATCTAACAGATGGTGATATTGACATATTCTCTCAGTAAGTATAGATCTAACAGAGGGCGATATTGTATGCATATTCTCTCAGTAAGTATAGATCTAACAGAGGGTGATATTGTATGCATATTCTCTCAGTAAGTATAGATCTAACAGATGGTGATATTGTATGCATATTCTCTCAGTAAGTATAGATCTAACAGATGTGATATTGTATCTCTCAGTAAGTATAGATCTAACAGAGGGTGATATTGTATGCATATTCTCTCAGTAAGTATAGATCTAACAGATGGCGATATTGTATGCATATTCTCTCAGTAAGTATAGATCTAACAGAGGGTGATATTGTATGCATATTCTCTCAGTAAGTATAGATCTAACAGATGGTGATATTGTATGCATATTCTCTCAGTAAGTATAGATGTAACAGAGGGCGATATTGTATGCATATTCTCTCAGTAAGTATCGATCTAACAGAGGGCGATCAAATTATTATTTTGAGAAATTGCCTGTTGGGTTTATATTTATGTATCCAATGTAATAATTAAGGACTCCATCCTCGGATCAATATCACCCAGTCAATATCACCCGGTCAATATCACCCTGCTGGGTCCATAGAACAACGTATGTAAAATTGTTTAGTAACTAACAAAAGTAACTTGCTGCATTATCTGGAAACCTGATACAGTAACAGAACAGTTATTTAAAACCAATGAAGCTTTCTATTTCTATGTAGTTCACATTTCTACAAATAGATATTTTTCCCAATTTTGAATGCATATCATGCAGTAAATCTGGGTACACGCACACGATATCAACTCAAATGTATTGCATGTTATTTCTATTTAGGTATGGCGAAATAGTGAACATAAATCTTGTACGGGACCAGAAATCTGGCAAGTCCAAAGGATTCTGTTTCATATGTTATGAAGACCAACGCAGTACCATCTTAGCTGTGGACAATTTCAACAGCATAAAGGTATGTTTTATATTATACATGTAGTAGTTACATGTGTTCGGTACATGTAGTAGTTACATGTATACGGTACATGTAGTAGTTACATGTATACGGTACATGTAGTAGTTACATGTATACGGTACATGTAGTAGTTACATGTGTTCGGTACATGTAGTAGTTACATGTATACGGTACATGTAGTAGTTACATGTAGTAGTTACATGTGTTCGGTACATGTAGTAGTTACATGTATACGGTACATGTAGTAGTTACATGTATACGGTACAGTAGTAGTTACATGTATACGGTACATGTAGTAGTTACATGTATACGGTACATGTAGTAGTTACATGTAGTAGTTACATGTATACGGTACATGTAGTAGTTACATGTAGTAGTTACATGTATACGGTACATGTAGTAGTTACATGTAGTAGTTACATGTATACGGTACATGTAGTAGTTACATGTAGTAGTTACATGTGTTCGGTACATGTAGTAGTTACATGTATACGGTACATGTAGTAGTTACATGTGTTCGGTACATGTAGTAGTTACATGTATACGGTACATGTAGTAGTTACATGTGTACGGTACATGTAGTAGTTACATGTATTCGGTACATAGCTACACTGGAGCATGACCCCAAACTTCCCACCTTTAAGATGCTCGCAGCCCCAATGTACATTACCTTCCCAGCGTGCCTGCATGTGTGTGTCTCGGATCATGTTCACGCATGATTGTCTCCACGTAACTATCTCACTCTAACTGGAGCATGACCATCGGGAAGTCGTGATAGCGCAGTGGATGCGCGTTCGCTCAGGTGCGAAAGGTCCGGAGTTCGAGCCCCACTGGAGCCGTTACAATTTTGCCCTTAGGCAAGGCATTTAAATTCCACGTTGCCTCTTCTCTCTCCCTCGTGGCGATGGATTCCATCAGGAATGAGGTCTCGAGAGTGATTTATATAAGTTGAAATAACTTGTTTCGCAATCGAGCTAAAATAAATTTGTATAAACTAAACTTCCCATCTTTAAGATGCTCGCAGCCCCAATGTACATTATCTTCCCAGCGTGCCTGCATGTGTGTGTCTCGGATCATGTTCACGCTTGATTGTCACCATGTAACTATCTCATTCTAACATCAGTGCGGTAAAATGTCTCCGAGAGAGAAAGGGGAGGGGTGAAAAAGGGTAGCTCAAAAATGTCTAAACTTCTTTCCGGATTTTCATGAAACTTGATGATTAGTAGCAATGAAAGTAGTCCGATGGGACTTTAAACCTAGGTCTCGTGTCGGTGCTGTACACCGTGCACGTAAAAGAACCAGAGGAGACTCTGGAATGGGTCTCTGTATCATTGCACTATCCTCAAAAAAATCTAAAATGACTAATCTCTTCAGGAGGCGTCGCTCATATGGGCAACCGGTAGCGACGTTAAATAAACGTAAAACACAGAAATTTGTCACACAGTTATGGCCCTTTGAAGATTTGTGAAGAATACAGCGTGTCCCGACTACTTCTTAGCTATATTTCTATGAATCTTGCACATACTGATCAATACCAAAGCTAGTTGAGCATCTATCATCTTTGTGCTTTGCTTGATTCATTCTTCACAGAGTTATGGCCCTTTTTTTAAATAAACCACTTTGTCTAGACAAAATCTTCTAAACTTCTGTCCAGTGTTCAGATTTAATTAACCTCCCAGCTGCATGTTTACACACTGCTAGCTTTAATAGAATATAAAAAATCTTCTAAACTCGTGTCCAGATTTAATTAACCTCCCAGCTGCATGGTTACACACTGCTAGCTTTAATAGAATATAGAAATGTAAGATGCCTGTATTCATCTCTCTCCAGTTATTGGGTCGAACCCTGCGTGTAGATCATGTTGAAGAATACAAGAAACCTAAAGAACACGGCGACGAAGATGATGTTACAATGAAATTACGTACGGACGGATGTGCACCACAGATCCCAGATTCCCCGGAGCATGTTACGACCGAGGAAGAACCACTGCAGGTCAAGGTGAAGGTCAAAAAAGGTACACAAAACTGTGACAGATCTATCCGATATGCATGCACAATAGTCTTTAACACTAATGTTCCACATTGACCATGACCTTGTTCAAGGTCATCCGACCTTGTTCAAGGTCATTCGACCTTGTTCAAGGTCATCTGGCCTTGTTCATAATCATCAGACCTTGTTCAAGGTCTTCCATACTGGCACCTGTTGATTGTACACTTGGTATACTGTGCTAGGTCAAACAGAGGTCAAGGTCATGTTTTATGGGTCACAATAACCTGAAATACTGGCTCTGTATTAGGTACATGGTCACTCCCTGTTACATTGATCATTGGCTACAATAACCTAATTTAAGGGTGCTATATTACGTGGCGACACCCCGATACATGGATCACAACAATCTGAAATAATGGTGCTAAACTCAGCACAAGTATTTCACGTTATTGTGAGCTATGTGACATTGCGTCTCCGTGTACCTTTAAGGGAGTAATTGTCACACATTCGTTGTTTCATATTATGCAGGATTCAATCTAGGTCAGAATTTTTGGGAGAAGTGAGAAAATGTGCGATCGCGTCCTTAAATGGTGTTATTTAAACAAAACATGGTTAAAATGCACAGTATGACCATTAAATACATTATAATAGAAGGAGTGCTTATAATGGGCAAGTGTATCTTACTGGCCAAAATTTTGTATGAACATTTTTAGGGAGAAGTGGGGCCCCCAGAGGGACGAAGGCAGGGTCCCTAGGGCGACTATTTCGCCCACATCACCCTCTAAAATGATCCCTGATTATGTTAATTTGTAATAGACCTTCCCAACTTGAGCATAACATATAAATGGAATTTGTAAATACCAATTACAAATATCTTCCTTACACAATAAAGTTACATTCAATTTCCAAATTAGTATGCAATTTATGTATCATGTTTATTAAGTTAATCAGTCTTGTAGGAACTACTTTTTGTTGGGGACTTGTTACATTAATGGTTGTAAACTTGTTGGAATATTTTAGAGAAAAAAGTGAAGAAGGAAAAGAAGAACAAGAAAAAGAAGAAACAAGCAATAACTAGAAGTTCAAGTACTGAGAGTGAGTCTGACTCTGATACTAACTACAAACATCACAGTGTTAAGGTGAAGAAGGAAAAACATGATCCAGGGTATGATAGAGCACATAACGTAAGCAGGGAACAAATGAAGTCAAAGCGAATTCATTCTCCTGAGGAATATCCGAAAAGACCCAAACAGTCCAAATATGACAGAGATGATAAACATGATAAACAAAGTGGTAGTGTGGATAGGGACAGATATAGGGAAGCTGAAAGTAGTGTGAATAGGGACAGATATAGGGAAGCTGAAAATAGTGTGGATAGGGGTCAGAGAGTTGAAAGGGAACCAGAAAGACCAAGATATAGAGACTATGGATATGATGATAGAAATAGAGACAGAAGTAGAGATTATAGAGAAAATGACTACGAGAGATACGACAGAAAGACTGATGGGAAATATAGACAAAGAGAAGAGAGTGATGGTAAATACGACAGAAACAATGATAGAAAGGATAGATTTAGAAACGACGATAAAGCTCATGGTGATAGAGATGGTTATAATGATAGGAGTAGGTATAGAGACTACCAGAGATGAAGAAGTAGGTATAGAGACTACCAGAGATGAAGAAGTAGGTATAGAGATGAAGAAGTAGGTATAGAGACTACCAGAGATGAAGAAGTAGGTATAAGAGACTACCAGAGATGAAGAAGTAGGTATAGAGACTACCAGAGATGAAGAAGTAGGTATAGAGACTACCAGAGATGAAGAAGTAGGTATAGAGACTACCAGAGATGAAGAAGTAGGTATAGAGACTACCGGAGATGAAGAGTGTCACGATAGAATTTTAGTAAAATGAATAGATAAGATTCCTAGTGATGCAGTAATAGTTTTAATGAAAGGAATGTGTTGCAGTAAGAGTTTTAATGAAATGAAAGGAATATCTAGAGAGACTTTCGGAGATTGAAGAGTACCGCGATTATTAAATGGAACAGATGGATTCTCCCAGATATAATAATGTAGGAAGAGACGAACGACCTTCCCGGACATAAGAGGAGATTCTGTAAATAAAGTCTTTCTTTTTTTATAAATAAATACAATTAACATATAGTACAGCAAAAAATATAAACTGTAATACAATACGTACATGACTTTGTAGACATTCTATTAACATCCATTGTTGGTAATACTGACAAATATAAAAAACAAACACAATTGAAAAATGTTTTCCTTTATTTTAATATTTGTCTTTCGCCCCATCACCTTTGGTTCATTCAGACCTAACAGTAGACTGCGTTGACCAGTTTATTCTATGTAGCAACGACTGAGCAAAATTTAAGATACATAAATCAACCGCACTTTGTCTATATTGATCTATAGAGTAGCAGAAAAAACTGTCCCAACAATCTCGCCACCACAATTGTAACTACTTTACAACATATTTACTCGCGCTCCCAGTTTCGCCACCAAGTGGTTCTCGTTCTAGATTCAGCCATACCAACGCATCTTACCAAAATAAATATTGCATTTTTGATACTAAGATTAAATAACAGACAAGAGGAAACAACATGTAAACCCGTTATATGACTTGTCACCTAGTGACCCAATGTTGACATATGAAGACATTGGTCAGTCAGTTACTTCCCCTGAATACTCTTTTAATGAGGATTACTATTTTTAATTGGTTTCCTGTTTCATCATGGTTTCTATTGCACCGCATGCTATCAATTGCTATCCATTTACCAATTAAAAATAGTAATCCTCCTTAAAAGAGTATGCAGGGGAAGTAACTGACTAACCAATGTCTTAGTTGATTTTTGTTGGTATAAACTAAGACATTGGTGTCAGTTACTTCCCCTGAATACTTTTTTAAGGAGGATTAGTAGTTTTAATGAGAGACATCTCTAATTTTCTATTACCTCCCTTGGTAGATAAAGTCTGATTTATTCCAAAATGTGAATAGGTCCTTTTGGTTAGAATCCTTTGTTTTTACTGTTGTTCCCTAACCAGATGTTGCGGTATGATAAATGTGATTATATCCAAATCGTGTTAATTAACTGAAAACATTTTTTTAGAGATAAATACAAATTGCATATACTATACGAGATCTGTCGAGATATGAGTTTTAAATAGTAATTTAAAACTCATAAGAAGTGATAGTGGAATATTATTGCTAGCATGTTGTGCAAAGGAAACAACGATAAAAACGGAGGAAAACACTTAGTAGGACCTATCTACTTTTAGAGAGTATTCAGGGGCAGTAACTGACAATGTCTCTCATTGGTTTACTGTTTAATTAAGGTTTCTATTGCACCGCATGCTATCAATTTCTATCCGTTTTCTCGTCTTATAATTATTAAATCTCTACAAACACCCTAAAGTATACCTGATACAATGTTATATACATTACTGTAATAATTGTTATCCATTTAATTAACATGATTTTCATCATACCGCAACATCTGGTTAGGGAACAACAGTAAAAACAAAGGATTCCAACTAAAATAACCAATATATATTTCGGGTTAAATCAGACTGTCAAGGGAGGTAATAGGAAAACCAGTCATATCATTGATACAGCATATTGAACAAATGAGACCAACTTTGACAAATTCCTACATAGGTTAAAAAGAAGTTCTTTAATGTTTCTTCCATTAAGTTGACTTATTTTTAACCCATATTGTGGATGCTACCTACATGTACCAAATTTGGCAACATTCTAACAATGAGAAACATCTGTAATCTTCTATTACCTCCCTTGGCAGATAAAGTCCGATTTATTCCAAAATGTGAATAGGTTCTTTTAGTTAGAATCCTTTGTGTTTACTATTGTGCCCTAACCAGATGTTGCGGTATGATAATTGTGATTTTATCAAAAACGTGTTAAGTGATCACATTATTTTACAAATAAGTAGCCATTGCATATACTGTAAGAGATCTGTCGAGATACAATAATTTAATAATCATAAGAAGTAATAGTGATATAAAATTGTTAGCATGTTGTGCACAGGAAACAATGATAGAAACAGAGGAGAACACTTAATAGGACCTATCTACTTTTAGCGAGTATTCAGGGGCAGTAACTGACCGATGTCTCTCATTGCTTTTGGAATTCAAAGTTGCAACAACAGTGATATGGCAACATTCCAGCTATTAAAACCTCATCAAGCCAGCCGAATAGCTTCCTGACATGAAAGAATTTGACACCCCCAGTGGGATTTGAACCTACAGCAGTGAGGGGCAAGCGTTTTGAAGTTTGATTTCGGCTACGGAGTCACCTCCCCCTACAAGAATTGGTTTCCGAACACAGTCGACCAATTTGAACAAACTTAGTAAAGGTTACCACACAGTATAGTTGGCAACCTACCTATGGATTCATAAAAAGTGGTTCAAAGTTTCCTTATATTGACCTAGTGGCCTAGTTTAACCCCATTTGAATAAGCTTGTCAAAATACTATAATCCAAATTTCGAAACACGAGCATAATTCTCAGAACCCCAACCCCTTTCATTAAAATACACAGACCTTTCATGAGCACGACCCTAACGTGTTTTGAAATTTGTGACAATAATGAAATTATTAAAATACAAAAAAAACAATACCGATGTATGTATGTTCCATTAATATCAAACCCCTTGTGGGGACGTAGACATGTTTTCCTGGGCAGGCTTAGCCGACCTAAGTGGTTAACCAGTACTAAGCAATGTGTGTGAGGTGCCTTGCTCGCTGACACTACATACGTGGCCTGACCGAGTATCGAACCCGGGATCAATCGATTCCAAATCCGACGCTCTGCCACTGGACCACGGATGCCACACTACATGTGAACGTGTTTGTTGATATACTTTACGTCTGGTCAGTCATATAAATATGTTTTAACACGGAGACCATTAATTGGGCTGTATTGAGTTCCTGATAATATCATTTAATGATTTTGCCAGAAGTTAAAATGTGAAAAATCGACAGACTGGAACCCAGGTTAGAAGCTGAACATAATAAGACTGTGACTCTCGTTTGGCAGAAAACTAGCAATAATAGGTGTAAAAATATGCAAGTATTTTAATAATTTCATTATTTTCACAAATTTCAAAACACGTTAGGGTCGTGCTCATGAAAGGTCTTATGTATTTTCATCAAAGGGGTTGGGCAAACTTCTGAGAATTATGCTCATGTTTCGAAATTTGGATTATAGTATTTTGACATATGGATTAAACACATTTCACAATACACCGTTTTTGGTTGTTGTTGGGTGTTTCGGTTAGTTTGCAAAAGTTAGAAATTATTTTTAATTCATAGCATTACCCAATGAACATTCTGGAACCAACCGGTGCTATTTCATAGCCAAGCTGCGTCATTACGCATTCATTAATTCCAGACATTAGTAGCAGATGCAGTAGCTGATTTCTTACATTGTTCATTTTTCAAACCATACTTCCAAAATATTCCAAATATGTCTTTTATAACTATGGTACATGTATGTTCGATATACACATTATATCAACATAGTTTTTGAATGAAATACATATAAAGATTACTGGTACCTGTAAAACTCATTCACTGACAAATATTTTACAGCCGCAGAAAATATTAACATAAGACTGACCTATGCATGTCCATGGGTGAAAGTTGGGAAAACTTAAAACACTGAACTATTTGGCCTGGTCGAAAATGAATTTGAGCAATTCTCGACAACAAAATCTGCCATTTCCTGGACCACTTTTGCTCTATAATCTGTCTAGTTTCTACTGAATTAGCCCCTCCCTCCGCATTGCCTCTTATATCTCCCTCGTGGAGATGGATTCCATCAGGAATGAGGTGTCGAGAGTGATTAATAATAATGTAAATTGTAAGAACTTCTTTCGCGAGTTGTAAGAACTTATTTCTCACCGATGTTACGCAATTTGAAAAAAAATTACCCCTGGTAACAGAATTCCGTCACAAAACGGAAAACTTTCACCCATGTCTATGCCATACCAATATTGTATCAAAACTGGCGAAATGACGTATTAAATGTCGAAAGTACTGCGAATAAAGTAAACATCTCATTTGTTTGGGCATTTTATGAAGGATAGGGTCGGTGCTCGAATGTATGTATACATACCTTGTACAATAACACTCATTTGCACAAATATCCACAATTATCATAGTCACATAAAACCTGCCTCATGAGCAGATCTTCATCATAAACTTCTTACTTCCACAGCACCACATTGCAGCTCCTTGCTGAACACAAATAAATCCTACAAATCTCGCTATTTACAGAACTGAAATTTTTTTTCGAATTTTGAAAAATGTTTCTATGGCAACAGATCATTTTTATTAAACTTTAAATAAACATAACAGTGGCTTTGATGACCAGCAGCATCAGGAGTATATTTTAAGGCTGAGCGTTTTGTCCATTCTGAGCGGCAGGGTACTCGACAGCGCCGAGACCTCCCAGTACAAGCTACGTGACAGAAACAGCTTGTATAACAGCACAACAGCCACGGATTGACACAACACTACACTCATTGTGATGATCTGAAATCATAAAGAATGTTTTAATCATATTTTATTGCAAAGCATAGGTAAAAATGTCTTATCGGGATCGAACCTGCGATCCTTAGATGACCAGTCCAGCGTGTTACCACTGGACTACAGAATAAAATATGACTAAACTATGCTACAGTATCTTCCTCTGAAGTAACATGCTGGCCAATAGTCTGGCTAAGATTGTATGTTGTTCAACTGGCTTACTTAGTTCCACACAGTCCAATATAGTACTGTGTATTTTGAACTGCAAGGAGAGAAACTATATAAGCTCTGCTTCCGTTTTGATCCTTTCCTATTCTTTGATTTTGTGTGCATGTATTGTTTTGTGAATGTATATAGTGCAATAAATATGTTTAAACCAACTGGCTTACAGCCCGTACGTACATGTACAATTTCAAAGGACAACTACATCCAGTAACAAGTTGTAACAGCCATCTTTTCTTCCAGATATAAGTTCAATGATTTAACAATTATGAGATTGAAGGAAACTCTTTCGCAAACGGTTTGTCCATTTTCAGCAGCTCCCAATTGGAAATTTGGGCATAATACTGAACAAATTATAAAAATTGCACTTCAAATAACCCAGTTATGGGAATTTGAAAAGTTGAAATATTGTTCAAAATGGCTGCCATTTTGAATATTTGTCGGTGGTCACATAAAAATTGGGTTGCTGTTGGTCATAATATTGAGAACATATGTAACATACACAAGAATAAATAATATATATGTAGCTACTGAAGCAGTATTTAATTAAAATGTTAAATTAAATAAAAAATGAGTATAATTTGATATTATTAAAAAATCGTTTGACTTGGTTAATAACACCTCATAACTTTCTATTTTATATAATCAACATGTCGTAATTGTTGTATTTGCGGTACAATTTGAAAAATTCAATCACCACATTTTCTGTTCTTGTTAGCTTTATTTTACAGGATTAGCATGAATCTTGTTGATGGCTGCCCTTTAATAAACAGACTTACTTTATATCTGAGATATTCTGAAAATATTCTCGAGATGATAATGATGACAGGATAACACAGAAACCATAGCATACAGCTCTGAAATAAACATAGCATAAACATAGCATTAGAGCTCTGAAATAAACATAGCATTACAGCTCTGAAATAAGCATAGCAGTACAGCTCTGAAATAAACATAGCAGTACAGCTCTGAAATAAACATAGCAGTACAGCTCTGAAATAAACATAGCATACAGCTCTGAAATAAACATAGTATTACAGCTCTGAAATAAACATAGTATTACAGCTCTGAAATAAACATAGCATTACAGCTCTGAAATAAACATAGCATTACAGCTCTGAAATAAACATAGCATAAACATAGCATTACAGCTCTGAAATAAACATTTTATATCTGAGATATTCTGAAAATATTCTCGAGATGATAATGATGACAGGATAACACAGAAACCATAGCATACAGCTCTGAAATAAACATAGCATTAGAGCTCTGAAATATACATAGCATAAACATAGCATTAGAGCTCTGAAATAAACATAGCATTACAGCTCTGAAATATACATAGCATTACAGCTCTGAAATAAACATAGCATTACAGCTCTGAAATAAACATAGCATTACAGCTCTGAAATAAACATAGCATTACAGCTCTGAAATAAACATAGCATTACAGCTCTGAAATAAACATAGCATTACAGCTCTGAAATATACATAATAATAATGGTTACCGATTGCCTACCAGCCTGATGTCTGGCACACAAGCATAGGATTCGGGAAGTACTGATGTTCATAAAAAAGAGGTGTCTCATAAGTCAGAAATGGCTGGCCCTTTAAATAGGGGTGACACTATAATAAACAAACACTTTACTTTTTACTTTACTTTATACATAGCATTACAGCTCTGAAATAAACAATATACCCAGCTCTGAAATATACATAACATACCCAGCTCTGAAATATACATAACATACAGCTCTGAAATATACATAACATACCCAGCTCTGAAATATACATAACATACCCAGCTCTGAAATATACATAACATACCCAGCTCTGAAATATACATAACATACCCAGCTCTGAAATATACATAACATACCCAGCTCTGAAATATACATAACATACCCAGCTCTGAAATATACATAACATACAGCTCTGAAATAAACATAACATACCCAGCTCTGAAATATACATAACATACCCAGCTCTGAAATATACATAACATACCCAGCTCTGAAATATACATAACATACCCAGCTCTGAAATATACATAACATACCCAGCTCTGAAATATACATAACATACCCAGCTCTGAAATATACATAACATACCCAGCTCTGAAATATACATAACATACAGCTCTGAAATATACATAACATACAGCTCTGAAATATACATAACATACAGCTCTGAAATATACATAACATACCCAGCTCTGAAATATACATAACATACCCAGCTCTGAAATATACATAACATACCCAGCTCTGAAATATACATAACATACAGCTCTGAAATATACATAACATACAGCTCTGAAATATACATAACATACAGCTCTGAAATAAACATAACATACCCAGCTCTGAAATATACATAACATACCCAGCTCTGAAATATACATAACATACAGCTCTGAAATATACATAACATACAGCTCTGAAATAAACAACATACCCAGCTCTGAAATATACATAACATACAGCTCTGAAATATACATAACATACAGCTCTGAAATATACATAACATACCCAGCTCTGAAATAAACAACATACCCAGCTCTGAAATATACATAACATACAGCTCTGAAATATACATAACATACCCAGCTCTGAAATATACATAACATACCCAGCTCTGAAATATACATAACATACAGCTCTGAAATATACATAACATACAGCTCTGAAATATACATAACATACCCAGCTCTGAAATATACATAACATACCCAGCTCTGAAATATACATAACATACCCAGCTCTGAAATATACATAACATACCCAGCTCTGAAATATACATAACATACCCAGCTCTGAAATATACATAACATACCCAGCTCTGAAATATACATAACATACCCAGCTCTGAAATATACATAACATACCCAGCTCTGAAATATACATAACATACCCAGCTCTGAAATATACATAACATACCCAGCTCTGAAATATACATAACATACAGCTCTGAAATATACATAACATACCCAGCTCTGAAATATACATAACATACCCAGCTCTGAAATATACATAACATACCCAGCTCTGAAATATATAACATACCCAGCTCTGAAATATACATAACATACCCAGCTCTGAAATATACATAACATACCCAGCTCTAAAATATACATGGCATACAGCTCTGAAATAAACATAACATACCCAGCTCTGAAATATACATAGCATACCCAGCTCTGAAATAAACATAACATACCCAGCTCTGAAATATACATAACATACCCAGCTCTGAAATATACATAACATACCCAGCTCTGAAATATACATAACATACCCAGCTCTGAAATATACATAACATACCCAGCTCTGAAATATACATAACATACCCAGCTCTGAAATATACATAACATACCCAGCTCTGACATAACATTACCCATCTATATGAAAGAAAATTACCTGTTTAATGAGAGAAAATTACAGTTCTACATTTTAATTGAGAGAAAATTACCTGTCTAAATAAGAGAAACTTAACAATTGTAAATGAGAGAAGATTACCTGTCTAAATGAGAGAAAATTACTGTAGACAATTACCTGTCTAAATGAGAGAAAATTACTGTGGACAATTACCTTTGTAAAGGAGAGAAAATTACCTTTGTAAATGATATGTAAAACTCTCTTTTCATGATGCTTCTCTCGATGGATACAGTTGCATACAGATTCCAGCCAAACAACCCTGCCAGCACCATACGTAGAACAAGCAACGCAAACCCTGCATACGTTCTGTGGGCATGATATAATCTGTGAGTTTGGTCTTGGTACTGTTCCCATAGAAACAATCCACCCTGAAACAGCATGCACTATATTGTAGTGATTGACTTGGAAGAGACTTGAAAGAAATGGTTTCTCTGAAACAACACAACATCAGTTCTAACTAGTGGTAGACTTGGGGGAAATGGTTTCAATGAAACAACACAACATCAGTTCTAACTAGTGGTAGACTTGGGAGAAATGGTTTCTCTGAAACAACACAACATCAGTTCTAACTAGTGGTAGACTTGGGGGAAATGGTTTCTCTGAAACAACAAAACATCAGTTCTAACTAGTGGTAGACTTGGGAGAAATGGTTTCTCTGAAACAACAAAACATCAGCTCTAACTAGTGGTAGACTTGGGAGAAATGGTTTCTCTGAAACAACACAACATCAGTTCTAGCTAGTGGTAGACTTGGGGGAAATGGTTTCTCTGAAACAACAAAACATCAGCTCTAACTAGTGGTAGACTTGGGAGAAATGGTTTCTCTGAAACAACACAACATCAGTTCTAGCTAGTGGTAGACTTGGGGGAATTGGTTGCTCTGAATCAGTTCTAACTAGTGGTAGATTTACAATACAATACAATACAATATTTATTGCATTAAACATCAGCAGATGCTTATAGCATCACATATATACCGGGTACACAGTTTACAGAGAAGCATGAAATATAACAGTATAATAGCAATGTAAGGAATGATGGTAATGATCTATTGATTTCTTGTGTGATTTGCATAATAAATATACTTAGCAAGGTTTAAGATCTGTATTTGTGACTGACAAGTCATTAAAGATAAGAATTTATGCATGTTAGGCCAAGAACAAAAATAATGTTTTAAATATTTTCTTCTTAAATCTTTAAATTTCGGACAGACTAAAAGGAAATGAAATTCATTTTCTATCATGTTGGTATTACAGTTATTACAAATTCGTAAATTTCTACTTAAATTAGATTTGGGGGAAATGATTTATCTGAGCTGTAATACTTTTCCCCAATTCTACCTTCAGCACTTTTCATTTTGTGTATATTATCGTATTTTTGGAAAATAGTGCAAAATACTGAAGATGTCCCAATACCAGATGCATCCCTGGTTCTGCTGCGTGCCTGTTGTATAGCACTGATGCATGGGACCTTGGTTCATATTCCTTTCTCCCATCACAAATTCACAATCCAACATATTAACAAGTGGACAACTGAACATCCCCTACCTCCTACCCACAGAAGTTGTGATAGCGCAGTGGTAGCGCCTTCGCTTCAGGCCCGGAGTTCCCGAAAGCTGGAGCCGTTACGATTATGCCCATAGGCAAGACACTTAAATTCCACATTGCCTCTTCTCAGAATTGATTGAGACAAGACGTCGGTGAATTCCTTATGCAGTAAAGCGAATCTGACTAAATTCTCCATGCCAATATGCAAAACAACGTGCTATGTAATTATATATAAGAACAATTCCTGAACAATTCATTCTTTTCACCTTGTATGCAAATAACCGAAATGTGCAATAAAATTATATGCAATTAGTTTATACAAATTTATTTTAGCTCGATTGCGAAACAAGTTCTTACAACGTATATTAATCACTCTCGAGACCTCATTCCTGATGGAATCCATCGCCACGAGGGAGAGATAAGAGGCAACGTGGAATTTAAATGCCTTGCTTGCGGGCACAATCATAACGGCTCCAGCGGGGCTCAAACTCCGGACCTTTCGCACCTGAAGCGAACGTGCATCCACTGCACTATCACGAATTCCACTTCCACTACAATATGCAATTAAGTGGAATGTACCGTATACATGTATACCATACCTGTACAACAGCAAGCACGCCTACTACTTTGGCTGCTGGTTTTTTACTTATCATCTGCAGGTGTGTATTTCTATAAGTAGTTCCTAGGGTCCAGCCCAGGCTTAGACTTAACAACATATACAGCATTGCAAACTGAGACAGCACGTCAAAGACTGAAAATAGAATTACGCTATAATTAAATACGGTACTGTCAAAACTGAGATAACACATCAAAGACTGAAAATAGAATTACGCTAAAATTAAATATGGTACTGTCAAAACTGAGACAACACGTCAAAGACTGAAAATAGAATTACGCTAAAATTAAATATGGTACTGTCAAAACTGATATAACATGTCAAAGACTGAAAATAGAATTACGCTAAAATTAAATACGGTACTGTCAAAACTGAGACAACACGTCAAAGACTGAAAATAGAATTACGCTAAAATTAAATACGGTACTGTCAAAACTGAGACAACACGTCAAAGACTGAAAATAGAATTACGCTAAAATTAAATACGGTACTGTCAAAACTGATATAACACGTCAAAGACTGAAAATAGAATTACGCTAAAATTAAATACAGTACTGTCAAAACTGATATAACATGTCAAAGACTGAAAATAGAATTACGCTAAAATTAAATATGGTACTGTCAAAACTGAGACAACACGTCAAAGACTGAAAATAGAATTACGCTAAAATTAAATACGGTACTGTCAATACTGATATAACACGTCAAAGACTGAAAATAGAATTACGCTAAAATTAAATACGGTACTGTCAAAACTGAGACAGCACGTCAAAGACTGAAAATAGAATTACGCTAAAATTAAATACGGTACTGTCAAAACTGAGATAACGCATCAAAGACTGAAAATAGAATTACGCTAAAATTAAATACGGTACTGTCAAAACTGAGACAACGCATCAAAGACTGAAAATAGAATTACGCTAAAATTAAATACGGTACTGTCAAAACTGAGACAACACATCAAAGACTGAAAATAGAATTACGCTAAAATTAAATACGGTACTGTCAAAACTGAGACAACACGTCAAAGACTGAAAATAGAATTACGCTAAAATTAAATACGGTACTGTCAAAACTGAGATAACACGTCAAAGACTGAAAATAGAATTACGCTAAAATTAAATACGGTACTGTCAAAACTGAGACAACATCAAAGACTGAAAATAGAATTACGCTAAAATTAAATACGGTACTGTCAAAACTGAGACAACACGTCAAAGACTGAAAATAGAATTACGCTAAAATTAAATACGGTACTGTCAAAACTGAGACAACACGTCAAAGACTGAAAATAGAATTACGCTAAAATTAAATACGGTACTGTCAAAACTGATATAACACGTCAAAGACTGAAAATAGAATTACGCTAAAATTAAATACGGTACTGTCAAAACTGAGACAACACGTCAAAGACTGAAAATAGAATTACGCTAAAATTAAATACGGTACTGTCAAAACTGATATAACACGTCAAAGACTGAAAATAGAATTATGCTAAAATTAAATACGGTACTGTAAAAACTGAGACAGCACGTCAAAGACTGAAAATAGAATTACGCTAAAATTAAATACGGTACTGTCAAAACTGAGACAGCACGTCAAAGACTGAAAATAGAATTACGCTAAAATTAAATACGGTACTGTCAAAACTGAGATAACGCATCAAAGACTGAAAATAGAATTACGCTAAAATTAAATACGGTACTGTCAAAACTGAGACAACGCATCAAAGACTGAAAATAGAATTACGCTAAAATTAAATACGGTACTGTCAAAACTGAGACAACACATCAAAGACTGAAAATAGAATTACGCTAAAATTAAATACGGTACTGTCAAAACTGAGACAACACGTCAAAGACTGAAAATAGAATTACGCTAAAATTAAATACGGTACTGTCAAAACTGAGACAACGCATCAAAGACTGAAAATAGAATTACGCTAAAATTAAATACAGTACTGTAAAAACTGAGATAACACGTCAAAGACTGAAAATAGAATTACGCTAAAATTAAATACGGTACTGTCAAAACTGAGATAACACGTCAAAGACTGAAAATAGAATTACGCTAAAATTAAATACGGTACTGTCAAAACAGAGATAACACGTCAAAGACTGAAAATAGAATTACGCTAAAATTAAATACGGTACTGTCAAAACTGATATAACACGTCAAAGACTGAAAATAGAATTACGCTAAAATTAAATACGGTACTGTCAAAACTGAGACAACACGTCAAAGACTGAAAATAGAATTACGCTAAAATTAAATACGGTACTGTCAAAACTGAGACAACACGTCAGACTGAAAATAGAATTACGCTAAAATTAAATACGGTACTGTCAAAACTGATATAACACGTCAAAGACTGAAAATAGAATTACGCTAAAATTAAATACGGTACTGTCAAAACTGAGACAACACGTCAAAGACTGAAAATAGAATTACGCTAAAATTAAATACGGTACTGTCAAAACTGATATAACACGTCAAAGACTGAAAATAGAATTATGCTAAAATTAAATACAGTACTGTAAAAACTGAGACAGCACGTCAAAGACTGAAAATAGAATTACGCTAAAATTAAATACAGTACTGTCAAAACTGAGACAGCACGTCAAAGACTGAAAATAGAATTACGATAAAATTAAATACGGTACTGTCAAAACTGAGACAGCCCGTCAAAGACTGAAAATAGAATTACGCTAAAATTAAATACGGTACTGTCAAAACTGAGATAACGCGTCAAAGACTGAAAATAGAATTACGCTAAAATTAAATATGGTACTGTCAAAACTGAGACAACGCATCAAAGACTGAAAATAGAATTACGCTAAAATTAAATACGGTACTGTCAAAACTGAGACAACGCATCAAAGACTGAAAATAGACTTAAGCTAAAATTAAATACTGTCAATTTCATTTGAGACATCGATATACATATACATTAATTGTTTGGTACAGTAAAAATTACACAATGTAATTATCTCTACAAGTCCATGTTGTGGTTAGTTTAAACATATTTAAACAATGCATACACCACGCATAATCAGAATACAGAAACAGGATTAGAATGGAAGACAGAGTCTTATATAATTCTTCTCCTCTTAATGTTGTGGTTGATACTGGTAGCATACTGGTTTACGCAATCAATTTCGCGTTACATCCCTCAATGTATTTTGTTTAATAACGTCTTTATTACTTTGACAGGAATTCATAAATGTGCGATCGAATTCCTACTCTCCGTTCTCCATTCATCAAGAATAAATCACAATTTGGGGAGGGCACTCGCTAATGTTGATAAAACTTCGCCCAACCCATTTGCTTGTAGATTTTATTCTTGCAGTGTTCAAGTATAAACATAGCATTGCAGTTGTACCATTTTGCTTATATATTTACAATTGTATCATGTTTATATTTGTAATTGTATTGTATATAAACAAGCAATAAAATATGATTAACACTCTCAACACTACAGGCCTCTAAACAGACTTACAAAAAGAATAGATCCAGATGAGCTCATCAGGATCTGCACTTTTTGCCAGTAATAATTATTACTATTTTTAGATAAAATTACCCATTTTGATAAATGAACTGGTCCAAAGGTAATTTTCTTATTAATTTATTGGTCTAAAAATATCATGCACGAGTCCATGTCAGTTATTTGAGGTTGAATGGGCTAAACTAGATTAGATATACAAAAACAATTGAATTATTGACACAAAAATACAAACATCTTTGTCAAATTTGACACACAGAGATGCTACAAGAAAAAGCAAACTAGCGCACATGAACTGTATCAAACTAGCATGCATGAACTGTATCAAACTAGCATGCATGAACTGTATCAAACAAGTGTGCATGAACTGTATCAAACAAGCGTGCATGAACTGTATCAAACAAGCATGCATGACCTGTATCAAACAAGCGTGCATGAACTGTATCAAACAAGCATGCATGAACTGTATCAAACAAGTGTGCATGACCTGTATCAAACAAGTGTGCATGAACTGTATCAAACTAGCGTGCATGAACTGTATCAAACTAGCGTGCATGAACTGTATCAAACTAGCATGCATGAACTGTATCAAACAAGTGTGCATGAACTGTATCAAACTAGCATGCATGAACTGTATCAAACAAGTGTGCATGAACTGTATCAAACAAGTGTGCATGAACTGTATCAAACAAGTGTGCATGAACTGTATCAAACAAGCGTACATGAACTGTATCAAACTAGCATGCAGGAACTGTATCAAACAAGTGTGCATGAACTGTATCAAACAAGTGTGCATGAACTGTATCAAACAAGCATGCATGAACTGTATCAAACTAGCATGCATGAACTGTATCAAACAAGCATGCATGAACTGTATCAAACTAGCATGCATGAACTGTATCAAACAAGCATGCATGAACTGTATCAAACTAGCATGCATGAACTGTATCAAACAAGTGTGCATGAACTGTATCAAACAAGTGTGCATGAACTGTATCAAACAAGTGTGCATGAACTGTGTCAAACAAGCGTACATGAACTGTATCAAACTAGCATGCAGGAACTGTATCAAACAAGTGTGCATGAACTGTATCAAACAAGTGTGCATGAACTGTATCAAACAAGCGTGCATGAACTGTATCAAACTAGCATGCATGAACTGTATCAAACAAGTGTGCATGAACTGTATCAAACTAGCATGCATGAACTGTATCAAACAAGTGTGCATGAACTGTATCAAACAAGTGTGCATGAACTGTATCAAACAAGTGTGCATGAACTGTATCAAACAAGTGTGCATGAACTGTATCAAACAAGTGTGCATGAACTGTATCAAACAAGCATGCATGAACTGTATCAAACTAGCATGCATGAACTGTATCAAACAAGCGTGCATGAACTGTATCAAACTAGCATGCATGAACTGTATCAAACAAGTGTGCATGAACTGTATCAAACAAGTGTGCATGAACTGTATCAAACAAGTGTGCATGAACTGTATCAAACAAGCATGCATGAACTGTATCAAACAAGCGTGCATGAACTGTATCAAACTAGCATGCATGAACTGTATCAAACTAGCATGCATGAACTGTATCAAACTAGCATGCATGAACTGTATCAAACAAGTGTGTATGAACTGTATCAAACTAGCATGCATGAACTGTATCAAACTAGCGTGCATGAACTGTATCAAACAAGCGTGCATGAACTGTATCAAACAAGTGTACATGAACTGTATCAAACAAGTGTGCATGAACTGTATCAAACAAGCGTGCATGAACTGTATCAAACAAGCTTGCATGAACTGTATCAAACTAGCATGCATGAACTGTATCAAACTAGCATGCATGAACTGTATCAAACAAGTGTGCATGAACTGTATCAAACAAGAGTGCATGAACTGTATCAAACTAGCGTGCATGAACTGTATCAAACTAGCATGCATGAACTGTATCAAACAAGTGTGCATGAACTGTATCAAACTAACATGCATGAACTGTATCAAACTAGCGTGCATGAACTGTATCAAACTAGCGTACATGAACTGTATCAAACAAGTGTGCATGAACTGTATCAAACTAGCATGCATGAACTGTATCAAACTAGCGTACATGAACTGTATCAAACAAGTGTGCATGAACTGTATCAAACAAGTGTGCATGAACTGTATCAAACAAGCATGCATGAACTGTATCAAACTAGCATGCATGAACTGTATCAAACAAGCATGCATGAACTGTATCAAACTATTGTGCATGAACTGTATCAAACTAGCATGCATGAACTGTATCAAACTAGCATGCATGAACTGTATCAAACTAGCATGCATGAACTGTATCAAACTAGCGTGCATGAACTGTATCAAACAAGCATGCATGAACTGTATTAAACAAGCGTGCATGAACTGTATCAAACAAGCGTGTATGAACTGTATCAAACAAGTGTGCATGAACTGTATCAAACTAGCGTGCATGAACTGTATCAAACTAGCATGCATGAACTGTATCAAACAAATGTGCATGAACTGTATCAAACAAGTGTGCATGAAATGTATCAAACAAGCATGCATGAACTGTATCAAACAAGCGTGCATGAATTGTATCAAACAAGTGTGCATGAACTGTATCAAACAAGTGTGCATGAACTGTATCAAACAAGCATGCATGAACTATATCAAACAAGCATGCATGAACTGTATCAAACTAGCATGCATGAACTGTATCAAACAAGTGTGCATGAACTGTATCAAACAAGTGTGCATGAACTGTATCAAACAAGCATGCATGAACTGTATCAAACAAGCGTGCATGAACTGTATCAAACAAGTGTGCATGAACTGTATCAAACTAGCGTGCATGAACTGTATCAAACAAGCATGCATGAACTGTATCAAACTAGCATGCATGAACTGTATCAAACTAGCATGCATGAACTGTATCAAACAAGTGTGCATGAACTGTATCAAACTAGCATGCATGAACTGTATCAAACAAGTGTGCATGAACTGTATCAAACAAGTGTGCATGAACTGTATCAAACAAGTGTGCATGAACTGTATCAAACAAGCGTGCATGAACTGTATCAAACAAGAGTGCATGAACTGTATCAAACTAGCATGCATGAACTGTATCAAACAAGAGTGCATGAACTGTATCAAACTAGAGTGCATGAACTGTATCAAACAAGTGTGCATGAATGAACTGTATCAAACAAGCATGCATGAACTGTATCAAACTAGAGTGCATGAACTGTATCAAACAAGTGTGCATGAACTGTATCAAACAAGAGTGCATGAACTGTATCAAACTAGAGTGCATGAACTGTATCAAACAAGTGTGCATGAACTGTATCAAACTAGCATGCATGAACTGTATCAAACAAGTGTGCATGAACTGTATCAAACTAGTATGCATGAACTGCATCAAACAAGCATGCATGAACTGTATCAAACAAGCGTGCATGAACTGTATCAAACAAGCGTGCATGAACTGTATCAAACAAGCGTGCATGAACTGTATCAAACAAGCGTGCATGAACTGTATCAAACAAGCATGCATGAACTGTATCAAACTAGCATGCATGAACTGTATCAAACAAGTGTGCATGAACTGTATCAAACTAGCGTGCATGAACTGTATCAAACAAGCATGCATGAACTGTTTCAAACAAGCATGCATGAACTGTATCAAACTAGCATGCATGAACTGTATCAAACAAGTGTGCATGAACTGTATCAAACTAGCATGCATGAACTGTATCAAACAAGCGTGCATGAACTGTATCAAACAAACGTGCATGATCTGTATCAAACTAGCATGCATGAACTGTATAAAACTAGTGTGCATGAACTGTATCAAACAAGCATGCATGAACTGTATCAAACAAGCATGCATGAACTGTATCAAACAAGCGTGCATGAACTGTATCAAACAAGCATGCATGAACTGTATCAAACTAGCATGCATGAACTGTATCAAACTAGTGTGCATGAACCGTATCAAACAAGCATGCATGAACTGTATCAAACAAGCATGCATGACCTGTATCAAACAAGCATGTATGAACTGTATCAAACAAGTGTGCATGAACTGTATCAAACTAGCGTGCATGAACTGTATCAAACAAGCATGCATGAACTGTATCAAACAAGTGTGCATGAACTGTATCAAACACGCATGCATGAACTGTATCAAACAAGCGTACATGAACTGTATCAAAATAGCATGCATGAACTGTATCAAACTAGCGTGCATGAACTGTATCAAACTAGAGTGCATGAACTGTATCAAACTAGTGTGCATGAACTGTATCAAACTAGCATGCAAGAACTGTATCAAACAAGCATGCAAGAACTGTATCAAACAAGTGTGCATGAACTGTTATCAAACAAGCGTGCATGAACTGTATCAAACAAGCATGCATGAACTGTATCAAACAAGCGTGCATGAACTGTATCAAACAAGTGTGCATGAACTGTATCAAACAAGCATGCAAGAACTGTATCAAACAAGCGTGCATGAACTGTATCAAACTAGCGTGCATGAACTGTATCAAACTAGCATGCATGACCTGTATCAAACTAGCATGCATGAACTGTATCAAACTAGTGTGCATGAACTGTATCAAACAAGTGTGCATGAACTGTATCAAACTAGCATGCATGAACTGTATCAAACAAGTGTGCATGAACTGTATCAAACAAGCATGCAAGAACTGTATCAAACAAGCATGCATGAACTGTATCAAACTAGCGTGCATGAACTGTATCAAACTAGCATGCATGACCTGTATCAAACTATCATGCATGAACTGTATCAAACAAGCATGCATGAACTGTATCAAACTAGCATGCATGAACTGTATCAAACTAGCATGCATGAACTGTATCAAACTAGTGTGCATGAACTGTATCAAACAAGCATGCATGAACTGTATCAAACTAGTGTGCATGAACTGTATCAAACAAGCGTGCATGAACTGTATCAAACTAGTGTGCATGAACTGTATCAAACAAGCATGCATGAACTGTATCAAACAAGTGTGCATGAACTGTATCAAACAAGTGTGCATGAACTGTATCAAACAAGCATGCATGAACTGTATCAAACAAGCATGCATGAACTGTATCAAACAAGTGTGCATGAACTGTATCAAACAAGCGTGCATGAACTGTATCAAACAAGCGTGCATGAACTGTATCAAACAAGCATGCATGAACTGTATCAAACAAGCGTGCATGAACTGTATCAAACAAGTGTGCATGAACTGTATCAAACAAGCGTGCATGAACTGTATCAAACTAGCATGCATGAACTGTATCAAACAAGCGTGCATGAACTGTATCAAACTAGTGTGCATGAACTGTATCAAACTAGCGTGCATGAACTGTATCAAACAAGCGTGCATGAACTGTATCAAACAAGTGTGCATGAACTGTATCAAACAAGCGTGCATGAACTGTATCAAACAAGCATGCATGAACTGTATCAAACAAGCGTGCATGAACTGTATCAAACAAGTGTGCATGAACTGTATCAAACAAGCATGCATGAACTGTATCAAACAAGCATGCATGAACTGTATCAAACAAGCGTGCATGAACTGTATCAAACAAGTGTGCATGAACTGTATCAAACAAGCGTGCATGAACTGTATCAAACTAGCATGCATGAACTGTATCAAACAAGCGTGCATGAATTGTATCAAACTAGCATGCATGAACTGTATCAAACTAGTGTGCATGCACTGTATCAAACAAGCATGCATGAACTGTATCAAACAAGCATGCATGAACTGTATCAAACAAGCATGCATGAACTGTATCAAACAAGCGTGTATGAACTGTATCAAACAAGTGTGCATGAACTGTATCAAACTAGCATGCATGAACTGTATCAAACAAGCATGCATGAACTGTATCAAACAAGTGTGCATGAACTGTATCAAACACGCATGCATGAACTGTATCAAACAAGCGTACATGAACTGTATCAAAATAGCATGCATGAACTGTATCAAACTAGCATGCATGAACTGTATCAAACTAGAGTGCATGAACTGTATCAAACTAGTGTGCATGAACTGTATCAAACTAGCATGCAAGAACTGTATCAAACAAGCATGCAAGAACTGTATCAAACAAGTGTGCATGAACTGTTATCAAACAAGCATGCATGAACTGTATCAAACAAGCGTGCATGAACTGTATCAAACAAGCATGCATGAACTGTATCAAACAAGTGTGCATGAACTGTATCAAACAAGCATGCAAGAACTGTATCAAACAAGCGTGCATGAACTGTATCAAACTAGCGTGCATGAACTGTATCAAACTAGCATGCATGACCTGTATCAAACTAGCATGCATGAACTGTATCAAACTAGTGTGCATGAACTGTATCAAACAAGTGTGCATGAACTGTATCAAACTAGCATGCATGAACTGTATCAAACAAGTGTGCATGAACTGTATCAAACAAGCATGCAAGAACTGTATCAAACAAGCATGCATGAACTGTATCAAACTAGCGTGCATGAACTGTATCAAACTAGCATGCATGACCTGTATCAAACTATCATGCATGAACTGTATCAAACAAGCATGCATGAACTGTATCAAACTAGTGTGCATGAACTGTATCAAACTAGCATGCATGAACTGTATCAAACTAGCATGCATGAACTGTATCAAACTAGCATGCATGAACTGTATCAAACTAGTGTGCATGAACTGTATCAAACAAGCATGCATGAACTGTATCAAACTAGTGTGCATGAACTGTATCAAACAAGCGTGCATGAACTGTATCAAACTAGTGTGCATGAACTGTATCAAACAAGCATGCATGAACTGTATCAAACAAGTGTGCATGAACTGTATCAAACAAGTGTGCATGAACTGTATCAAACAAACATGCATGAACTGTATCAAACAAGCATGCATGAACTGTATCAAACAAGTGTGCATGAACTGTATCAAACAAGCGTGCATGAACTGTATCAAACAAGTGTGCATGAACTGTATCAAACAAGCATGCATGAACTGTATCAAACAAGCGTGCATGAACTGTATCAAACAAGTGTACATGAACTGTATCAAACAAGCGTGCATGAACTGTATCAAACTAGCATGCATGAACTGTATCAAACAAGCGTGCATGAACTGTATCAAACTAGTGTGCATGAACTGTATCAAACTAGCGTGCATGAACTGTATCAAACAAGCATGCATGAACTGTATCAAACAAGTGTGCATGAACTGTATCAAACAAGCGTGCATGAACTGTATCAAACAAGCATGCATGAACTGTATCAAACAAGCATGCATGAACTGTATCAAACAAGTGTGCATGAACTGTATCAAACAAGCATGCATGAACTGTATCAAACAAGCATGCATGAACTGTATCAAACAAGCGTGCATGAACTGTATCAAACAAGTGTGCATGAACTGTATCAAACAAGCGTGCATGAACTGTATCAAACTAGCATGCATGAACTGTATCAAACAAGCGTGCATGAATTGTATCAAACTAGTGTGCATGAACTGTATCAAACTAGCATGCATGAACTGTATCAAACTAGAGTGCATGAACTGTATCAAACTAGTGTGCATGAACTGTATCAAACAAGCATGCATGAACTGTATCAAACAAGCGTGCATGAACTGTATCAAACAAGCATGCATGAACTGTATCAAACTAGTGTGCATGAACTGTATCAAACAAGCATGCATGAACTGTATCAAACAAGTGTGCATGAACTGTATCAAACTAGTGTGCATGAACTGTATCAAACAAGCATGCATGAACTGTATCAAACAAGTGTGTATGAACTGTATCAAACAAGTGTGCATGAACTGTATCAAACAAGCATGCATGAACTGTATCAAACTAGCGTGCATGAACTGTATCAAACAAGAAAACGTGAAATCAAACCAGTACACTTGATAGCACACTGGAAAACTTGGCGTATTAACCTGGATGGTAGACACTATTGTGGTAGTGTATACACATTTATTTTAGCTAGATTGCGAAACAAGTTCTTACAACTTATATTAATCACTCTCGAGACCTCATTCCTGATGGAATCCATCGCCACGAGGGAGAGAGAAGAGGCAACGTGGAACTTAATTGCCTTGCCTAAGGGCACAATCGTAATGGCTCCAGCGGGGTTCGAACTCTGGACCGTTCGCACCTGAAGCGAACGCGCATCCACTGGTAGGCAAATAATGGAAAATAAATACGCTAATATTTCTATCTAAGTTATAAAATATCATATATACGTCAATGTATATGTAGGGAAAAGGGCTAAGACGTTTTATCCATGCATGCATACTCACATTCAGACAACATTTCAAACATTGGGGATCCTATACCATCTCGAGAATATCTGCAAGAGAAAACACCATTACCGTATAAATTTTATAAAACCATTCATATGCCAGGAAACTTACTGTACAACCAATTCAGTTAATCACGCGCACCTAATTACCACTATATTATAGGAGACTTGATAGCCCCGTGGTAGCGCGTTCACTTCAGGTGCGAAAGGCCCACGAGTTCGCACCCAGCTGTAGTCATTACTAATGTGCCCTTAGGCAAGGCATTTAAATTCCACATTGCTTCTTCTCTCTCCCTCGTGGCGATGGATTCCATCAGAAATGAGGCCGAGAGAGTAATTAATATAAGTTGTAAGAACTTGTTTCGCAATCGAGCTAAAATAAATTTGTATAAAGTATATGATTTGATGTCAAAACTAAAATTGTTTTTCTAATAACAACAAAATGTGTCAGTCTATGTAACGAACATTGCTATTTATATTTATTTATATTTCGGGTACGCCTGCATCAGCACCATTTTGGGCTATATCGCCGGCAGGCAGTTTACCTAACAACACCTTTCCTGGGCAGGCTCCAGCGGTTAACCAGTACTTGGGTGCACCAACCTCCGTAAGTAACTGCCAACTTTTTCATATAAATGAGACACGGCCTGAGCGGGGCTCGAACCCGTGACCATCAGTGATATACAAGTCAGCGACCTTAACCACTCGACCACGGAAGCGGACTCAGTTTAAACATTGCATAAAATTTATTAAAATAGACAATATGCACACCTAGGCACAGATCACCGTGTGTATGTGACCACCGTGCGTATGTGATCACCGTGTGTATGTGATCACAATATGTATGTGATCACCATGTGTATGTGACCACCGTGTGTATGTGATTTGCTTGGGTATGTCATCATGTGCATAGGTGATCACCATGCGTATGTGATCACCATGCGTATGTGACCACTGTGTGTATGTGATCACCATGCGTATGTGATCACCATGCATATGTGACCACTGTGTGTATGTGACCACTGTGTGTATGTGACCACTGTGTGCATGTGGTAACCGTGTGTATGTGACCACCATGTGTATGTGATCACCGTGTGTATGTGATCACCGTGATATGTGACAACCATGCATATGTGATCACCGTGTGTATGTGATCACTGTGATCACCGTGTGTATGTGATCACCATGATATGTGACAACCATGCGTATGTGATCACCATGTGTATGTGGTCACCGTGATGTGTGACAATCATGTGTATGTGATCACTGTGCATATGTGATCACCGTGTGTATGTGATCACTGTGATCACCGTGTGTATGTGATCACCATGATATCTGACAACTGTGCATATGTGATCACCGTGCGTATGTGATCACTGTGATCACTGTGATCACCGTGTGTATGTGATCACAATGATATGTGACAACTGTGCGTATGTGATCACCATGTGTATGTGATCACCGTGATATGTGACAACCATTCGTATGTGATCACCGTGTGTATGTGATCACCATATGTGACAACCGTGTGTATGTGATCACCATGTGAATGTGATCATCGTGTGTATGTGACCACCGTGTGTATGTGATCACAGTGTGTATGTGATCATCGTGTGCGTATGTGACCACCGTGTGTATGTGATCATCGTGTGCGTATGTGACCACCGTGTGTATGTGATCATCGTGTGCGTATGTGACCACCATGTGTATGTGATCACTGTGTGTATTTGTAAGTATAATGTACTGTTAGTATGTGTATTTGTAAGTATAATGTACTGTTAGTATGTGTAAGTATAATGTACTGTTAGTATGTGTATTTGTAAGTATAATGTACTGTTAGTATGTGTATTTGTAAGTATAATGTACTGTTAGTATGTGTATGTGTAAGTATAATGTACTGTTAGTATGTGTATGTGTAATGTACTGTTAGTATGTGTATGTGTAAGTATAATGTACTGTTAGTATGCGTAAGTATAATGTACTGTTAGTATGTGTATGTGTAATGTACTGTTAGTATGTGTATGTGTAATGTACTGTTAGTATGTGTATGTGTAAGTATAATGTACTGTTAGTATGTGTAATGTACTGTTAGTATGTGTATGTGTAAGTATAATGTACTGTTAGTATGTGTAAGTATAATGTACTGTTAGTATGTGTATGTGTAATGTACTGTTAGTATGTGTATGTGTAAGTATAATGTACTGTTAGTATGCGTATGTGTAAGTATAATGTACTGTTAGTATGTGTAAGTATAATGTACTGTTAGTATGTGTATGTGTAATGTACTGTTAGTATGTGTAAGTATAATGTACTGTTAGTATGTGTAAGTATAATGTACTGTTAGTATGTGTATGTGTAAGTATAATGTACTGTTAGTATGTGTAAGTGTAATGTACTGTTAGTATGTGTATGTGTAATGTACTGTTAGTATGTGTAAGTGTAATGTACTGTTAGTATGTGTAAGTATAATGTACTGTTAGTATGTGTAAGTATAATGTACTGTTAGTATGTGTATGTGTAATGTACTGTTAGTATGTGTATGTGTAATGTACTGTTAGTATGTGTAAGTATAATGTACTGTTAGTATGTGTAAGTATAATGTACTGTTAGTATGTGTAAGTATAATGTACTGTTAGTATGTGTAAGTATAATGTACTGTTAGTATGTGTATGTGTAAGTATAATGTACTGTTAGTATGTGTAAGTATAATGTACTGTTAGTATGTGTAAGTATAATGTACTGTTAGTATGCGTATGTGTAAGTATAATGTACTGTTAGTATGTGTATGTGTAAGTATAATGTACTGTTAGTATGTGTATGTGTAAGTATAATGTACTGTTAGTATGCGTATGTGTAAGTATAATGTACTGTTAGTATGTGTATGTGTAAGTATAATGTACTGTTAGTATGTGTATGTGTAAGTATAATGTACTGTTAGTATGTGTATGTGTAAGTATAATGTACTGTTAGTATGTGTAAGTATAATGTACTGTTAGTATGTGTAAGTATAATGTACTGTTAGTATGTGTATGTGTAATGTACTGTTAGTATGTGTATGTGTAAGTATAATGTACTATTAGTATGTGTATGTGTAAGTATAATGTACTGTTAGTATGCATATGTGTAAGTATAATGTACTGTTAGTATGCGTATGTGTAAGTATAATGTACTGTTAGTATGCATATTTGTAAGTATAATGTTCTGTTAGTATGCATATTTGTAAGTATAATGTTCTGTTAGTATGCGTACTTTCGTAAATGCATCATCATAATAAATGCTCCAACTGCTTGTAGACACGTGCTTGCGCTCAGAAGCTGGATGACAAGCTGCATGGGACCGCCGCTGCTAAATGGTTCCATCAGCCGGGGTATACAGATGCAACCCAACACAAAGTAGGCTAGGGCCAACAACTGGTAAAACCGTAACAGACCTGAAAAACAACAATTAGTATACATATACAAACGCACAGAAAGTATACGTCAGGGCCGATAACTTGCAAAACTCGAACAGATCTGGAAACAAAATATTTAGTAAGGTAAAACCTATGTTTTATGTTGATTGTTCCTAATATATATATGTGACCATCTGGTCCTCTCTACATCCAAATTTTTGGCTTAAAAGGCTTTTTTCAAGGAAAACAAAAATCATCAATAATTAGCCGGATGATTTTTGTTTTCCTTGAGAGAACCATATATATATAAAACCTATGTTTGGCATAAATTCAATTGATACATGTACAATGTATAGTATGTGGTCGCTCACTTGTTGAGGCTTGATCCCGACGTGTACCCTCCACGGCTTGAGTTTGTTTGACATGTGGTCGCTCACTTGTTGAGGCTTGATCCCGACGTGTACCCTCCACGGCTTGAGTTTGTTTGACATGTGGTCGCTCACTTGTTGAGCCTTGATCCAGACGTGTACCCTTCACGGCTTGAGTTTATTTGGCATGTGGTCGCTCACTTGTTGACGTGTACCCTTCACGGCTTGAGTTTATTTGGCATGTGGTCGCTCACTTATGATCCTTGATCCCGCCGTGTACCCTTCACGGCTTGAGTTTATTGACATGTGGTCGCTCACTTATTGATCCTTGATCCCGCGTGTACCCTTCACGGCTTGAGTTTATTTGGCATGTGGTCGCTCACTTGTTGAGGCTGATCCCGACGTGTACCCTCCACGATTGATCCCGAGTGTACCCTCCACGGCTTGAGTTTGTTTGACATGCGGTCGCTCACTTGTTGATCCTTGATCCCGACTTGTACCCTCCACGGCTTGAGTTTGTTTGACATGTGGTCGCTCACTTGTTGGTCCTTGATCCCGACTTGTACCCTCCACGGCTTGAGTTTGTTTGACATGTGGTCGCTCACTTGTTGATCCTTGATCCCGACGTGTACCCTCCACGGCTTGAGTTTGTTTGACATGCGGTCGCTCACTTGTTGAGGCTTGATCCCGTCGTGTACCCTTCACGGCTTGAGTTTATTTGACATGTGGTCACTCACTTGTTGAGGCTTGATCCCGCCGTGTACCCTCCACGGCTTGAGTTTATTTGGCATATGTTTTGGAGTGTGCATTAAATGCCTAACCGTATTATAATTGTTCTCTCTAATCAATAACTGTTGGGCTGTTGCTTAATGAAACCAGTGTAAATGTATCTCTATTGATCCTACATGTACTTTTGTTTCACTATGTATTGTTGAAGTGTGCTTACCAGTAGACAGGATTGATTCTTCTTCTCATTTATATAATACAGTGAAACCTGTCTTAAGCAGCCAGCCAAGGGAACCACAGAAAGTGGCTGCTTAGCACAGGTAGCTTAATAGAGGTCAAATGTATAATAAAACAACATATTGGGAATATGGAAACTGGCTGCTTAATACAGGTTGGCTGCTTAATGGAGGTGACCACTTACACAGGTTTGACTGTATGTAACCCAGGTGAGAAAAACATGCAACCAGCCCGGGACTCGAACCCGGGGCCTCTCGCATACAGGGCGATTGCTCTACCGACTGAGCTAACCTGGCTGCCTACATACATGTACAATGTATCATCTCACATGATGGATGATTTACAATTTACTACACACCGTTACATATACATGAATGCCACGTTTATACAGTGTGTATGCACCTTCCTAGAGCTTGTTATTGAAATAGTGAATCTTAAAATGTTTCTTCTACTGCAACAAATCATAACTAAATCTCAAAACATCTGATTAGTTGAATATCAAATGTACCTTCTACTTCAAACAATCGTGCAAAGAAAGATATCAGTTAGTTACTTCCCCTGAATACTCCTAAAAGTATGTCGGTCCACTTAAGTAGTTTCCTCTGTTTTTCTAGTTATTTCCTTTGCACAACATGCTATCAATGTGCATACACTCTCTCATCTTATACTTATTATGATACTATATCTCAACAGATATCCTACAGTACATTGTATATCCATTGGGTAATTATCTGTCAATTTGTTTTATCAATTAATTAACATAATTTGGATAAAATCACATTTATCATAACGCAACAGTAAAACCAAAGGATGCCAACAGAAAGCACCGCTATGCATTTCGGGATAAATCGGACTTTATCTGCCAAGGGAGGTAATGGAAAAGCCAGCGAGCTCCCTCATTATTGTAATTACAACGTTCTATGGTTCCTAGAATTAATCAGTGACTTCATCAAAATCCTGCCAATTACTACTTTGCAACCACATTCTAGCACTTTAGCAGTCAATGCTATGTCGCATGCAGTCAATGCTCTGTCGCAAGCAGTCAATGCTCTGTCGCATGCAGTCAATGCTATGTCGCATGCAGTCAATGCTCTGTCGCATGCAGTCAATGCTCTGTCGCAAGCAGTCAATGCTCTGTCGCATGCAGTCAATGCTATGTCGCATGCAGTCAATGCTATGTCGCATGCAGTCAATGCTCTGTCGCATGCAGTCAATGCTCTGTCGCATGCAGTCAATGCTATGTCGCAGCAGTCAATGCTTGTCGCATGCAGTCAATGCTATGTCGCATGCAGTCAATGCTATGTCGCAAGCAGTCAATGCTATGTCGCATGCAGTCAATGCTATGTCGCATGCAGTCAATGCTCTGTCGCATGCAGTCAATGCTCTGTCGCATGCAGTCAATGCTCTGTCGCATGCAGTCAATGCTATGTCGCATGCAGTCAATGCTATGTCGCATGCAGTCAATGCTCTGTCGCATGCAGTCAATGCTCTGTCGCATGCAGTCAATGCTATGTCACAAGCAGTCAATGCTCTGTCGCATGCAGTCAATGCTCTGTCGCATGCAGTCAATGCTCTGTCGCATGCAGTCAATGCTATGTCGCATGCAGTCAATGCTCTGTCGCATGCAGTCAATGCTCTGTCGCATGCAGTCAATGCTCTGTTGCAGCAGTCATGCTCTGTCACAAGCAGTCAATGCTCTGTCCGCAGTCAATGCTCTGTTGCGAGCAGTCAATGCTCTGTCGCATGCAGTCAATGCTCTGTCGCATGCAGTCAATGCTCTGTCGCAAGCAGTCAATGCTATGTCGCAAGCAGTCAATGCTCTGTCACAAGCAGTCAATGCTCTGTTGCGAGCAGTCAATGCTCTGTCACAAGCAGTCAATGCTATGTTGCATGCAGTCAATGCTCTGTCGCATGCAGTCAATGCTCTGTCGCATGCAGTCAATGCTCTGTTGCGAGCAGTCAATGCTCTGTCACAAGCAGTCAATGCTATGTCGCATGCAGTCAATGCTATGTCGCATGCAGTCAATGCTCTGTCGCATGCAGTCAATGCTCTGTTGCGAGCAGTCAATGCTCTGTCGCATGCAGTCAATGCTATGTCGCATGCAGTCAATGTTCTGTCGCATGCAGTCAATGCTCTGTTGCGAGCAGTCAATGCTCTGTCGCAAGCAGTCAATGCTCTGTCGCATGCAGTCAATGCTCTGTCGCATGCAGTCAATGCTCTGTTGCGAGCAGTCAATGCTCTGTTGCAAGCAGTCAATGCTATGTTGCAAGCAGTCAATGCTCTGTAGCAAGCAGTCAATGCTCTGTCGCATGCAGTCAATGCTCTGTTGCGAGCAGTCAATGCTCTGTCGCATGCAGTCAATGCTCTGTCGCATGCAGTCAATGCTCTGTCGCAAGCAGTCAATGCTATGTCGCAAGCAGTCAATGCTCTGTCACAAGCAGTCAATGCTATGTCGCATGCAGTCAATGCTCTGTCGCAAGCAGTCAATGCTCTGTCGCAAGCAATCAATGCTCTGTCGTCAATGCACTGTCGCAAGCAGTCAATGCTCTGTCGCAAGCAGTCAATGCTCTGTCGCAAGCAGTCAATGCTCTGTCGCAAGCAGTCAATGCTCTGTCGCAAGCAGTCAATGCTCTGTCGCAAGCAGTCAATGCTCTCTCGCAAGCAGTCAATGCTCTCTCGCAAGCAGTCAATGCTCTCTCGCAAGCAGTCAATGCTCTGTCGCACATTCTATTTTAGGATCCATATCAACCTGTTTCTTCATCACTAAAGTGTTCCACTGGTGTTCCAAGAGCATCTGGGTTCAGCAGTTGTATGTTATAATCGATGAAGTTCTGGGCATTAACCTCCGCCAGGTCGTAGTCGGCACATGTAAGAGCGTCAGCAAACACAACATGCCAGATACGGGGCTCCCGGAAATGAGTTATAGTTCTGTTACCAACTTGACCCGTGATGTCATCTAAAATATTCAACAATTTCATGAAAACTGATGCTTATTAAAATATCAAAACTATTACAACATAGTTTTTTTATCAAACTCGTTAATGTGTGTTTTACGTTTATTTATTGTCGCTACCGGTTGCCCATATGAGCGACGCCTCCTGAAGAGATTAGTCATTTTAGATTTTGGAGGATAGTGCATGATACAGACAGAGACCCATTCCAGAGATCGAACCTGCGTTCCCTGGATTACCAGTCCAGCGTGTTACCACTGGACTACAGACCCGTCTGTAACTCATTAATTACGTCACAATCTGTTATATATACCGTGTTGTGTACCTAAACATGGGGTGATCGGGTTACTTTGAACGGGAATAGTTCACGTGCATGAAAGCAGTGTGAAATAACAGGAGATGAAACTCATGACCCTTAGATGACCTGGGTTTCCGCTGACATCGGCAATGGCGGCAATTGTGACAAAAACCAAATACTGGCGCTAAATTTTGTAAATTGGCAAATATATTTGGCGCAACTTTTATTCTGTTTTTTTTTTTTGGACGAAACATGTTTTGTCAAATACATGGCTTCAAATATTTATCTGTGAACTTTATGGATCTTAGTAAAAGTTAGTTAGCTCAAAGTTTTTCAAATTAGCAGGGTTCATTCTAGGTCAGAATTTTTGGGAGAAGTGAGAAAGCGCGTGATCGCTTCCTTAAATGGTGTTCTTTAATATACTTCTGCAAAATAGGGTTAAAATGCACAGTACAACCATTAAATACAACATTTGAATAGAAGGAGTGCTTTATAATGGGCCAGTGTATCTTACTAGACCAAATTTTGTTTGAAAATCATAATAATAAAAAAAAATATTTTAGGGAGAAATGGGGCCCCCAGAGGGCGAAGTCAGGGTCCTTAGGGCGACTATTTCGCCCACATCGCCCTCTAGAATGATCCCTGAATTAGCTCCAGTTTTTTTACAATTGGCGACAGAAGTGGCGCAGATAAAATATAAGACAGTGGGAACCCTGATTACACGTGAGCCGGGTTATCACTAGACCATGCATACATCTGCTTGTCACGCTATTGGTAGTGCTGATGCGGTATACCAATATATTGCAATACAACTGTGGTACAATACGTACTGGTACAAAATTTGAATACTGGTATTTGCGGTACAAACAACAGAATGTTGTTCTATATGTTTTAATTGATTTAAAAGGTGGGCATTAGATAGAATATCTGCCTTCTACAACAAATGTGGATGGAACTACAATGTAGCAACTTCGCCACATACATGTAAGAATCGAGATATTCCAGAATAAAAAAAAATTTGCTAGTCATACTTTGTCACAGGCAACCAATCATGGATGCTAAATTGGTAGCACTAAAATGTTAAATGTGTGACGAAATTGTTGTTAGGTATAGAATATATAAATTTTCATTGAAACCTGTCCGATTAGCGCAGTGGTTAGCACGCTCACTTCTCACCAATGCAACCCGAGTTTGATCCTAGGACCAGGAAGTATGTGAGGTGGTAGGGTGATCGCCAGATCGGACAGGTGGGTTTTCTCCGGGTACTCCGGTTTCCTCCCACACGAATGACCACATATACGCTCTCATCCGAGTGACTAATATAAGTTGTTAGAACTTGCTTCGCAATCGTTGTAAAATAAATAAAGTTTAAACTAAAAATGAATAAATCCAGTTTCTTAATATTCGTAATAAAATGCTGGACCAGTCCTCTGATACACCAGACCTTCAGACTTCAATAGATTGGATGAGATTAGTCATTGGCAAGCCCAGTTCGATACCTTATCGATATCTGACAGAAGAGTTTCGGCAGCTGAGATGGTATGATTTACAATTATGTGTACACTGGTATCAGTAAATGGATGTATGTACTAATCCATACCATCGACCATATCGTTAATATATACAAGGAATAACAAAGAACTTTAACCTTTCATTGAAACCATAACAATGATTGTTCTTTACATCTAAAGCACACCATGTTGGGTACTATACTGCAATTTGGTAAGACTACAAATTATACAGTTACGGTCGCTGACTTGTATACCACTGTAACCTATCATCACTGATGTCACGGGTTCAAGCCCCGCTCAGACCGTGTCTCATTTATATGAAAAAGTTGGCAGTTTCTTACAGAGGTTGGTGCACCCAAGTACTGGTTAAATGCTGGAGCCTGCCCAGGAAAGGTGTTGTTAGGTAAACTGCCCGCCGGCGATATAGCCCAAAATGGTGCTGATGCAGGCGTAAACCCGAAATAAAACATAATATTAATATAACATAAAAAATTATACAATCCAGTATGTATTGCGGTATGTAGATTTATTGTGGTCCGACTTACAATATTGCAATATATTGCGGTACGCTTTTGGCTGGCAATACCCGTATTAAATTTATAGTATTTTATTGCTCGATTTGTTTTACATTATACTGTCTACAATGTACATCCGTTATGTCGAATTCCGTCGGACCGAACAAAATACTTCGACATAACCGAAGTTTGACATAACGGGTATGGACCATATTTCCAAAGATGATGTTTGATTATGTGAAATACTGTACATTTATACTGAAGGGACCAAAATATAAATTTGATATACTACTTTTACTAGTAACGAAAAATTTGACTTAAAGAAATTTAACATAAATGGAGCCAGTTATATGTAAAGTGTCTGAAACGAGACTTTGACCCGACTTCGAGATAAACGCAGAATTTGACATAACCGATTTTGATATATCGTGTGTAGACTGTACAAAACATGACAAATTAATGAAAGGCAAACAGGTTGGGCCACAACTTCTAGCAACATTTGTTACGGCCCTAGTCTAACTGCTAGCACTTTATATATACTCACATGCAGCTCTTGCATGACCAAACTTTGCTACACAATCAGTGTGCTCACTAACTTCTTTCCAGTCTTCACTGAGAAACAAGTAAAGTTTCCCTGACAACATGGACGCATTCAAGGAGTACTGGATACTTGCCTCCCCTGAAATTTGCACACAAAAAATACATTATTTTCATTTGACAAACATACAAGAGCTTTCTGTAAGACAGAACACCTGACTATTCATTCAATAACACTTCAGCGATGCCTTGTGCACTGATATATGGACTTGAGAAAGACTTAAAAATGTGCATGCAAACACATATTATATGTATACATTGTATATATACATGTATATGCAAACATGATCTTCTCGCGAACGTGCATTACTTTTATCCCAAGTAGTGTTTCCCCTATACAGGAATAGGAGGACCTGTCCTACTCATTTTTGGGACCACCCTGAAGTCTATCTATCTATCTTCCTTTAATGTCGAACCCCTCGCGGGGACGTAGACAGTCCCTGAAGTTTTGAAAATGATCATTCGCAATAAAAATGTTCCGACAATTATTGCAATATTGACTGAAATTTGTCTATAATTGTCCAAATGTACTTACCACGCATTGACAATGTAAATCCATGTACTTACCATGCACAGACAATGTAAATCCATGTACTTACCACGCATAGACAATGTAAATCCATGTACTTTACTTACCACGCATAGACAATGTAAATCCATGTACTTACCACGCATAGACAATGTAAATCCATGTACTTACCACGCATAGACAATGTAAATCCATGTACTTACCACGCATTGACAATGTAAATCCATGTACTTACCACGCATTGACAATGTAAATCCATGTACTTACCACGCATTGACAATGTAAATCCATGTACTTACCACGCATAGACAATGTAAATCCATGTACTTACCACGCACAGACAATGTAAATCCATGTACTTACCATGCACAGACAATGTAAATATGTGTACTTACCATGCATTGACAATGTAAATCCATGTACTTACCATGCATAGACAATGTAAATCCATGTACTTACCATGCACAGACAATGTAAATATGTGTACTTACCATGCATAGACAATGTAAATCCATGTACTTACCATGCACAGACAATGTAAATATGTGTACTTACCATGCATAGACAATGTAAATCCATGTACTTACCATGCACAGACAATGTAAATATGGTACTTACCATGCACAGACAATGTAAATCCATGTACTTACCATGCATAGACAATGTAAATCCATGTACTTACCATGCATAGACAATGTAAATCCATGTACTTACCATGCATAGACAATGTAAATCCATGTACTTACCATGCATAGACAATGTAAATCCATGTACTTACCATGCATAGACAATGTAAATCCATGTACTTACCATGCATAGACAATGTAAATCCATGTACTTACCATGCACAGACAATGTAAATACATGTACTTACCATGCATAGACAATGTAAATCCATGTACTTACCATGCACAGACAATGTAAATACATGTACTTACCATGCATAGACAATGTAAATCCATGTACTTACCATGCATAGACAATGTAAATCCATGTACTTACCATGCAAGACAATGTAAATCCATGTACTTACCATGCACAGACAATGTAAATACATGTACTTACCATGCATAGACAATGTAAATCCATGTACTTACCATGCATAGACAATGTAAATCCATGTACTTACCATGCATAGACAATGTAAATCCATGTACTTACCATGCAGTGACAATGTAAATCCATGTACTTACCACGCATAGACAATGTAAATCCATGTACTTACCACGCATAGACAATGTAAATCCATGTACTTACCATGCATGGACAATGTAAATCCATGTACTTACCACGCATTGACAATGTAAATCCATGTACTTACCATGCATAGACAATGTAAATCCATGTACTTACCATGCATAGACAATGTAAATCCATGTACTTACCATGCATTGACAATGTAAATCCATGTACTTACCATGCAGTGACAATGTAAATCCATGTACTTACCACGCATAGACAATGTAAATCCATGTACTTACCACGCATAGACAATGTAAATCCATGTACTTACCATGCATGGACAATGTAAATCCATGTACTTACCACGCATTGACAATGTAAATCCATGTACTTACCATGCATAGACAATGTAAATCCATGTACTTACCATGCATAGACAATGTAAATCCATGTACTTACCATGCATTGACAATGTAAATCCATGTACTTACCATGCAGTGACAATGTAAATCCATGTACTTACCACGCATAGACAATGTAAATCCATGTACTTACCACGCATAGACAATGTAAATCCATGTACTTACCATGCATTGACAATGTAAATCCATGTACTTACCACGCACAGACAATGTAAATCCATGTACATACCACGCATAACACCACAGACAATGTAAATCCATGTACTTACCACGCATAGACAATGTAAATATGTGTACTTACCATGCATGACAATGTAAATCCATGTACTTACCATGCATAGACAATGTAAATCCATGTACTTACCATGCATTGACAATGTAAATCCATGTACTTACCACGCATAGACAATGTAAATCCATGTACTTACCACGCATAGACAATGTAAATCCATGTACTTACCATGCATAGACAATGTAAATCCATGTACTTACCAGCATTGACAATGTAAATCCATGTACTTACCACGCATAGACAATGTAAATATGTACTTACCATGCATAGACAATGTAAATCCATGTACTTACCACGCACAGACAATGTAAATCCATGTACTTACCACGCATAGACAATGTAAATATGTGTACTTACCATGCATAGACAATGTAAATCCATGTACTTACCACGCATAGACAATGTAAATCCATGTACTTACCATGCACAGACAATGTAAATATGTGTACTTACCATGCATTGACAATGTAAATCCATGTACTTACCATGCACAGACAATGTAAATATGTGTACTTACCATGCATAGACAATGTAAATCCATGTACTTACCATGCATAGACAATGTAAATATGTGTACTTACCATGCATAGACAATGTAAATCCATGTACTTACCACGCATAGACAATGTAAATCCATGTACTTACCATGCACAGACAATGTAAATATGTGTACTTACCATGCATTGACAATGTAAATCCATGTACTTACCATGCACAGACAATGTAAATATGTGTACTTACCATGCATAGACAATGTAAATCCATGTACTTACCATGCATAGACAATGTAAATATGTGTACTTACCATGCATAGACAATGTAAATCCATGTACTTACCACGCATAGACAATGTAAATCCATGTACTTACCATGCACAGACAATGTAAATATGTGTACTTACCATGCATTGACAATGTAAATCCATGTACTTACCATGCACAGACAATGTAAATATGTGTACTTACCATGCATAGACAATGTAAATATGTGTACTTACCATGAAAACAGAAGGAAGACAAATATTGCCCCTTTTCTTGTCTGGCTGTCAGGCTGGTTACAACTCCGCGAATGGTTTTACATGAAACGTAGCTATATATAGATAATGAAATCAGGATATATGTACAAAGGTTATATCTTAGATCAAAAGTCGCCATCTTTAGTTTGTGAGTTTTCTCCATACATTTGAAAAATATGGAAAAGCATTTTTTTCTCCCGTTCGCGAATATATGTGACAATTAAAATCGAAAGACGTGTAATGTCGTAAAACAGAACATTGAGTAACTAAGCCTGGTAGTTATCAGAGAAATCCTCTAAAACAGTACAGTCTTGACACACACTAATGCTTCACTGTTACTTTAGTTTCTACTACTGTGTTTTACGGCATTCGGTATCACACCACTATAATTATATTACTTTTCATTTTTCATGAGTCGACGCATCCACTCCAGAGAGCATCACTGTGAGGTTGGCAGAGCGTTAGACACCCTATGCAAAGTTTGATTTTAGCCTTCACCTGTTCGCGCATGACCATAACCGTCACGTGTACATTCACATGTACGGCAATGCTCCAGAGTGGGCCATGAAGCTAACATACATAGATTAATCCATACCTGAGAAGCACAGATATGGCAGAGAACCGGCATGTCTTATCTCAAAGACTGATTACTGAGTGAACTTTATATCAAAACGCATGAATGTACATGTATTATAGCGGCAGTCCGCATCCGTGGTCGAGTGGTCGCTGACTTGTAAATACCACTGTAACCTATCATCAATGGTGATCACAGGTTCGAACCCAACCCAGACCGTGTCTCATTACATGAAAAAGTTGACAGTTTCTTACGGAGGTTGTGACTCCAAGTACTGGTTAACCGCTGGAGCCTGTCCATGAAACGTGTTGTTAGGTAAACTGCCCGTTGCTCAAATGGGCAACTAACTGTTCAATCATAATAATATTTTTTTCATACATTACATTACAATTATACATACAATGACATAAGTGGAAAACAATTAGAAACTAAATTATGATTAATTAGTATTGCTGTATAGTTTAAACATAGTTTATTTCAAACAATGATACAACATATACAAATGTACAATTTACACAAATAGTTACATACATGTATGAAAAAGGATTAGAACCAAAAGCTATAGCTTATAGAGGTCTTCTCCTATAATTAGATGAATATTGTAATTACAGTATGACAGCGTTTTAATCGTATCTGAACTATTAATTGCAATTTTTGCAATTTGAAAAAGATAAGTATAAAATTATATTAACCATGAACTGTAAACTATAATCTCAATAATATAAAGAGATTATTAAGGTAATAGAAATACAGTTGAAATTAAGATTGACTCAGAAGATAGGCAAACGGATAGAAGATGGAGGAACATGATGTATTCATTCGGATAGTTCAACGGGAGAAGCAAGCTTGCTACATTTAGTGAACAGATGCTCATGAAAATCGTCTGCTTTCCCGGATGTAGTTTTAGACTGCTTCAAATATGTGTGCGTTGGGATCATCGCTAAGGTTCCGGTCTCCGTGTAATAGAGTGTATAGTGTTATGGTACAATATTTAGAAGTAGTTGCTAAGCGATGAACTCTGATGTCATTGTAGTAGATACATTCAAAGAAGAAATGATGATTACTCTCAGGAAGACCACATTGACAGAGTGGTGATGGAAACATGTTTTTTGTGAACAAATGCTGGTTTAATGAGCTACAATTAGTACGGAGTCGAGCATGATAGACTTGCCATTTGCGGTCACCTAAGTAACAATATTTTGGGCATTTTGTGACGTCACTCTTTAGTTGCGATTTGAATGAGGAAAGGGATGGTGAATTTTGTAGTACATGTACATTTGATAGTTTTTTCCAGTCTCTCAGAGCCGATGGCAGAAAGCATTGTTGTATAGAGATGTTCTTGCGCGTATAGTTTGGATATCATCGACATTGCGCAAATTATACCTAGAAGTTTCTTCTACAGTAGGTGGGACTAGAGAAGAAAGATAATCAGGAGTTAGGCCGTTCTTCATCTTGTAGAGCATACTTAGTTTATGGTTGTGTGTTCGACGCTCAAGGGATTCCCATGTAACTTCTCTATGGAGTTCGTTAAGTGATACAAGTTTGGTAGCTCCAGAAACAATACGGGAAGCTTCATGCTGAATTTTGTCGAGTTCCGATTTCTCATAGTGTGTGCAGTTGATATAAACAACGCCCGCGTATTCAATAAGAGGTCTAATGAAGGATACATAATTATATTACTTATAGAGATCTTCTATTTAGTTGGAACTTGAGTTTTCGCATTATGTGTATTCTTTTCCAGGCACGTTCCTTAATTGAGTTTATATGAGAATACCAAGAGCAATCATCGGAAAAGTGGACACCAAGATGCTTGTGACAATTGACTAGTGTAATAGGTTGATCGTGCATGAAAGATGTTTATGAGTTTTACGTGAAATTGTCATAGTTTCTGATTTGGAAGGATTAAACGTAACTAATCATTTGTCAGCCCAATTTGATATTTTTTCAATGTCGGATTGTAGAGTTTCTGCAGCAGAAATAGGATGATCAACAATGATATGTAAACTGGTGTCGTCAGCAAAGAGATGTACTTGAGAACCCATGTCGTCGACAATGTCGTTGATAAACACTAGGAATAAGAGTGGACCAAGAATAGATCCTTGGGGAACTCCTGCATTTACTGTTGACCAATTAGATTGAGTACCCGGTAGAATAACAGATTGTCGTCTGTTAGAGAGATAGTCAGAAAACCAGGTAAATAAACAGCCATCCAGTCCAGCATTTTTTAACTTGAAGAGGAGACCTTTATGCCACACTTTATCAAAGGCCTTCACTAAGAAAGTTGAAAAGATACTTAAATATAATGCGCTCAAATACCTTCTCTATACAACAGAGCAAAGAAATCGGGCGGTAGTTGTTAGGTAAAGATGGGTCACCTTTTTTAAAGATAGCACAGACATTAGCATCTTTCCAAGAATGAGGTACCTTACTGAGCTGTAGTGAATAGTTGAACAGAGAACAAAGTGGAAATTTAATCACAGGTGCAGTTTCACGCAGGATTCGGTTGCTAACTCCATCTGGTCCCGAGGCTTTGTTGATTTTAAGAGATCTCAAAGTATCGTCAACGTCTTGTAGGGTAATAGAAATGGAGTCTAGTTTATTTATATGTTCTTGATAATTATTGGCAGGAAGGTCGTTATTGTGGTTGATTAGCGAAGACTGGCTACAAAAGAAGTCATTCAAGAGATCAGACTTCGACTTAGAATCAAGGACAAGTTCATGTGTGACCGGGTCTATAAGTGAAGGGATGACTTGTTTATTAGAAGGCGAAATGAATGCTTTGATGAGTTTCCACCAGTCTTTTGGCGTGGTAGTTGCAGAATTGAGAGTCAGCCAATTTAAGATAATGGTTTAGTTTAGCAGAGCGGATAAGTGAGACTATTTCATTTCGGATTGTTCTGAACTTGTTCCAGTGAATAGGGTTCTGAGAGCGTTTAGCTTTTTGGTAGTATTTCTTGCGTTTTTGAATGTTTCTTTATTTGCGTTGAGATCCATTGAGCATCTTTTGGTTTTACAGTAATATTTCTTGTTGGAATGCATTCCTTGGAAAGCTCTAGGAGTTTATTTGTAAAGGAGGCAGTTTATGTGTTAATGTCATCGTTCTTGAACAGGTCCCAGTTAGTTTCACTGATCTTACGTCTAAGTGAGGTGTAATCTCCTCGTTCATATAGCCATACTAACCGTTTAAAAGACTTGACGTGCGGTTTGGAGAACGTAAATAGAGCAAAGATAGGGCAATGAAAGCGTTGGTTCTGGTCTAAAATAGGTTCCCCTACACCAGAAGTTATTACTTTGTGGCTACACGTTACCAGAAAGAGGTCCAGTATAGAAGAGGAGGTCTCTGTGAAGTGGGTTGGTTCAGCAATTAGTTGTTCTAAGCTAAATTGCTGACAGATAGAGTGGAGCTTGCGACTCATGTACATGTTTGTTTCATTAAAGTTAAAGTCACCAGTGACGATTATATCCGATATACCTGAATCTATAGCCAAACTTAATGAGTCTTCGATTAGATTTGTGAGATTGGCAGCTGCGTTTGGGGGACGGTAAAAAACAGCAAACAGGATATGCTTGGAATGGGAAGGCATTAATTCGATCCAGATGCAGTCCAAGTTTCTGGGTTCGAGGTCAAACCTTCTTTTGTAATGTAAAGATTCCTTCAAATACACAATAACACCACCGTAGCCATTTTCAGATCTGTCCTTTCTCTCTGGAATATGAAAGCCTGGAAGTTTGATGTCGTCATAAGGGATGTTCGGATTTAACCATGTTTCAGTGAATGCAATGACATCGAAAATACCGTACTCAGTTCCAAGAACATCAATCTTGTTCACGAGGCTTTGTACGTTATACTGTAAGAATGAAAGGCATCTGGTGCTAGTTATTAGTTCTGATAGTGTGTTAGACATGGTGGAACTGATAGATAATGAACTGGTATAACTCGTTGACGATGGGCCCGGGTTCGGATGAACATCACCAGCCTGAACTATTAAGAGGCAGAGCCATGTGATTGACAATGAACTTGTAAACACCCAAAATACATATCTAACGAAGCAAAGATTTTGCTTGAATTTGAGCCCTTGAAGCATGTGTTTATGAGGGTATACAATGTTATGTTTTAATTGTGATCTTATCTGATTGGTCAAAGAATACGCATATAACGAGTTGGAAGCGATGATAAAGAGTAATGTGGCGTGTAGAAATAATGAGAATTTCCATGGGCTTGTATAGGTTCGCACGACCGTGGGGAAGGAAGTGTTACTCATTATGTTACTGCTGACAAGGACAACAAAAACAATTTGACCACAATCATGCATACGCACACTGAAATGTCGCATGCAAAGCCTCCGCCATATAAACTGGTCCGCCTAATAATGTTCCGATTCATCAACAGGAGAGTGTTAGATAGATACTGTAACTGTACAGGATTGAAGACGAGTAAATAAAGGAAGAGAATAACATCCATACTGCAATCTAGTAAGAGTAGAATATTATAACAAGGGAAATATGACATAAACTGACGAATTAGTTACATGTTATTATTATATGGGTCTGTGAAAATTGAGAGCGATTATAATTACTGAAATGTTAGCTCAATGTCTAATGGTATGTCTGCAATACACGTTCCACTATTATGACGTATTTGCATGACCACCCAGTACCAATATGGTACCTACCCAATCTAATATTCTGAAACTGATGTGTACCATTGAGGAATACTGGTACCGTAAACATACTGATATGCATTTTCAACTAAGACATATGTAA
>CM026389.1:38430393-38454766 GCA_014843695.1 Archivesica marissinica | reverse complement strand
TGTGATGTGTTCGATGGATGGGTCCAGTTACGGTTCTGCATCCAGTCAGAGTAATTAGGAGGGGCGACGACTTCTTATGCCCCGTGTGTTTGTCTAAGTTAAACTAAATTAGTGTTTTAGATACAGTATAATTTTACAGTATATAGACAAAATGCTCTCCAACAAATGAATTTTGAGTGAAAATGATAAATTAAGCCTATTATTAAAGTAAGTGTTCCTTATTTATATTGTTTTGTTAAAAAAAAATGTTGCTTACATACTAATGCTCGCGCCGTAGGCAATTTCCACAGTTAGGCAAAAACATATGACGTCATTCCGGATTACTGAGAATGATGTACCGCTATTTTGTCAAACTTTTCTCAATAAGTAAACAATCGGTTTTCTTCGAGATTTTGAGGAATGAAAGGTAAAATATTGTTTATTTGGTGACATAAAATTGTTTGCAATGTATGACAATTCTAAACCTATAGGAGTCCATTATGTACTACGTCGTCGAAAACCAGTAACACCGGGATATATTTTAAGATTACCGGAAGGTGGAAGTCGTGATAGCCTATTGCACAGGTACATGACACAATGTCAAGAGCCCCAGACCCCTCATATACTAATAATAGTATACGGTATGCAACGAAGTGCTTTTGGCAGTTTCACAGTTGCTCTGATATAACACTGAAAGTTATACAATACATTACATATCCCGGTGTTACTGGTTTCCGACGATGTAGTACATAACAGACTCCTATAGGTTTAGAATTGTCATACACTGCAAACAATTTTATGTCACCAAATAAACAATATTTTACCATGCATTCACAAAATTCTCGAAGAAAACCGATTGTTTACTTTTTGAGAAAAGTTGACAAAATAGTGATACCTCATTCTCAGTAATCCGGAATGACGTCACATGTTTTCGCCTAACTGTGGAAATTGCCTACAGCGCGAGCATTAGTATGTAAGCAACAGTTCTTTTTTAACAAAACAATATAACTAAGGAAGACTTACTTTAATAACAGGCTTAATTTATCATTTTCACTCAAATCATTTGTTGAACAGCATTTTGTCTATATACTGTATATAAAATACTAACATTTAGTTTAACTTAGACAAACACACTGGGCATAAGAAGTCGTCATCCCTCCTAATTACTCTGACTAAATGCCGAACCATGAATGGACCCATCCATCGAACACATCACACGGTGCCTAACAGAGAATAACTAGGTTTACACAACCAAGTATATCAGTCGGAGAACCTCTGTGACAACACATGGACCCCTTGTGTGTAATAACGGACGAAACTCATAAACACGGAGCAGTGAGACTATAATGACATTTTTATTCGTAAATATATTTGCGTGGCAGACGATGAATATGTCATTTTGGAGAGAAAAAATGCTAATTTCTTTAAAAAATGATATGTATATGGTGGCATAAAACGGATATAGTGAAATTAGTGAAAATTGGGGTAGGTTTAAAGTTTTCACCGCTTATTTACCTGTCTGATCTCTATGATTGGTTAGAAATATATTGTTGGAAGTGCACATTGTGTTTATTTATAATTCCGGTAACTAACTGGAGTGTGAAATATTGCGTGATCTCTCGCGACTTGCTATTCCCACAGTTGGGCGAAAACCTGTTCTGGGCGAAAACTCTTCACGTCGGGATACCATAATTATTGGTGCATTTCGTAGGGCAGATATTTTTTTCGTCAATTAAAAACATTTTCCAACATGAAATATGTATTCGCGTCATTTCGGCGACCGATCAAACTCCAATTATAGAGCCTATTTTGAAGAATCGAGCTAAACCTGTCCCCTCGATTTTTAGCATGTTTAGTCAGATATCGTCAGTTTTATGCGAAGTGCTTCGCCAGGTAATGTATTGTTTCCAGGAATATATTCGTAAACTGGCCATGAACTAATACAGAACAGGTTTGGCGTTCAATATTTACTGTCAACAGATAGGTATGTTGTGTGGGGATGTTTGTATAACTTTTACAGTTATATCAGAGCAACTGTGAAACTGCCAAAAGCACTTTGTTGCATACCTTCTAATATTATTAGTATATGAGGGGTCTGGGGGTTTTGACATTGTGTCATGTACCTGTGGCGCAGTATGCGCCTCAGGTGCGAAAGGTCCGGAGTTCGAGTCCCGCTGGAGCCGTTACGATTGTGCCCTTTGGCAAGGCATTTAAATTCCACATTGCCTCATCTCTCCCTCATGGTGATGGATTCCATCAGGAATGAGGTCTCGAGAGTGATTAATACCGGTGTAAGTTGTAAGACCTTGTTTCGCAATCAAGCTAAAATAAATTTGTATAAAAAAATAATAAGATTAGGTTAGACAGACTTCTTCTGATATGGTACTGACACCAATCTGGTGCGGTGGCAGTGCAATAAAGTCTATTTACATATGGTATATATATAGTGCTGTTAAACATGTCCAGTAAAAGTCTATCGGACAGACTTTAGGTATCTACCGTATACTTTGCTAAGCCTGCCCAGGAAAACATAACCAGGATTCGCAAATGTCACAGACCGCCGGCGAGCACTAAGGGTGTGGGGGTCGATATCGACGAAGAAAGGAAACTTTCTATATCTACTGCATGTATTCTCTATGACAGAACCTGTCTAGACTTTCCTACTTTTCTGCAACCAATACAAGGGTTTGATGGATCACGATGATCAATTAAGTTAACTACAGGAAACAACCCTTTTGTCTTGTACTCTTGATCACATTGGTGGAAAGCGGTACTAAGCAAACGCCTTTCCGGCACAATAACATTTTTGCAAATAACTAAAGAATAGTCAAATAGAATGGTTTGATAACTTGCATACTGTTTCTAAGGTTGTTCCCTATCCTCTAACAGGTCCCACCCAGATCCCCCCAAAGAGTGACCTTGAACTTGGGCCAAAAATAGTCTGAATCCAGAAATTATTATGCGTCAAAAAAGCTCATTGACATTTCTCAAATAGATTAAAGTTATTGCTTTGAAATTTCACATACACATCCCTTGACTAATTCTCTACACACACAGAACACTACGCAATAATGACCTATTTTATATTATCATTTCTCAAAAAACCCATCAAAGTTGCTATGTTGTATTGCTTTGAAACTTCTCATACACATCTAGGACTAATTCTCTACACCCACAGTAAGCCCCCACCCTTCCACTGACCTTGAACTTTTGGCAATTTGTTAGAAAGCATCAAATATTTTTACGGACTGATGCAGTCAAGTCAATGGTGAGTGTCGAGACACTCTTGGGACGGTGGCCTCGTTTATGATTCAATAAATTTTCCTTTGGCAGAAACGTGAAGAACCAACAAAAGCTTAATCAGAGAGAGTTGGCGCTCGGTCTGACAGGCAAGAAATCGTGGCATGATCAGTATAAAGACAGTGCATGGATATTTGTCGGAGGATTACCGTTTGATCTAACAGAGGGTGATATTGTATTCTCTCAGTAAGTATAGATCTAACAGATGGTGATATTGTATGCATATTCTCTCAGTAAGTATAGATCTAACAGATGGTGATATTGTATGCATATTCTCTCAGTAAGTATAGATCTAACAGAGGGTGATATTGTATGCATATTCTCTCAGTAAGTATAGATCTAACAGATGGTGATATTGTATGTTTCTCTCAGTAAGTATAGATCTAACAGATGGTGATATTGTATGCATATTCTCTCAGTAAGTATAGATCTAACAGAGGGTGATATTGTATGCATATTCTCTCAGTAAGTATAGATCTAACAGAGGGTGATATTGTATTCTCTCAGTAAGTATAGATCTAACAGAGGGTGATATTGTATGCATATTCTCTCAGTAAGTATAGATCTAACAGAGGGTGATATTGTATTCTCTCAGTAAGTATAGATCTAACAGAGGGTGATATTGTATTCTCTCAGTAAGTATAGATCTAACAGAGGGTGATATTGTATTCTCTCAGTAAGTATAGATCTAACAGAGGGTGATATTGTATTCTCTCAGTAAGTATAGATCTAACAGATGGTGATATTGTATTCTCTCAGTAAGTATAGATCTAACAGATGGTGATATTGTATGCATATTCTCTCAGTAAGTATAGATCTAACAGAGGGTGATATTGTATGCATATTCTCTCAGTAAGTATAGATCTAACAGAGGGTGATATTGTATTCTCTCAGTAAGTATAGATCTAACAGATGGTGATATTGTATGCATATTCTCTCAGTAAGTATAGATCTAACAGATGGTGATTGTATGCATATTCTCTCAGTAAGTATAGATCTAACAGATGGTGATATTGTATTCTCTCAGTAAGTATAGATCTAACAGAGGGCGATATTGTATGCATATTCTCTCAGTAAGTATAGATCTAACAGAGGGTGATATTGTATGCATATTCTCTCAGTAAGTATAGATCTAACAGATGGTGATATTGTATGCATATTCTCTCAGTAAGTATAGATCTAACAGATGGTGATATTGTATTCTCTCAGTAAGTATAGATGTAACAGAGGGTGATATTGTATGCATATTCTCTCAGTAAGTATAGATCTAACAGAGGGCGATATTGTATGCATATTCTCTCAGTAAGTATAGATCTAACAGAGGGCGATATTGTATGCATATTCTCTCAGTAAGTATAGATGTAACAGAGGGCGATATTGTATGTTTCTCTCAGTAAGTATAGATGTAACAGAGGGCGATATTGTATGCATATTCTCTCAGTAAGTATCGATCTAACAGAGGGCGATCAAATTATTATTTTGAGAAATTGCCTGTTGGGTTTATATTTATGTATCCAATGTAATAATTAAGGACTCCATCCTCGGATCAATATCACCCAGTCAATATCACCCGGTCAATATCACCCTGCTGGGTCCATAGAACAACGTATGTAAAATTGTTTAGTAACTAACAAAAGTAACTTGCTGCATTATCTGGAAACCTGATACAGTAACAGAACAGTTATTTAAAACCAATGAAGCTTTCTATTTCTATGTAGTTCACATTTCTACAAATAGATATTTTTCCCAATTTTGAATGCATATCATGCAGTAAATCTGGGTACACGCACACGATATCAACTCAAATGTATTGCATGTTATTTCTATTTAGGTATGGCGAAATAGTGAACATAAATCTTGTACGGGACCAGAAATCTGGCAAGTCCAAAGGATTCTGTTTCATATGTTATGAAGACCAACGCAGTACCATCTTAGCTGTGGACAATTTCAACAGCATAAAGGTATGTTTTATATGGTACATGTAGTAGTTACATGTATACGGTACATGTAGTAGTTACATGTATACGGTACATGTAGTAGTTACATGTATACGGTACATGTAGTAGTTACATGTGTTCGGTACATGTAGTAGTTACATGTGTTCGGTACATGTAGTAGTTACATGTATACGGTACATGTAGTAGTTACATGTTACGGTACAGTAGTAGTTGTTGGTTGTGTGTTTGTTGGTTGTGTGTTTGTGTGTTTGTTGGTTGTGTGTTTGTGTGTTTGTTGGTTGTGTGTTACATGTAGTAGTTACATGTATACGGTACATGTAGTAGTTACATGTAGTAGTTACATGTGTTCGGTACATGTAGTAGTTACATGTATACGGTACATGTAGTAGTTACATGTGTTCGGTACATGTAGTAGTTACATGTATACGGTACATGTAGTAGTTACATGTGTACGGTACATGTAGTAGTTACATGTATTCGGTACATAGCTACACTGGAGCATGACCCCAAACTTCCCACCTTTAAGATGCTCGCAGCCCCAATGTACATTACCTTCCCAGCGTGCCTGCATGTGTGTGTCTCGGATCATGTTCACGCATGATTGTCTCCACGTAACTATCTCACTCTAACTGGAGCATGACCATCGGGAAGTCGTGATAGCGCAGTGGATGCGCGTTCGCTCAGGTGCGAAAGGTCCGGAGTTCGAGCCCCACTGGAGCCGTTACAATTTTGCCCTTAGGCAAGGCATTTAAATTCCACGTTGCCTCTTCTCTCTCCCTCGTGGCGATGGATTCCATCAGGAATGAGGTCTCGAGAGTGATTTATATAAGTTGAAATAACTTGTTTCGCAATCGAGCTAAAATAAATTTGTATAAACTAAACTTCCCATCTTTAAGATGCTCGCAGCCCCAATGTACATTATCTTCCCAGCGTGCCTGCATGTGTGTGTCTCGGATCATGTTCACGCTTGATTGTCACCATGTAACTATCTCATTCTAACATCAGTGCGGTAAAATGTCTCCGAGAGAGAAAGGGGAGGGGTGAAAAAGGGTAGCTCAAAAATGTCTAAACTTCTTTCCGGATTTTCATGAAACTTGATGATTAGTAGCAATGAAAGTAGTCCGATGGGACTTTAAACCTAGGTCTCGTGTCGGTGCTGTACACCGTGCACGTAAAAGAACCAGAGGAGACTCTGGAATGGGTCTCTGTATCATTGCACTATCCTCAAAAAAATCTAAAATGACTAATCTCTTCAGGAGGCGTCGCTCATATGGGCAACCGGTAGCGACGTTAAATAAACGTAAAACACAGAAATTTGTCACACAGTTATGGCCCTTTGAAGATTTGTGAAGAATACAGCGTGTCCCGACTACTTCTTAGCTATATTTCTATGAATCTTGCACATACTGATCAATACCAAAGCTAGTTGAGCATCTATCATCTTTGTGCTTTGCTTGATTCATTCTTCACAGAGTTATGGCCCTTTTTTTAAATAAACCACTTTGTCTAGACAAAATCTTCTAAACTTCTGTCCAGTGTTCAGATTTAATTAACCTCCCAGCTGCATGTTTACACACTGCTAGCTTTAATAGAATATAAAAAATCTTCTAAACTCGTGTCCAGATTTAATTAACCTCCCAGCTGCATGGTTACACACTGCTAGCTTTAATAGAATATAGAAATGTAAGATGCCTGTATTCATCTCTCTCCAGTTATTGGGTCGAACCCTGCGTGTAGATCATGTTGAAGAATACAAGAAACCTAAAGAACACGGCGACGAAGATGATGTTACAATGAAATTACGTACGGACGGATGTGCACCACAGATCCCAGATTCCCCGGAGCATGTTACGACCGAGGAAGAACCACTGCAGGTCAAGGTGAAGGTCAAAAAAGGTACACAAAACTGTGACAGATCTATCCGATATGCATGCACAATAGTCTTTAACACTAATGTTCCACATTGACCATGACCTTGTTCAAGGTCATCCGACCTTGTTCAAGGTCATTCGACCTTGTTCAAGGTCATCTGGCCTTGTTCATAATCATCAGACCTTGTTCAAGGTCTTCCATACTGGCACCTGTTGATTGTACACTTGGTATACTGTGCTAGGTCAAACAGAGGTCAAGGTCATGTTTTATGGGTCACAATAACCTGAAATACTGGCTCTGTATTAGGTACATGGTCACTCCCTGTTACATTGATCATTGGCTACAATAACCTAATTTAAGGGTGCTATATTACGTGGCGACACCCCGATACATGGGTCACAACAATCTGAAATAATGGTGCTAAACTCAGCACAAGTATTTCACGTTATTGTGAGCTATGTGACATTGCGTCTCCGTGTACCTTTAAGGGAGTAATTGTCACACATTCGTTGTTTCATATTATGCAGGATTCAATCTAGGTCAGAATTTTTGGGAGAAGTGAGAAAATGTGCGATCGCGTCCTTAAATGGTGTTATTTAAACAAAACATGGTTAAAATGCACAGTATGACCATTAAATACATTATAATAGAAGGAGTGCTTATAATGGGCAAGTGTATCTTACTGGCCAAAATTTTGTATGAACATTTTTAGGGAGAAGTGGGGCCCCCAGAGGGACGAAGGCAGGGTCCCTAGGGCGACTATTTCGCCCACATCACCCTCTAAAATGATCCCTGATTATGTTAATTTGTAATAGACCTTCCCAACTTGAGCATAACATATAAATGGAATTTGTAAATACCAATTACAAATATCTTCCTTACACAATAAAGTTACATTCAATTTCCAAATTAGTATGCAATTTATGTATCATGTTTATTAAGTTAATCAGTCTTGTAGGAACTACTTTTTGTTGGGGACTTGTTACATTAATGGTTGTAAACTTGTTGGAATATTTTAGAGAAAAAAGTGAAGAAGGAAAAGAAGAACAAGAAAAAGAAGAAACAAGCAATAACTAGAAGTTCAAGTACTGAGAGTGAGTCTGACTCTGATACTAACTACAAACATCACAGTGTTAAGGTGAAGAAGGAAAAACATGATCCAGGGTATGATAGAGCACATAACGTAAGCAGGGAACAAATGAAGTCAAAGCGAATTCATTCTCCTGAGGAATATCCGAAAAGACCCAAACAGTCCAAATATGACAGAGATGATAAACATGATAAACAAAGTGGTAGTGTGGATAGGGACAGATATAGGGAAGCTGAAAGTAGTGTGAATAGGGACAGATATAGGGAAGCTGAAAATAGTGTGGATAGGGATAGGGGTCAGAGAGTTGAAAGGGAACCAGAAAGACCAAGATATAGAGACTATGGATATGATGATAGAAATAGAGACAGAAGTAGAGATTATAGAGAAAATGACTACGAGAGATACGACAGAAAGACTGATGGGAAATATAGACAAAGAGAAGAGAGTGATGGTAAATACGACAGAAACAATGATAGAAAGGATAGATTTAGAAACGACGATAAAGCTCATGGTGATAGAGATGGTTATAATGATAGGAGTAGGTATAGAGACTACCAGAGATGAAGAAGTAGGTATAGAGACTACCAGAGATGAAGAAGTAGGTATAGAGATGAAGAAGTAGGTATAGAGACTACCAGAGATGAAGAAGTAGGTATAAGAGACTACCAGAGATGAAGAAGTAGGTATAGAGACTACCAGAGATGAAGAAGTAGGTATAGAGACTACCAGAGATGAAGAAGTAGGTATAGAGACTACCGGAGATGAAGAGTGTCACGATAGAATTTTAGTAAAATGAATAGATAAGATTCCTAGTGATGCAGTAATAGTTTTAATGAAAGGAATGTGTTGCAGTAAGAGTTTTAATGAAATGAAAGGAATATCTAGAGAGACTTTCGGAGATTGAAGAGTACCGCGATTATTAAATGGAACAGATGGATGAGACGAACGACCTTCCCGGACATAAGAGGAGATTCTGTAAATAAAGTCTTTCTTTTTTTATAAATAAATACAATTAACATATAGTACAGCAAAAAATATAAACTGTAATACAATACGTACATGACTTTGTAGACATTCTATTAACATCCATTGTTGGTAATACTGACAAATATAAAAAACAAACACAATTGAAAAATGTTTTCCTTTATTTTAATATTTGTCTTTCGCCCCATCACCTTTGGTTCATTCAGACCTAACAGTAGACTGCGTTGACCAGTTTATTCTATGTAGCAACGACTGAGCAAAATTTAAGATACATAAATCAACCGCACTTTGTCTATATTGATCTATAGAGTAGCAGAAAAAACTGTCCCAACAATCTCGCCACCACAATTGTAACTACTTTACAACATATTTACTCGCGCTCCCAGTTTCGCCACCAAGTGGTTCTCGTTCTAGATTCAGCCATACCAACGCATCTTACCAAAATAAATATTGCATTTTTGATACTAAGATTAAATAACAGACAAGAGGAAACAACATGTAAACCCGTTATATGACTTGTCACCTAGTGACCCAATGTTGACATATGAAGACATTGGTCAGTCAGTTACTTCCCCTGAATACTCTTTTAATGAGGATTACTATTTTTAATTGGTTTCCTGTTTCATCATGGTTTCTATTGCACCGCATGCTATCAATTGACCTTTCTGCAAACGCTACTTAGGCACGCCCCCCATAGTTACAGGTGCTCGCTGTAACCACGCGAGACAAGCTATCTAACAAAATGGCGTCTAACGCAGACCTGCATCGAGTTAATCTAGATAAAATTCCGTCGAATTTCTCGGTTTTATTTCACCCAGATAAGAATATCTCGTTGAAAGCAAGGGTTTTAGGTGAATTCAGGTGATTTCGTATAATTCCCTGTTCGTCTAATGGTAGTTTCGTATACTAGTGCATTCGTATAATCACAGGTTCGTATTTTATATATATATAGTACTGCACTATACAGGCCCATTATAATAATGCTATTATTAGCTATTTAGGTAAGTAGACACAATTATGAATGGGACTATGTAGCCGTGTGTTTGCCATACCAGGAGTGATTATCTATCTAGGTTTCATGCCACTAATCAAGATTAATTAAAGTGAATAGGGGAGAATAAATAAATCATTCCGCATTTTCGATGATTCCAACGGTGGCATTTTTCGCAGCTAAGAGCATGCATACGGCTGGAAACGTGACGAGAGTAAAAAACGCATGGAAAAATAGACACCATGGTTGTAATGAAATTGATGTGAAGAGCATGATATTTATACATGATTCAAGGGCTTGGACATATGGCACGGCTCAGCTCTAAAGCTGATAAAACATGGGCATACAAGCCAGCATCACAAATGTTTGAGCCGACCAATCAAGGTGTGAAGAATAATATATATTCTCCAGTAATTGATTAATTTGTCAACAGCCCATCTCATAATAGACGTAGGTGTGAAGGTTATTTCTCTAAAGTACAGATATACGGATGAGGACGTGTTAAGTGTTCGTGGTAAATGCTTGCGCAGTCAACGGAAGAGTGAACAACCACATCGTGTCAACTTTGACATCAAAAGAAATGAAATATGCCACCGTCTTGAGAGACTCGACCCTATGCCTCCTAGAAGACTCGAACATTAGGCCCAAAAACTGAACACCAGTACGTTCACTGAGCTAATATGGGAATCCCACAGCTCTGCACATGCATGTGTACTATTACTACTATCTGATCCCTAGTCCACCATCCACGACAATATGTATGAACCACATGTATAATCACCACTATACTCACATATCTCTTGTGAACGGTGGATCTATTAATGCAGAATATATTTTTTCGAAATATTTTATTATGCATAAATAAATTAATTTCAACTTGTGTGCAAATATATCTGTTTGCATTAATTTTGGATGTATTCAGATGGTCGTTCACACAACTTAATCCACCTTAGACATGTTTTCCAGATTTGTCTTAGGTTTTGAAAATGGCACGAATTTAACGTCACCTATCAATCGATCTGGATATCTACATCACTGTCACACAGCCCGTAACTACATCTTTTCACCATTGTCAATGACAGACAGTATTAATTAATTTTAAATATTTTTCAAAAAATAATTTCAGATCACGATCACTCGTTATCAGATTTGATTAAAATGTTACTACATAACTCATTTATCTAACAGAACGATAAAACAATGACTCGGTGTAGTAATCAATTATATAATTATGTGCACACATTTTATAATTGACCAATTAGCACAATCAGTGCTAAATTCCGATGTGAAATACTTTGATCTTGATAGCAGTGGCCCCTATCGGGTATTATAACTCGGCGGTCTCTGTGATGTACCGTTAGTGGGTAAGTTGTTGATTGCTCCCAATAAACAGTGTGACACGCTTAAATTTGATTGCTGTGTTTGTGAGAAAAGAATGACTATATGGGGTCAGTCGGTGTTTTTATAGATGCATTGTTTTTAAAGCAGCTGTCTGGTATTTTGTGGTTCATATACACACTTTTAGATTTGTCCAAGGATTTTGAAATGGGTTGAATTTAACGTCGATCACCAGGATATCGACTAATTTTGTACTATAACTAACCCACACACCAAAGCTACACATTTTCAACATCATTAAAACAATTTTAAACCCGTATTTTCGATCAAATTCACGCCTTTTCAAATTTGTCTACTCGTTACTAGTGTGTCTAATATGCATTGTTTGTCTAACAAGATGGCGGCGATAAACCGTTGCCGAGGGTGTGCGCGAATGGTGCGATGCGATTGGCTAACGCCAGCTGTCAATCAAAATCGGCAGAAAGGTCAATTGCTATCCATTTACCAATTAAAAATAGTAATCCTCCTTAAAAGAGTATTCAGGGGAAGTAACTGACTAACCAATGTCTTAGTTGATTTTTGTTGGTATAAACTAAGACATTGGTGTCAGTTACTTCCCCTGAATACTTTTTTAAGGAGGATTAGTAGTTTTAATGAGAGACATCTCTAATTTTCTATTACCTCCCTTGGTAGATAAAGTCTGATTTATTCCAAAATGTGAATAGGTCCTTTTGGTTAGAATCCTTTGTTTTTACTGTTGTTCCCTAACCAGATGTTGCGGTATGATAAATGTGATTATATCCAAATCGTGTTAATTAACTGAAAACATTTTTTTAGAGATAAATACAAATTGCATATACTATACGAGATCTGTCGAGATATGAGTTTTAAATAGTAATTTAAAACTCATAAGAAGTGATAGTGGAATATTATTGCTAGCATGTTGTGCAAAGGAAACAACGATAAAAACGGAGGAAAACACTTAGTAGGACCTATCTACTTTTAGAGAGTATTCAGGGGCAGTAACTGACAATGTCTCTCATTGGTTTACTGTTTAATTAAGGTTTCTATTGCACCGCATGCTATCAATTTCTATCCGTTTTCTCGTCTTATAATTATTAAATCTCTACAAACACCCTAAAGTATACCTGATACAATGTTATATACATTACTGTAATAATTGTTATCCATTTAATTAACATGATTTTCATCATACCGCAACATCTGGTTAGGGAACAACAGTAAAAACTCGGGTTAAATCAGACTGTCAAGGGAGGTAATAGGAAAACCAGTCATATCATTGATACAGCATATTGAACAAATGAGACCAACTTTGACAAATTCCTACATAGGTTAAAAAGAAGTTCATTAATGTTTCTTCCATTAAGTTGACTTATTTTTAACCCATATTGTGGATGCTACCTACATGTACCAAATTTGGCAACATTCTAACAATGAGAAACATCTGTAATTTTCTATTACCTCCCTTGGCAGATAAAGTCCGATTTATTCCAAAATGTGAATAGGTTCTTTTAGTTAGAATCCTTTGTGTTTACTATTGTGCCCTAACCAGATGTTGCGGTATGATAATTGTGATTTTATCAAAAACGTGTTAAGTGATCACATTATTTTACAAATAAGTAGCCATTGCATATACTGTAAGAGATCTGTCGAGATACAATAATTTAATAATCATAAGAAGTAATAGTGATATAAAATTGTTAGCATGTTGTGCACAGGAAACAATGATAGAAACAGAGGAGAACACTTAATAGGACCTATCTACTTTTAGCGAGTATTCAGGGGCAGTAACTGACCGATGTCTCTCATTGCTTTTGGAATTCAAAGTTGCAACAACAGTGATATGGCAACATTCCAGCTATTAAAACCTCATCAAGCCAGCCGAATAGCTTCCTGACATGAAAGAATTTGACACCCCCAGTGGGATTTGAACCTACAGCAGTGAGGGGCAAGCGTTTTGAAGTTTGATTTCGGCTACGGAGTCACCTCCCCCTACAAGAATTGGTTTCCGAACACAGTCGACCAATTTGAACAAACTTAGTAAAGGTTACCACACAGTATAGTTGGCAACCTACCTATGGATTCATAAAAAGTGGTTCAAAGTTTCCTTATATTGACCTAGTGGCCTAGTTTAACCCCATTTGAATAAGCTTGTCAAAATACTATAATCCAAATTTCGAAACACGAGCATAATTCTCAGAACCCCAACCCCTTTCATTAAAATACACAGACCTTTCATGAGCACGACCCTAACGTGTTTTGAAATTTGTGAAAATAATGAAATTATTAAAATACAAAAAAACAATACCGATGTATGTTCCATTAATATCAAACCCCTTGCGGGGACGTAGACATGTTTTCCTGGGCAGGCTTAGCCGACCTAAGTGGTTAACCAGTACTAAGCAATGTGTGTGAGGTGCCTTGCTCGCTGACACTACATACGTGGCCTGACCGAGTATCGAACCCGGGATCGATCGATTCCAAATCCGACGCTCTGCCACTGGACCACGGATGCCACACTACATGTGAACGTGTTTGTTGATATACTTTACGTCTGGTCAGTCATATAAATATGTTTTAACACGGAGACCATTAATTGGGCTGTATTGAGTTCCTGATAATATCATTTAATGATTTTGCCAGAAGTTAAAATGTGAAAAATCGACAGACTGGAACCCAGGTTAGAAGCTGAACATAATAAGACTGTGACTCTCGTTTGGCAGAAAACTAGCAATAATAGGTGTAAAAATATGCAAGTATTTTAATAATTTCATTATTTTCACAAATTTCAAAACACGTTAGGGTCGTGCTCATGAAAGGTCTTATGTATTTTCATCAAAGGGGTTGGGCAAACTTCTGAGAATTATGCTCATGTTTCGAAATTTGGATTATAGTATTTTGACATGGATTAAACACATTTCACAATACACCGTTTTTGGTTGTTGCTGGGTGTTTCGGTTAGTTTGCAAAAGTTAGAAATTATTTTTAATTCATAGCATTACCCAATGAACATTCTGGAACCAACCGGTGCTATTTCATAGCCAAGCTGCGTCATTACGCATTCATTAATTCCAGACATTAGTAGCAGATGCAGTAGCTGATTTCTTACATTGTTCATTTTTCAAACCATACTTCCAAAATATTCCAAATATGTCTTTTATAACTATGGTACATGTATGTTCGATATACACATTATATCAACATAGTTTTTGAATGAAATACATATAAAGATTACTGGTACCTGTAAAACTCATTCACTGACAAATATTTTACAGCCGCAGAAAATATTAACATAAGACTGACCTATGCATGTCCATGGGTGAAAGTTGGGAAAACTTAAAACACTGAACTATTTGGCCTGGTCGAAAATGAATTTGAGCAATTCTCGACAACAAAATCTGCCATTTCCTGGACCACTTGCTCTATAATCTGTCTAGTTTCTACTGATTTAGCCCCTCCCTCCGCATTGCCTCTTATATCTCCCTCGTGGAGATGGATTCCATCAGGAATGAGGTGTCGAGAGTGATTAATAATAATATAAATTGTAAGAAGTTGTAAGAACTTGTTTCGCGAGTTGTAAGAACTTATTCTTCAGACCATTATCAATGACTGCAGTACTCGAATCTTCCGACAAAAACCTCATTTTTCGATTAAATTTCCATAATTGGTTTTGAAAAGTAAACGCACATTTTTTAGATGTGAGGTGCAAAGTTATCCCTCTCCAAGAGCATTTCACAGGATTCCCTCTCTCTGAATGTTTGTCTGTGCCAATTGAAAAAACTTGGAGCCAACTAAGAGCCATATAGTTCACAAATAAATATTTGAAGCCATGTATTTGACAAAACATGTGCCAAAAGAAAAATATTAATAAAAAAAAGTTGCGCCAAATATTTTCGCCAATTCACAAAATTTAGCGCCAATATTTGATTTTTGTCGCAATTGGCAACCGACCCTGATTTCAATTAAGTGAAAGATAACTCTCACAAGCGCCACTAAAAATAGGCAAATTCTTATAAAATATTGAGTATTCAGTACCATTTTCGCTGATACCTTGATACTATTTTTAGATAAAAAATAAATAGAATATCCGCATATAAAATATAATATGCGAGTCACCGTTTATTTTTTCTCCATTTATGTACATCCCACTCCCCTGAATTTCTCACCGATGTTGCGCAATTTGAAAAAAAATTACCCCTGGTAACAGAATTCCGTCACAAAACGGAAAACTTTCTATGCCATACCAATATTGTATCAAAACTGGCGAAATGATGTATTAAATGTCGAAAGTACTGCGAATAAAGTAAACATCTCATTTGTTTGGGCATTTTATGAAGGATAGGGTCGGTGCTCGAATGTATGTATACATACCTTGTACAATAACACTCATTTGCACAAATATCCACAATTATCATAGTCACATAAAACCTGCCTCATGAGCAGATCTTCATCATAAACTTCTTACTTCCACAGCACCACATTGCAGCTCCTTGCTGAACACAAATAAATCCTACAAATCTCGCTATTTACAGAACTGAAATTTTTTTCGAATTTTGAAAAATGTTTCTATGGCAACAGATCATTTTTATTAAACTTTAAATAAACATAACAGTGGCTTTGATGACCAGCAGCATCAGGAGTATAATTTAAGGCTGAGCGTTTTGTCCATTCTGAGCGGCAGGGTACTCGACAGCGCCGAGACCTCCCAGTACAAGCTACGTGACAGAAACAGCTTGTATAACAGCACAACAGCCACGGATTGACACAACACTACACTCATTGTGATGATCTGAAATCATAAAGAATGTTTTAATCATATTTTATTGCAAAGCATAGGTAAAAATGTCTTATCGGGATCGAACCTGCGATCCTTAGATGACCAGTCCAGCGTGTTACCACTGGACTACAGAATAAAATATGACTAAACTATGCTACAGTATCTTCCTCTGAAGTAACATGCTGGCCAATAGTCTGGCTAAGATTGTATGTTGTTCAACTGGCTTACTTAGTTCCACACAGTCCAATATAGTACTGTGTATTTTGAACTGCAAGGAGAGAAACTATATAAGCTCTGCTTCCGTTTTGATCCTTTCCTATTCTTTGATTTTGTGTGCATGTATTGTTTTGTGAATGTATATAGTGCAATAAATATGTTTAAACCAACTGGCTTACAGCCCGTACGTACATGTACAATTTCAAAGGACAACTACATCCAGTAACAAGTTGTAACAGCCATCTTTTCTTCCAGATATAAGTTCAATGATTTAACAATTATGAGATTGAAGGAAACTCTTTCGCAAACGGTTTGTCCATTTTCAGCAGCTCCCAATTGGAAATTTGGGCATAATACTGAACAAATTATAAAAATTGCACTTCAAATAACCCAGTTATGGGAATTTGAAAAGTTGAAATATTGTTCAAAATGGCTGCCATTTTGAATATTTGTCGGTGGTCACATAAAAATTGGGTTGCTGTTGGTCATAATATTGAGAACATATGTAACATACACAAGAATAAATAATATATATGTAGCTACTGAAGCAGTATTTAATTAAAATGTTAAATTAAATAAAAAATGAGTATAATTTGATATTATTAAAAAATCGTTTGACTTGGTTAATAACACCTCATAACTTTCTATTTTATATAATCAACATGTCGTAATTGTTGTATTTGCGGTACAATTTGAAAAATTCAATCACCACATTTTCTGTTCTTGTTAGCTTTATTTTACAGGATTAGCATGAATCTTGTTGATGGCTGCCCTTTAATAAACATAAACAGACTTACTTTATATCTGAGATATTCTGAAAATATTCTCGAGATGATAATGATGACAGGATAACACAGAAACCATAGCATACAGCTCTGAAATAAACATAGCATTAGAGCTCTGAAATAAACATAGCATTAGAGCTCTGAAATAAACATAGCATTACAGCTCTGAAATAAACATAGCATTAGAGCTCTGAAATAAACATAGCATTAGAGCTCTGAAATAAACATAGCAGTACAGCTCTGAAATAAACATAGCATACAGCTCTGAAATAAACATCGCATTACAGCTCTGAAATAAACATAGCATAAACATAGCATTATAGCTCTGAAATAAACATAGCATTACAGCTCTGAAATAAACATAGCATTACAGCTCTGAAATAAACATAGCAGTACAGCTCTGAAATAAACATAGCATACAGCTATGAAATAAACATAGCATTACAGCTCTGAAATAAACATAGCATTACAGCTCTGAAATAAACATAGCATTACAGCTCTGAAATAAACATTTTATATCTGAGATATTCTGAAAATATTCTCGAGATGATAATGATGACAGGATAACACAGAAACCATAGCATACAGCTCTGAAATAAACATAGCATTAGAGCTCTGAAATATACATAGCATAAACATAGCATTAGAGCTCTGAAATAAACATAGCATACAGCTCTGAAATAAACATAGCATTACGGCTCTGAAATAAACATAGCAGTACAGCTCTGAAATAAACATAGCATTACAGCTCTGAAATAAACATAATAATAATGGTTACCGATTGCCTACCAGCCTGATGTCTGGCACACAAGCATAGGATTCGGGAAGTACTGATGTTCATAAAAAAGAGGTGTCTCATAAGTCAGAAATGGCTGGCCCTTTAAATAGGGGTGACACTATAATAAACAAACACTTTACTTTTTACTTTACTTTATACATAGCATTACAGCTCTGAAATAAACAATATACCCAGCTCTGAAATATACATAACATACCCAGCTCTGAAATATACATAACATACAGCTCTGAAATATACATAACATACCCAGCTCTGAAATATACATAACATACCCAGCTCTGAAATATACATAACATACAGCTCTGAAATATACATAACATACAGCTCTGAAATAAACATAACATACAGCTCTGAAATATACATAACATACCCAGCTCTGAAATATACATAACATACCCAGCTCTGAAATATACATAACATACCCAGCTCTGAAATATACATAACTTACCCAGCTCTGAAATATACATAACATACCCAGCTCTGAAATATACATAACATACAGCTCTGAAATAAACAATATACCCAGCTCTGAAATATACATAACATACCCAGCTCTGAAATATACATAACATACCCAGCTCTGAAATATACATAACATACCCAGCTCTGAAATATACATAACATACCCAGCTCTGAAATAAACATAACATACCCAGCTCTGAAATATACATAACATACAGCTCTGAAATAAACAACATACCCAGCTCTGAAATATACATAACATACCCAGCTCTGAAATATACATAACATACCCGCTCTGAAATATACATAACATACCCAGCTCTGAAATATACATAACATACCCAGCTCTGAAATATACATAACATACCCAGCTCTGAAATATACATAACATACCCAGCTCTGAAATATACATAACATACCCACTCTGAAATATACATAACATACCCAGCTCTGAAATATACATAACATACCCAGCTCTGAAATATACATAACATACCCAGCTCTGAAATATACATAACATACCCAGCTCTGAAATATACATAACATACCCAGCTCTGAAATATACATAACATACCCAGCTCTGAAATATACATAACATACAGCTCTGAAATATACATAACATACCCAGCTCTGAAATATACATAACATACCCAGCTCTGAAATATACATAACATACCCAGCTCTGAAATATACATAACATACAGCTCTGAAATATACATAACATAGCTCTGAAATATACATAACATACCCAGCTCTGAAATATACATAACATACCCAGCTCTGAAATATACATAACATACCCAGCTCTGAAATATACATAACATACAGCTCTGAAATATACATAACATACAGCTCTGAAATATACATAACATACAGCTCTGAAATATACATAACATACAGCTCTGAAATATACATAACATACCCAGCTCTGAAATATACATAACATACCCAGCTCTGAAATATACATAACATACAGCTCTGAAATATACAACATACAGCTCTGAAATATACATAACATACCCAGCTCTGAAATATACATAACATACCCAGCTCTGAAATAACAACATACCCAGCTCTGAAATATACATAACATACCCAGCTCTGAAATATACATAACATACAGCTCTGAAATATACATAACATACAGCTCTGAAATATACATAACATACCCAGCTCTGAAATATACATAACATACCCAGCTCTGAAATATACATAACATACCCAGCTCTGAAATATACATAACATACCCAGCTCTGAAATATACATAACATACCCAGCTCTGAAATATACATAACATACCCAGCTCTGAAATATACATAACATACCCAGCTCTGAAATATACATAACATACCCAGCTCTGAAATATACATAACATACCCAGCTCTGAAATAACATTACCCATCTATATGAAAGAAAATTACCTGTTTAATGAGAGAAAATTACAGTTCTACATTTTAATTGAGAGAAAATTACCTGTCTAAATAAGAGAAACTTAACAATTGTAAATGAGAGAAGATTACCTGTCTAAATGAGAGAAAATTACTGTAGACAATTACCTGTCTAAATGAGAGAAAATTACTGTGGACAATTACCTTTGTAAAGGAGAGAAAATTACCTTTGTAAATGATATGTAAAACTCTCTTTTCATGATGCTTCTCTCGATGGATACAGTTGCATACAGATTCCAGCCAAACAACCCTGCCAGCACCATACGTAGAACAAGCAACGCAAACCCTGCATACGTTCTGTGGGCATGATATAATCTGTGAGTTTGGTCTTGGTACTGTTCCCATAGAAACAATCCACCCTGAAACAGCATGCACTATATTGTAGTGATTGACTTGGAAGAGACTTGAAAGAAATGGTTTCAATGAAACAACACAACATCAGCTCTAACTAGTGGTAGACTTGGGGGAAATGGTTTCTCTGAAACAACAAAACATCAGTTCTAACTAGTGGTAGACTTGGGAGAAATGGTTTCTCTGAAACAACAAAACATCAGCTCTAACTAGTGGTAGACTTGGGAGAAATGGTTTCTCTGAAACAACACAACATCAGTTCTAGCTAGTGGTAGACTTGGGGGAAATGGTTTCTCTGAAACAACAAAACATCAGCTCTAACTAGTGGTAGACTTGGGAGAAATGGTTTCTCTGAAACAACACAACATCAGTTCTAGCTAGTGGTAGACTTGGGGGAATTGGTTGCTCTGAATCAGTTCTAACTAGTGGTAGATTTACAATACAATACAATACAATATTTATTGCATTAAACATCAGCAGATGCTTATAGCATCACATATATACCGGGTACACAGTTTACAGAGAAGCATGAAATATAACAGTATAATAGCAATGTAAGGAATGATGGTAATGATCTATTGATTTCTTGTGTGATTTGCATAATAAATATACTTAGCAAGGTTTAAGATCTGTATTTGTGACTGACAAGTCATTAAAGATAAGAATTTATGCATGTTAGGCCAAGAACAAAAATAATGTTTTAAATATTTTCTTCTTAAATCTTTAAATTTCGGACAGACTAAAAGGAAATGAAATTCATTTTCTATCATGTTGGTATTACAGTTATTACAAATTCGTAAATTTCTACTTAAATTAGATTTGGGGGAAATGATTTATCTGAGCTGTAATACTTTTCCCCAATTCTACCTTCAGCACTTTTCATTTTGTGTATATTATCGTATTTTTGGAAAATAGTGCAAAATACTGAAGATGTCCCAATACCAGATGCATCCCTGGTTCTGCTGCGTGCCTGTTGTATAGCACTGATGCATGGGACCTTGGTTCATATTCCTTTCTCCCATCACAAATTCACAATCCAACATATTAACAAGTGGACAACTGAACATCCCCTACCTCCTACCCACAGAAGTTGTGATAGCGCAGTGGTAGCGCCTTCGCTTCAGGCCCGGAGTTCCCGAAAGCTGGAGCCGTTACGATTATGCCCATAGGCAAGACACTTAAATTCCACATTGCCTCTTCTCAGAATTGATTGAGACAAGACGTCGGTGAATTCCTTATGCAGTAAAGCGAATCTGACTAAATTCTCCATGCCAATATGCAAAAAAACGTGCTATGTAATTATATATAAGAACAATTCCTGAACAATTCATTCTTTTCACCTTGTATGCAAATAACCGAAATGTGCAATAAAATTATATGCAATTAGTTTATACAAATTTATTTTAGCTCGATTGCGAAACAAGTTCTTACAACGTATATTAATCACTCTCGAGACCTCATTCCTGATGGAATCCATCGCCACGAGGGAGAGATAAGAGGCAACGTGGAATTTAAATGCCTTGCTTGCGGGCACAATCATAACGGCTCCAGCGGGGCTCAAACTCCGGACCTTTCGCACCTACAATATGCAATTAAGTGGAATGTACCGTATACATGTATACCATACCTGTACAACAGCAAGCACGCCTACTACTTTGGCTGCTGGTTTTTTACTTATCATCTGCAGGTGTGTATTTCTATAAGTAGTTCCTAGGGTCCAGCCCAGGCTTAGACTTAACAACATATACAGCATTGCAAACTGAGACAGCACGTCAAAGACTGAAAATAGAATTACGCTATAATTAAATACGGTACTGTCAAAACTGAGATAACACATCAAAGACTGAAAATAGAATTACGCTAAAATTAAATACGGTACTGTCAAAACTGAGACAACACGTCAAAGACTGAAAATAGAATTACGCTAAAATTAAATATGGTACTGTCAAAACTGATATAACATGTCAAAGACTGAAAATAGAATTACGCTAAAATTAAATACGGTACTGTCAAAACTGAGACAACACGTCAAAGACTGAAAATAGAATTACGCTAAAATTAAATACGGTACTGTCAAAACTGAGACAACACGTCAGACTGAAAATAGAATTACGCTAAAATTAAATACGGTACTGTCAAAACTGATATAACACGTCAAAGACTGAAAATAGAATTACGCTAAAATTAAATACGGTACTGTCAAAACTGATATAACATGTCAAAGACTGAAAATAGAATTACGCTAAAATTAAATATGGTACTGTCAAAACTGAGACAACACGTCAAAGACTGAAAATAGAATTACGCTAAAATTAAATACGGTACTGTCAATACTGATATAACACGTCAAAGACTGAAAATAGAATTACGCTAAAATTAAATACGGTACTGTCAAAACTGAGACAGCACGTCAAAGACTGAAAATAGAATTACGCTAAAATTAAATACGGTACTGTCAAAACTGAGATAACACGTCAAAGACTGAAAATAGAATTACGCTAAAATTAAATACGGTACTGTCAAAACTGAGACAACGCATCAAAGACTGAAAATAGAATTACGCTAAAATTAAATACGGTACTGTCAAAACTGAGACAACACATCAAAGACTGAAAATAGAATTACGATAAAATTAAATACGGTACTGTCAAAACTGAGACAACACGTCAAAGACTGAAAATAGAATTACGCTAAAATTAAATACGGTACTGTCAAAACTGAGATAACACGTCAAAGACTGAAAATAGAATTACGCTAAAATTAAATATGGTACTGTCAAAACTGAGACAACATGCCAAAGACTGAAAATAGAATTACGCTAAAATTAAATACGGTACTGTCAAAACTGAGACAACACGTCAAAGACTGAAAATAGAATTATGCTAAAATTAAATACGGTACTGTAAAAACTGAGACAGCACGTCAAAGACTGAAAATAGAATTACGCTAAAATTAAATACGGTACTGTCAAAACTGATATAGCATGTCAAAGACTGAAAATAGAATTACGCTAAAATTAAATATGGTACTGTCAAAACTGAGATAACACGTCAAAGACTGAAAATAGAATTACGCTAAAATTAAATACGGTACTGTCAATACTGATATAACACGTCAAAGACTGAAAATAGAATTATGCTAAAATTAAATACGGTACTGTAAAAACTGATATAGCACGTCAAAGACTGAAAATAGAATTACGCTAAAATTAAATACGGTACTGTCAAAACTGAGACAGCATGTCAAAGACTGATAATAGAATTACGCTAAAATTAAATACGGTACTGTCAAAACTGAGATAACGCATCAAAGACTGAAAATAGAATTACGCTAAAATTAAATACGGTACTGTCAAAACTGAGACAACGCATCAAAGACTGAAAATAGAATTACGCTAAAATTAAATACGGTACTGTCAAAACTGAGACAGCATGTCAAAGACTGATAATAGAATTACGCTAAAATTAAATACGGTACTGTCAAAACTGAGATAACGCATCAAAGACTGAAAATAGAATTACGCTAAAATTAAATACGGTACTGTCAAAACTGAGACAACGCATCAAAGACTGAAAATAGAATTATGCTAAAATTAAATACGGTACTGTCAAAACTGAGACAACACGTCAAAGACTGAAAATAGAATTACGCTAAAATTAAATACGGTACTGTCAAAACTGAGACAACGCATCAAAGACTGAAAATAGAATTACGCTAAAATTAAATACGGTACTGTAAAAACTGAGATAACACGTCAAAGACTGAAAATAGAATTACGCTAAAATTAAATACGGTACTGTCAAAACTGAGATAACACGTCAAAGACTGAAAATAGAATTACGCTAAAATTAAATACGGTACTGTCAAAACAGAGATAACACGTCAGACTGAAAATAGAATTACGCTAAAATTAAATACGGTACTGTCAAAACTGATATAACACGTCAAAGACTGAAAATAGAATTACGCTAAAATTAAATACGGTACTGTCAAAACTGAGAC
>CM026389.1:38362488-38429393 GCA_014843695.1 Archivesica marissinica | reverse complement strand
GTAACCCATGTCATATTTATGTTAAAGGGAACTAATTATTGATATTTAGTACATGTACATTATAATGTTTCCAAACCCTGCTGCAAGCGTACCACCCAATAGTTTCCCTATATGGCCTAATAAAATCACTGGTCTGAATCATATCATAATTATATAGCCTGGTCCCATACTATGTCTTTGTATAATATATACTAGTCTTCACTACTATTGTGTATAAAGTATTATGGGTGAGTGATTGTGAGTGACAATCAGGTCAGATGTGTGAATGAGTGAACTAACTCAACTAATTAGGTGCACTTTCCAACTAGCTTGTTCAAGACCCTTATCCCACATTCTATCTCTACTAGTCAAACGGATACGTTGCAAAGCTATCCTGTTTACGTTAATATATACTATACTAGTAACTTTATACATATATATAATATATGTATCAGCTGATAGCCGGACTCTGGTAATGTAATGGCTCTTTATATCCATTTATAAGAAAATACGAAAACAACCAGAGTTTGTCATATCTATAAACTCCCCGGTCTACAAATGGCTCCCCGTCGGGGAATTGAACCCCGGTCTCCCGCGTGACAGGCGGGGATACTCACATGTGTGATCTGTGTTACCCCATATATTCCTACGCCCCAGTATAATATTACCCATATAACTAGGTTATATATACGCCCTTGCTAAGGCCAGTGGTGGTCATTCTTTTCAGAGGGTAATGTTGTTCCAAATTTCGTGTTTCAGGTATAGATAGATGCCAGTAGGAGCACCAATTTCTATTTGCCATACAACATATTGTATAATCACTGTTAAATCAATTAAATTTATTTTCAGGATTATATGTATATTGTGTTACAGTCCAGTAATTGTGTATTCTTTAACAGTCCATTAAATTTTGTGTTGTGTGTATTGTGTTAAAATATAGTCTGTGTTTATTTACAGGTATACAGTATTGATTGTGGATAGGTTAAATTCCTGATCTGTTTACATACAATCAGTTCATCCCAGACAATAGTTTTAACAGAACGTGTCCCGTCATTGTGGGAACAAACGTTCTTAGAAGGTGTAAGACATTTTTGTCCCAATCTTCAGACAATTCTACTGTTGACATCCCAGTAGAATGGAAGTCGGCGATGGATAGCCTCGACTCCCGGACCTTCTCAGTAAAAGCGTGCGGTACCAAAACGATTACGGTAGCACCATATGAGACAGTTACCATCAATGGGATAGTCCGTAATTTCGACAACAACATCTCATCTGTTGTCACTGAGACACCGGAAACTGTTACAGGTTATACAGTATGTCCTCGGATTGTTAAAGTCAATCAACAATCCACAGTTAAAGTCCCAGTCAGGATTTGTAATATGACTGCGAAGACTTTATCTTTTAAACCCAAAACACAGATTTGTGAAATTTCTGACGCAACAGTTGTGGATGATCTTTCTACATATATTTGCCAGGATACATCTTCAGATACCTCTCCCGAAGACCTGGGTGTCAACGTTGACAATACAAATTTGTCTCCGTCTCAAGTTTTGCGGTTTCAACAAGTCCTGGGTAAATGGAAACATGTATTTTCAAAAGACAGTCAGGACTTGGGTAAAACAAATCTTGTACAGCACAAGATAGTGTTAGAGGACAATACACCGTTTAAAGACCCATACAGACGAATCCCTCCAGCCATGTATGAGGAAGTGCGTCAGCACATAAAGGAAATGTTGGAGGCAGACGTTATTCGAGAGTCTGCTAGTCCTTACTCTTCTAACGTTGTTTTGATTAGAAAATCCTCCGGTGCACTCAGGTTTTGTGTGGATTGGCGTCGATTGAACAACAAGACCCGAAAGGATGCTTTTATGTTACCCAGATTTGATGACACTATTGATGTCCTTTCTTCTGCCAAATATTTTAGTAAACTTGACCTACATTCAGCCTACTGGCAGGTCGAAGTTGCAGAAGAGGATAAGGCCAAAACAGCTTTTAGTGTCGGAGCACTGGGGTTTTATGAGTGGAACCGGATGGGTTTCGGAATCACCAATGCACCCGCAACCTTCCAGCGACTGATGGAAAAATGCATGGGTGATATGCATCTTAGAGAATGTTTAATTTTCTTAGATGACATCCTTATTTTCTCATCTACATTTGAGGAACACATAGAGAGGATTGAATCCGTCTTTCAACGGTTGGATCAGCATCACTTGAAGCTTAAACCTTCAAAATGCGAATTCTTCAGGAAATCCGTAACTTACTTGGGTCATGTCGTTTCTGATCAAGGTATTTCTACGGATCCCGGTAAAGTTTCCGCCGTTAAAGATTGGCCAGCATGTCACGATCTGAAATCTCTCAGACAATTTCTTGGATTCTCGGGCTACTACAGAAAATTTATAAAGGATTATGCCCAGATTGTACAGCCGTTAAACTCCTTATTAGAAGGACATGGTTTTAACCAGAAAAAATCCAAGAAAAAGACCAAGAAGAAGACCAAGACACCCGTTCCATGGATGTGGGGTGATGCCCAGCAAGCTGCCTTTGATACAATCAAAGATAAATTAACATCACACCCAATCTTGGCATATGCAGACTATTCCCAACCTTTTATTCTGCACACGGATGCATCCTCCCTTGGATTAGGAGCAGTATTGTACCAGGTCCAAGACGGGAAGGAGCGTGTTATTGCATACGCATCCCGAAGTTTGAGACCCAGTGAGAGGAATTATCCCGCCCACAAGATGGAATTTCTAGCCCTTAAGTGGAGTATAACAGATAAATTCCATGACTATTTGTGTGGGAATGACTTTAAGGTGTTTACTGACAACAATCCCTTAACCTATGTCAAAACCTCTGTAAAGGTTGATGCAACAGGCCACCATTGGCTAGCAGAATTAGCCAATTACAATTTTTATATTGAATACCGTAGTGGCAGCCAAAACGGAGACGCAGATGGTTTATCTCGTCGATACGTTTTTCAAGAAGAAATGAAAGCGATTTTTCAAGGTGCTGTAAATGCTACACCACTTGTCGACTGTTTATCAGATTCGGCAGCTCCTCATTCGGCCGATGAGGAGATGTTTGAATCTGAACATGTTAACAAGATTGACTGGAAAGCTGAGCAATTGAATGATTTTACCATTTTAAGGGTGATTGACCTCCTCGAAAGCGGTTTTCTTCCCAGAGGGAGAGGATCCGAGTCAAAAGCTGTACAGCGTTTTCTCCGAGAATGGAACAGACTTCATCTCGATGAGGGAATTCTGTACAGAACCGCTTTCTTGGACGGCCAGTCAGTTCGTCAACTTGTTTTACCTGAATCCCACAGGACTATTGCCTTGAAGGGTATTCATGACGATGCTGGTCACCAGGGCAAAGGAAAAGACCCTTTGGCTGGCCAGACAACGGTTTTACTGGCCTGGGTTGGAAGAGGATGTTAACAAGTACATCACCAATTGTAGCTCATGTATTAGACGAAAGACCCCTGTTAAACCTTTCGCAGAGCTTGTACCAATTGTTACCTCTAGACCTATGGAGCTAGTGTGCATCGACTTTTTAAAGCTCGAACCTAGCAAAGGTGGTGTGGAAAACATACTGGTTATAGTGGATCACTTCACCAGATATGCTCAAGCAGTGCCATGTCGCAACCAGACTGCACAAACCACTGCCAAGGCCTGGTATGACCATTATTTCCGTTTTTATGGTTTTCCCGAGCGACTTCACAGTGACCAAGGTCGAAATTTTCTTAGTAGGACTATACAGGAACTGTGTAAGCTCACGGGCATTCGTAAAAGCCGTACAACGCCGTACCATCCTATGGGTAATGGTTCAGCAGAACGATTCAACGGCACTCTTCTGCGCATGCTTGGTACCTTAGAGGAACACCAAAAGAGCGACTGGAAATCGTATATCGCCCCTCTTGTTCAGGCATACAATGGTACCAAGAGTGACGCACCCGGTTTTTCGCCACACTATTTAATGTTTGGGTGGCATCCTCGACTTTCTGTCGATGCCTACTTAGGCACAGATCCACAAGACATTGGTGAATTCACACCTACGACATATGGAGCCAAACTAAAGAACCGGCTAGAATATGCATATAGGGCAGCTGCCAATGAAGCTGGCAGGCAGGCTGCCAAGAACAAGGACAGGTACGACTGTAAAGTTCGTGAGTCCAAGATAGAAGTTGGAGACCATGTACTTGTAAAGAAAGTCGGTATCAAGGGGACACATAAGCTAGCAGACAGATGGGATCGCGACCCTTATGTTGTGCTAGCTATGCCGAACCCCGACATACAAGTATTTCGTGTACAACTTGAGAATGGCAAAGGACCAATCCGGACGTTGCATAGGAATATGCTCCTGCCATTCAATTGTGTACCCAGAGATACACCGACGGTGGATGTAAGTGTAGAATCTGAGATAGGCCCTATCCGCAAGGAGTTGGCCAGAACCAATCTCAAGACACCACCAGTACATGTACCTCACGCAATCCAATCTGATAGTTCCGATTTAGATAGCGAAGGCGAAAGCGTCAAACTATACAGACCTCCAGCGTTGCGAAAGCATAATCACCCTGGTGTGCTGCCTCCGACGATACCTAGGACGGTTCCTGCGACTACTGATAGTCCAGCCCATATTCCTAGCCGTATCGTCGAGAACAATCCAGGAGTGCAACACTCAAGCAGATCTAACTCTGCGACATCGAGCTCAGAACCCTCTGTACCCAGTTCACCTGGTACCGGTAGTGCGATACCTGAATCTTCACAGATTCATGATATATCTGATAACACCACCCCGGAACCATCGGTACAGAGATCTGTCTCACATTTAGAGTCCATAATAGACCAACCTGTTGTCGTCCCTGCTGGCAATGCCCAAACTCCTGAACCGACCCGTCATCCGGTACGCCAAAGGAAGCCACCGGACCGGTATGGAGAATGGGTGGTCCCATTGACGGCAGTACCAAACACTGACAAGGTTGTGTACTATGTGTAAGACAGTGTCAGATATTGAGTTTTTAATTGTTTCAAAATATACTGTATTCTGGTATTTTACTTTGTAAGTGCAATGTTTGAATCATTCTATGTCAGTATATATACAATGCGCGTACATTAGTATTACATTTCATTATGTCATTTGAAATGGTTGTTTTTATTTCATAGTACATGTTCATGTTTGTACAATTTAAAGGTTAATCTTACCTTTACAGGTCTCCACATAGTTGGAATAGATTTGTAGCATATGTCCATTATTGTGGATTATTGTGGACATATACCTGTAAGCCAGCCATATTGAACATACACATGTACGGTGTAATACTTAACTAATGATCGTTACATTAGTATCTTTAATTACATTGTATTGGTTGTTATGTTTTTATTTCAGTTTGTAAAATTATTTCAGCTGACAATGTCGGATGTTGGATAGTAAATGATGCAGTAAATAAAATTGTTATTATATAGCTTGATTATTTGGATTGATCTACACTATTCATTTAGTTTCAGGTAATTAAAACGTCAGGAGACCTTTTCTCCAAGAGGGGGAACTATGTAACCCATGTCATATTTATGTTAAAGGAACTAATTATTGATATTTAGTACATGTACATTATAATATTTCCAAACCCTGCTGCAAGCATACCACCCAATAGTTTCCCCTATATGGCCTAATAAAATCACTGGTCTGAATCATATCATAATTATATAGCCTGGTCCCATACTATGTCTTTGTATAATATATACTAGTCTTCACTACTATTGTGTATAAAGTATTATGGGTGAGTGATTGTGAGTGACAATCAGGTCAGATGTGTGAATGAGTGAACTAACTCAACTAATTAGGTGCACTTTCCAACGAACTTGTTCAAGACCCTTATCCCACACGCTATCTCTACTAGTCAAACGGATAAGTTGCGAAGCTATCCTGTTTACATGAATATATACTATACTAGTAACTATATACATTATATGTATCAGCTGATAGCCGGACTCTGGTAATGTAATGTTTTATCTTTGATATTTTACATTGTAAAATATTTATTTGAAATGCTTGAATTGGAATTGTGTATTTACTAGTTTGTATTGTGAAATTAAGTAGAATGATTTGTACATAATAATAGTATGTATATATTGTATTTTACAGGCTCTTTATATCCATATATACGAAAATACGAAAACAACCAGAGTTTGTCATATCTATAAACTCCCCGGTTATTTTCCAAGATCACTGTGGCATTACCAAATTAAAAATGTGATTAATAGGCGGCATGAGATACCGAATATACAAGATTACCTAATATTCCAACCATATATGCTCTTGATTATGAATAAAATCAAGTGTACAAGATAAGTTGTCGGTAACTTGCTGCATTCAAATTATGAAATTGGCTGGTATGCCAGTAAGTCCAGCATGTATGTGTATATTATACATAAAATGATGTTGCCAAGTTAAAGTGCATGGGAGGTCATTCGATCAAGTTTCGATTAAAATATATATATTGACAGAGAAAATGAACAGACAATGAACATATTGTGCGTCACATATAGAAAGGCAGGTACATTTTGTGTTGAAAAACTGATCTCAACAAGATCACAATTGGTTTGGAATTAAATTAACTACAACATACTGCATATGGTATTGGTAGGTATACATTCGCATATATGTATATATATATATACTTAAAATGTCATTTGCCACGGTATTGTCTAATTAACTAAAGTACAGTACATCTACATGGTGTACATACCATATAATTATTGATCAAGATAACGCATACACTCGTCATATTTTAGGTAGCAAGATTTCTGCTACAAGACTAGAATTATAAATATATATATATAAGATTCAGAACATTTTCCTGGCTGGTCAACGAAAGTATGCGTATATATATACACAACAAAAGAAGTATTAATAAACCCGATATCTCAGGTATTCAATGTGTGCTATAATTAGAAAACGGTCAGTCAGTTTTGCTCAGGTGAGATGCTATAAATAGCAGCATGTAGATTTGCTTCATTGAAACGTTAGTAGGTAGTATACATCTCAACAAAAGTTACAGGACAGTCATCGTTTAATCGGTTGTGAACATTTGGCTGACAAAAGTTCGTTCTCACAAGTTATCCGATGTATGTTTTGACTGGCGTCCTTTACCATGATTGTGCCGTCGTAATGTGCCGTCATAAGTCCAAGCACCATCCAGGAAGCGATCCTTAACGAGCTGTCTGGCCCTGTAGAATAGGGCTGAGCGCATCCGTGTTAGATCTTCGTTGAGGAATACACCGGGATATCCACATGCCTTCAGCCCGACCCTGGTTCGGTAAAGAGCGTTTCTTGCCCGGTATGATGCCAATTTCACAATAATGTCCCTGGTTTTGCCAGGCTGTTGTTTTCCGATGCGATGTGATCTGTCAATATCTGAAGTGTCGACTTTTACCTCAAGGGCTCTTGAGATTTTCCTGACTTTTTCATCTGTAGGTTCGTGATTGTGATGTGTGATATTGTTATGTGAGTTTGGTTCTTGTTCGATAGTTGTTTCTGGAATACCGCTAATACGAAGGCAGTTTCTTCGACTGTATTGCTCTGCAGCATCTACATCATGTTCCAGTTTGTCAACCCGTTCTTCATTTTCCTTCTCTAACTTTTGTATTTTGTTGTTGAAGTCCTGCAAGAACTCCATCAACAATGGCTTGAACAGTGGCATCAATGTTCGCAGCAGGTCTATGACTAGGCATCTCAGAACGAAATGTTTCATTTAATGCACTGGCAATTGCTTTAATGTCTTCACTGGAGAGAACAATCTGGGATTCTGCCATTTTTGATTTATTAAGATCTGTATAATCCAGTGGTGATGACAACTCTCTTTTTTTGCTATCAGTTACAGGCGTTGAACATACTGGAATCTGGTCATCATTCATAATGCGTATGTGTATTGTTCAAAAGTTTATAATAGTTACACTATTTTTTGCGCGCAGTGTAGGTTGTTGAAAATTCGAGCAAGGGTGGTCTAAATATAGATTTTCATTTCACAGGTGACAACAGTATAAAGTTCAAATTCACATTTCAAATTTGTTTCGCTTTTTTTCGCTCGCCCATATGGTTCGCCGGAGGCGAGGGTAATATATGCTCAATCATCAAGTTTGTTTTATCAACATAGTGTCAATTATGTATGTGTGCCAGTTATTTACATAATATGTGAAGACCATATCGACCCTTACGTCTGTTTAGATCATATTTCAGAAATGTCCTCTTGTTTACATTTTTTTCATGTCTTCCATAACGTATACGATTTAATCTGGGGGGAAACGCAAATGGGTTGGGTTGCATGTTATGACAACATTATTTACAGCCCTTCTCACTTGTAATGCTAAGTACACGAATAGATACAAACAGATACAAAATGGACCTACGTTAAAGCTGTACGATTTACAATTAATAATGATTTACGTTTTCTTTCCATTTAAACAAACATCTTCCCTGCAACTAATAAATCTCCAATTCATAACAATAAACGGTCAAGACCAATAATTAAATGTAAATATCGGATAAATTTAAGGTTTCTTATTTAAAGTTTAAGCGATTTTAAGATGAGGGCTGTGATTTGGGAGATGATCATTTGCACTTGTATAACTAGTCATTTAAAAAAGAATTGTGTATGCAGTTGGGCGAAAGTCAACAGCCAGAGGTTATTATATTTTCATTAGGATTTTTATTATCATCGCTAACGTTATACGGCTTACCAGGATCTATTTGATTTCTATCTAGGTTATACCATGAAGAATCAGATATACATGTAGTGTGGTTTTCTTTAATTTAAACTTTATTTATTTTACAACGATTGTGAAGCAAGTTCTAACTACTTATATTAACTCTCGTTGGCGCGGATGAAAGCGTATATGTGGTCATTCGTGTGGGAGGAAACCGGAGTAACCGGAGAAAACCCACCTGTCCGATCTGGCGACCACCGTACCATCTCACATACTTCCCGGTCCGAGGATAGTATGGAGTGATAGTATGTTTAATAGCAAACATTAGCAGCTAAAGGGTAATGTACATTTAAAACATACAAAGCTAGCAAAATGTTCATGGTTTAACACTATTACACGTATTGGAAGTCGTGATAGCTCAGTGATAGCGCGTTCGCTTCATGTACGAACGACCAGGAGTTCGAGCCCCGCTGGAGCCGTTACGAGTGTGCCCTTAGGCAAGGCATTTAGATTCCACATTGCCCCTTCACTCTCCCTCGTGGCGATGGATTCCATCAGGAATGAGGTATCGAGGCTGATTAATATAAGTTGTAAGACATTGTTTCGCAATCGAGCTCAAATAAAATTGTATAAACTATCAAATAGTGAATAATCTGTTAGTGTTATTCTGGCTCATAAGAACACTTTCGGACTATTCTTTCTCATAGGTACTCTTTCGGAACTCGATGCGGCTCCATTACCTATTTCCTTCCGGCCTCGATGTGGCCTCCCTTAAATACAGATCCGTCTGTTGCTAAGTAATTGGACTGGTGTCAAAAGGCCAGAGTATTATATTATATTTTAAGTACTACGCGTACATTGACGAAATTAACATTTTAATGAGTAGGATCTTGTTATAATATAAGTGTGTGTTTTAAGTAAGATATAGGCCTAAGCCTCAAACGGATCCAATATGTAAAATATTGGTACTGTCTTCGGCGCTACGCGCCTCACACAGTCCAGTATTTGACATATTGGATCGTTTTCGGCTTATATCCTATACATATTCCCCCTATATATTGCTTGGTTCTTCTTTAGAAAACAGGTCATGATATCTATACCGATTTATAACGCTGTCGTGACGTCATGCCTTTATGCTTGCAATCCCTTATTATTGATTAATATTGAACTGCTGTCAAAAGGCCAGATTATTATATTAAATCCTGTGCGTAAATGTACGAAATTAACAATTTTAATAAGTAGGATCTTGCTATATGAGTGTGTGTTTTATTTGACATATTAGATCGTGTTTGGCTTATATCCTATATAGATAGGATGCAGAATCTAAAATTGTTACAACTGATAAACGTGAGGGGAACAACATGGAAACATATATATAATATTATTATGATATGTATGGATGAAGAAAAGTTTTGCTTCCATTTTGGCAAATGTATTTAAATATATTTTTAGGCCATAACAAAATACACTGTATTTAGACGTTTTTTGGCGATTTTCGGAACTCGCTTTTAAAGAGATATAGCACATATATTATCACTTAAGGTATATTTTAACATAATTTAATGTTTATCTAAAACACATACTAATACTTATATAAGACAAAACTAATATATGTGTTCAAATCAGTATGCATGTATAATATTCACTCACTATATTTATTTTGAAAGCATTAGTGATGTGACATTGTTGCGAGGATATTATAATATATATTTCAGTTTACACAACATATCAAAGCATGTCAGTTTCACTACATGCTTTAGTCTCTACTTTCAGAGGGATTGAAAGGATTTTTACACCAGTCTTCTATGTTTTCATGATGATCATCGTGAGAACATTTGCATATGGCTGTACAAGGGATGCCTGCCTTTCTACAGAGGCAACGTCTCGTTCTACATTGTCCAGCTTGCGAGCAGCCACAACTGGTTAGCTGTAAATAGTTTGCTGGTACAGCATCCTGATTCATTAACAGAGGTTTCAGTAAGTCCCCATCCTTTTCCCAGCCACACAGTAGAGGTGATGGTACACCTGGCTCAGCAATCAGGGAATGGCGCCAGACAAAGGCTTGAAAGTGTGACCGTTTTATATGTAGCTTCAGGGCATCATGCGTGGGTGGGATGTTTTCTAAGGTTTTCTTGGACTTCCTGAACATTGATGACCGGATCTTTTGTATGTCTGTTACAGAAGTTTCTGGGCAGTATAATTTACATATGAATGCTTCCACATCAGATGGTACCTGAGAATTACATATTGGCTGTTCACCTAATTTTTCTACAAGTTTTTCATTTCTATCGCAATAAACTTTCCAAGCAGACTTTTTCCCTATTCCAGCAAACTTCATCCATAATTCCTGGCATTCCATTTCAGGAAAGAAAAAGGTTAACAAGACCAGAACATCTGTATCTCTACACTGCACTATTAGTCGCTTATAGCCATATCTAGAGGCATCATGTCCATGCAGTACTATGCGAGTATCAGCCTCCTCTTGGTTGGATTTTAAATCATCATGGGGGGTGGGGTGTTTGTTGATGATTTGATGTTCCTATATCACTAAATCCTCCAGCTGTTATTAGTTCACATCCCTCTTTTGTATGAACTTTTGCAAGTTCTTCTGACAGAAAGTTTGCCAATGCTTTTTTGTTGTCCTCTAATGACATATAGTTCTGCCAGTTAGCAGGGAGTTTCACATGTCTGTTATCAGCTAGGTGTCTCACTAATCTCAATCCTTTTCTGCGCTTTACTATTGTGCATGATTTAACAGAATCCTTCTTATAATGGAAGACCACATCGACTCATGTACAGTGAAATTTAAAGTTGGAGAGAACAGCCTGTATATAAGTGTCTGCAATGTCCCCAAACATGTTTGCATCTTTTGGTTTTCCTATAGCCTGCACTAATGCCATTCCATCAATAATGGTGCATGTATTGTCAGCTGATGGGGGCAAATCCTCTTTCACAATGTCTTGCTCCAGCAGATGACTGAGCTGTGATTTATCGGTTGGTCTCAGACTTCCATCTGTGTTTGCCAGTGCTAAAGGTACTGGACATAATTCTTTTCCCAGTAACTGATCAATGTTAATATCCCGCCCATATTCAATTGTTACTGCCAGCCGTTGGAAGAGATTTCTATCTGCCTTTATTTGGACCGTCTTCTGTTTATCCGATTTAATATCCACTACATAAAGAGATGCAAAAGTTTTGGGCTTAACTTTTGTAAGTGTTGCATGAAAATTAGTGTTTTTTTCTATCAGTCTCTCTTTGATGAATGTGTTGATCACTTTCTTTCCATTTGTCTTGCCATTCAATAAGTTATCTGTGATATCTTCTGTGGCAATATCCCCTATAGTAATGCATGCTAGATCTGGAGAGTCAATGCAGAAGACATTAAACTTTTGGAATGTCTCGATGAGTTTTACAACATCAGCTTCATCTCTCTTTAGTCTAGATGGACCAAGATCTGTGTGATCCCATTCATCATCATCAAGTTCTGGTTTCAAACCAAACATTGTCCAAGTTGCCTGAGCCAGATCTGATCTGGATTTGTAGCTCAAACTCCATTTCTCCCGCGCTGATTCAGTTCTTGTGATCCCTACCAGACCACCAGATACTTTTCCTAACTTGTTAATGTGTTCTAGACCTTGGTCATCTGGTAGCTGGTTAAAATGATGGTTTGTTTCTTTGACTACAAAATCTCCATTCAACCTGTACACTTCTGGAGCTTTTTCCTCAAACTGTGTTGCATCAGCCAGAATCACTGTTGCCCATCTGGTATACTTGGTGTGGTCATAGAGAGCAAACCAGGGGATCATCTCAGCCAAACTGGAAAGGAATAGTTTCCAATTACCCTCTCGTAGTGATCTTGTGAATCTGAGAAGAATACTGACCAAGTCCATATAATTTCTCCAGAATAGGTAAGTTGGATTATCATTATTTGATTTATCATATTCTGTAACATAATCCAGCATTTGATGTACAAAGGGAATCATTTCATTGATTGCTGCTTCAATCTGATCCTCATCCTTTTGTTGCAATCCTTCAGCAACTTCCTTGGCCAGCCGTAGGATGGGTGTATCCAGATCTTTGTTATTTGTCACCATCCACTGATCAAAGGTAGGCCACATGATCCTCCACAAAGATTCCAGCGTTAATGTATGGGCTCGTGCTATTCGATTCCAACCCCTTCCACTGAGAATGTTGTCAGCTGTTGTTTCTCCATACACACCACTTTCAACCCACACATCTTTTAGTCCTGAATCTGTCATAAACTGACCAATGACTTTGGAAAAGTTTAGTCCCCTCAAATCGTACCCCACGGACAAGAACTATCACAATAAAACATTAATACCATAAAGAATATGAACACAGTTTCAATGATTAATAGTTTAATTTGTTGTAAGCGACTTGGTGTCGACTGCACATGTACAAAAACATTCGTATATAATCATTATCAATATAAACACAACATTATTCATTTTATTCAAAATTAAATTGAATAATTTTTACGTTTCCTCTCGTATTATTGAGTTAACTGTCATTAACAGTTAATCACATGTCCAACATGAATATAATATCATGATCTCATATACACCGAACCGATTTTAAAAAACCAGTGATTTTCTATCTAATCAACTTATAACTATCCTGCCTCGAAATCCGTTCAGTGTATACTTTTATTTACAAAATGGAACACACACATGAAATACAAGTGTTAAAACTAAAAATTAAATATTTTCTACGGACATGTTGACAGTCGAGTGACCAAGCGCTGAAGTGAACTGACCACCTCGCAAAGCGAAAAAATCGTGCTCGCCAGAGCGCGAAAAGCTCCCCGCAGTGGTCCGTTAGGAACAATACGAGGGGAAATAATTCTCTTCTAATTCACTTCGTTTAACCGAAAAGAATTATATTTGTGTGTGAAATCCACCTAACATTATGATAATGTTTTCGAATTCCTCTGGTTTCAGCCACTGCAGCATTATTCCCTTTGAATATAACTGTTCATCAAATGTTAGAACTGTATACTTTTGGCCTAATGCTTTGGTCATGTTAACACACATGTCCATGACAGTCCAGATGACATCATAGTCATGGGCTGAAGCATTAATTATTGGTAGGTGACCAATTTTAGTGACTGGCATTTACTGATGATGCTTCATTGAACCCACTCCATGCAGGTACACATTGTTCTCCTGGATTGACCATCCTTGAAATAATCCAAGATAAGTATTGTACCTCAGCTTTCCTGAGTTCATTCTGATCAGGCTCAAACTGGTTCAGATTTAGTTCGTTAGCAAACACAGGATCTGGCTTTTGTGAACCAATATATGATTCTTTAAGTTTATTGAATTCCTTGGGTATTGTAACCTTTCTTTGTGATGTGAACTTTATATCAGGAGATGAATTTTGGTTGTCACCTTTGATGAACATAGCAGACTGTGATGCATGGAAAGTTCCCTTTCCATCAAGGGTTTCCTCATTGATATCAATGTTATCATTAGCAAACCTCACATAATTTGTCTCAATGTTATTTGTAAGGTTAATTGGGATGTATGTGTTGTTGTTTTCTTTGTACTGTTCAAGTGCAACCTGCACTATAGAACTGTCCACCCTTTGTACAGCATCATAACTAATTGAGTGGCCTACTGCATGTAATAATTGGACAAGTTCTTTGGATATGGTGGCCTGGTGAACTGTAATGCCTAATCCAATATGTGTTGGAGTCTTCTTTTTTCCCTTTGATGCCAAGTATACAATATCCTGAGCTATACTCATCAGTTTCACTCGAATTTCACTTGCAACATCAGGTATATCACCAGCACAGATCAAACTGAGTAGCAAATACAAGCATTCTGGTATAACCTTTTCAGCATGTTTTTCAACTTTTTCTGAACATAATATATATATATGTATGTAGTATAGTACCTGAACTATATCAACAATGCCAAATCACATATTACAATGTTTCTCTGTATAGGATTAGGCCAATTTTATAAAGGAACTTGGAAGGAGCAGCACAAATTCACAAATGTTGGTGTTCTGTTGCTGTGCCATGCTACATATTATAATACATATCTGGAGATGTCCATATTAAAATATTACTTTCAAATTATGTGATCAATAATCTGTAGATATCAGAATTAAAATGTTTCTTTCTAGATAGCTGTACTGATATAGACTTATAGATATAGATTATATATAGCTGTACTGATATAGACTTATAATATAGATTATATATAGCTGTACTGATATAGACTTATAGATATAGATTATATATAGCTGTACTGATATAGACTTATAGATATAGATTATATATAGCTGTACTGATATAGACTTATAGATATAGATTATATATAGCTGTACTGATATAGACTTATAGATATAGATTATATATAGCTGTACTGATATAGACTTATAGATATAGATTATATATAGCTGTACTGATATAGACTTATAGATATAGATTATAGATAGCTGTACTGATATAGACTTATAGATATAGATTATATATAGCTGTACTGATATAGACTTATAGATATAGATTATATATAGCTGTACTGATATAGACTTATAGATATAGATTATATATAGCTGTACTGATATAGACTTATAGATATAGATTATATATAGCTGTACTGATATAGACTTATAGATATAGATTATATATAGCTGTACTGATATAGACTTATAGATATAGATTATATATAGCTGTACTGATATAGACTTATAGATATAGATTATATATAGCTGTACTGATATAGACTTATAGATATAGATATTACTTTCTAGATAGCTGTACTGATATAGACTTATAGATATAGATATTACTTTCTAGATAGCTGTACTGATATAGACTTATAGATATAGATATTACTTTCTAGATAGCTGTACTGATATAGACTTATAGATATAGATATTACTTTCTAGATAGCTACTGATATAGACTTATAGATATAGATATTACTTTCTAGATAGCTATACTGATATAGACTTATAGATATAGATATTACTTTCTAGATAGCTGTACTGATATAGACTTATAGATATAGATTATTATTTTATACCAATATTAGTAGGAAAAAAATCAGATCAGTTATGAACACTTTGCCTAGCTGGTACTTTTTATTTACAATACACAACCATCAACCATTGTGTATATACTATTTATTGAATAATAACTAAATACTGTATATTTCAAAAATATTAGTATTACTATATAGTTCGCAGGTCAGTGAAATAAACAAGTCCACATATTAGAAGTGGAATTAATTAGGTTTAACTATTAAGATATTTAATTTTACAATTTCTTTTTTAAATTGCGGACATTGCAGTTTGGGTTGGGGATGGATTATCTCATAAAAGCATGTATTAAAATACTATTTTCTATTTACAACCATAGTACATGGAGAGTAGAGATTACAGCCTTTAAAATGATACCAAATATATGTTATTTGAGACCTGAAAAACTATTGTATTCAACCATAATAGTTAACTGGTGTAATTATGTGTTTACAGATTTTCGGAAAATTATCATTTATATGGTGACCCCTTGTCAGTGCTGATAATATATGGTTAAACTCATTTGCCAGAGTGGAAGCAATACTTTTTGGAGACCTCTATAATAGTATAAAAGTTTAAGATGGGTTTCCATGTTGTTCCCTCCATGTTTAGCAGAACTTGTTTCTATGGCTTTTTATCAGAAATGCATCTAAACTAATATCTTATATTCACGTACTTGCTTTATCATGCACATGGTGACACATTCATACGAAACAGACGGATCTGTAGTCCAGTGGTAACACGCTGGACTGGTAATCTAGGGATCGCAGGTTCGATCCCCCGTCCGACCCTAATAATACTAACCGTCTTTCAGATGGGACGTTGATTGTAACGAGGAATGATTCCGAAATGAACGTCTGCAAGTTTTAGATAGCGTATTTATTTTCCGTTTGTACGCATCACTTTTATTACATAGTATTCCATCGGGAAATGCCGCGCATGTTTTCTTCTTAGAATATACAACTCTTGCAAATAAATATCCCCGGTTTCACCCGGAATTCATATTGGGATGTAAAACAAACCGGATCAGTACATTGTCCGATAATTGGCGTAATCGTCCACGATTTACACGCTTTTCATCGGGTAAGAACAATTCTTCTTGCTTTTCTGTTACATGTGTCGTCTACAGTCTATTTAGGTGACATAAACTGGATTGGACTTGCCAATTGGACGTGTAAAGATACGTGCATACATTGAAGAATACATGGCTACATACAGTTATCGTGCCAGTGATCTCGTGCTCAGATATACCACGATACAAGCAATGCAGTTTACAGGTAATTGTTGTTTACATTAATTAGCTTGCACACGTTTCATCAATGTACACCGGGTGTATAACAGATACGTACCCCAACGATAGTGATTACTATATTAAGTTGTTAGAACTTGCTTCGCAATCGTTGTAAAATAAATACAGTTTTTAGTGCCATGTACCGAATGTGACATATGGTACAGCTCTGATCGACATATACTGACCAACAGTTAATTATATGATACAACAGTTAATTACAAACACACACAAAATAGTAGTGAATAGATGAAAATCGCCTTGTGTTTTACGTTTATTTATCGTCGCTACCGAGCGACGCCTCCTGAAGAAATTAGTCATTTTAGATTTGTGGAGGATAGTGCAATGATAGACAAACCCAATTCCAGAATCTGCTGGTTCTTTTACGTACACGGGAGTAAAACACCGACACGAAACCTCGGTTTAAAGTCCCATCTGAAAGACCGTTAATTTTATTACGGTCAGACGGGGAATGGGACCTACGATCCCTGGATTACCAGTCCAACATGTTAAGCAATGGACTACAGATCAATCGCCTTTACGTGTGTGTGTTTTACGTTTATTTATCATCGCTACCGGTTGCCCATATGAGCGACGCCTCCTGAACAAGGCCGTCGTCGCCGGCCGGACCACTTTATTGGCCGATTATGGTCTATTTTTCGATAATAATTTTTTAATTTTTTTTTAATTCATCATATTTATCTTACACTGTTGAGTGCACGCCCTCCTACAGTGTATATTGATGTGCGTAACGGCTGCATACCAACTACGGCGTGTAAATCACATCTGCACATTCAGCAGATTATACATTTACATTGTGAGCAAGGAACAATAAGAGCGTGCAATGGCTACGTAATGCCGAAGTATATTCTAACTGACCTTATTTGACACGTGACAGAAAGTATGGCCCATAATACACACTCTGGAAAGTGGTATATTCTAACTGATCTTAATTGACACGTGACAGAAAGTATGGCACGTAATATACACTCTGGACAGTACGTATTGGCACACAGACGGATCTGTAGTCCAGTGGTTAACACGCTGGACTGGTAATCCAGGGATCGCAGGTCCCATTCCCCGTCTGACCCTAATAAAATTAACAGTCTTTCAGATGGGACGTTAAACCGAGGTCTCGTGTCGGTGCTTTACACCGTGCACGTAAAAGAACCAGAGGAGACTGTATCATTGCACTATCCTCCAAAATCTAAAATGACTAATCTCTTCTGGAGGCGTCGCTCATATGGGTAACCGGTAGCGACGATAAATAAACGTAAAACACACAAACGTATTGGCAATAATTGACACGTCCGGATGGCTTTGGATTGTGTTTATATAAAATACAAACATTGCACATAAATTATTATTTACAGACGGATCTGTAGTCCAGTGGTAACACGCTGGACTGGTAATCCAGGGATCGCAGGTTCGACCCCCCGTCTGACCCTAATAAAATTAACAGTCTTTCAGATGGGACGTTAAACCGAGGTCTCGTGTCGGTGCTTTACACCGTGCACGTAAAAGAACCAGAGGAGAATCTGGAATGGGTCTCTGTCAGTATCATGCACTATCCTCCAAAATCTAAAATAACTAATCTCTTCTGGAGGCGTCGCTCATATGGGCAACAGGTAGCGACGATAAATAAACGTAAAACCACCACTAAATTATTTAAAGCCCATATAGTCGTTTGTTAACTCGGATACATACATTTACTCACATAATAGTTTAATACAAAAATCAACATATAGAGGAAAGTAAGCAATGGCGTGTGTATTTCCTCCAGAACCAAACCAGCCAAAAGGCTTCAAGTTTCCAAAGCAAAGCTTTGGTCAGAAAACCCCGGTTCAGAGAGGTTTTCATGGTAGCTGGTTTGAGTCCCGATCGTGGCTACATTATGATGAAAATCTTGCTAGTGATTCCTGCAACCAATGAAAGAACATGTTCCGCTTTACGCAGAGTTAAGACCTACCTCCGTACCACAATAAGCCAAGTGAGACTGAACAGTTTGATGGTGCTGTATGTTCATAAAAGCAAAACTGATTCCATGGACTTGCGTAACATAGCTAACACTTATTGTACAGTTAGGGATAGGCGCCATTGTGTGATTGGTCATTTCTGACACCGAATGTGAATTGTTTATTGAACATGACTGTGTGTTTTGTTGATATTTGTGTGATGTATAGGACAGATGGACCTTTTTGTTTCTGTTATGTATATGTCATGGTGCAATTATTATTGTAACGTTAATAAGTTGCTAGTTTGCAGCACGACACTGTAGCGTACATTATTTAGAATTTAATAGTTTTGAAACTTGATAACCTACAATAAACGTTATATAATGATATAATATAATAATAAAATATTCTATTCGTTTAATTCATTGTTACCAGTCGTTTTTCCGGTGTTATAAATGGCACCACTAAGTAGAATATCACTAAAGATACAGCTAAATTCCACCCTAAAATGTGTTCAGATGCCAGGAAATCGCGTACAATATCAAAACAAATCCCGGGGGATCGAGCCCCTACTCAAGTCGCACTTATAGTGCTCCTATTTGGCCGGATCACTTTCAAAATACCGGCGACGGCCTTGCTGAAGAGATTAGTCATTTTAGATTTTTGGAGGATAGTGCAATGATAGCCATTCCAGAGTCTCCCTAATCTCTTCAGGAGGTGTCGCTCATATGGACAACCGGTAGCGACGATAAATAAACGTAAAACACACATCTGCAAAACATTTTAGAATTGTATACATAGACAGTAAGTAACAGAAATAAACACCTATTTTACTATACATAGCATATTGGGTATAATCACAACATAGTATACTAGAGGACATAGAAAACGCACACCTACATTATATACTAGAGGACATAGAAAACGCACACCTACAGTATATGATTATTATTACATGAAAACGAAATACGAAGGATTCCATCAAAGATATATCACATCTTAATTACAAAACACAAACTGAACAACTAAAAATATTCCAAAATGTTTAAAACTATGTATTTATATAGTTATTGTTTTTCATGTAAAACACACTTATCCGAAGTTAGTCCTCTAGTATACATGTATGTAGGTTAAAACATTCATCTACCTGTCACTCTATATTTGTGCTCCAGATACTCCTAGCGATATTGAATTGTACCAGAACAGAACAGAACAGAATCTTTATTTACGGGACACAGATTACAAACATGACATTTTGCAATAACATGTGCACTATAATCATTTCAAAATAACATACATGGGTAATGGAAATATGAGATGATGAACATGTTGAAATGGGATTATCAAACAATTAAAGAATACTTTTATAGCCTGGGGGAAGGTGGTTTATTAACTAATGTATTTATTGTATGATCTAGATTATTGACTACATAATGAATTTATTGTACTGGGAGTGTGGTCGATTAAACAACATAGTAGTAGTAATCTTTATTTACATCTCATCATTTTGTACGTACACTATTTACAATAATATTACATGTATAGTTTACATAATAAAAGTACTATAAATAAACTTCCAACTTTGAACGAGTTTTAATAGTAATTTCTAGAGGGTGGCGTCCCATTTCGGCACATAACATATATCTGGGGTGCTTTTCCTACGTTTAGTTATTTTCCTTAAGAAGTCACAGTGAACTTGTTCCAGTATATCGAGATTGTCATAACCCCACGTTTCACAGCCATATGTTAATATTGGCAATATGGTATGGTCAAACAATTTAATCTGAAGGTCAATTGGAAGATTTAAATTATTAATTCGTACAAAAAGGGCATACATGGCTTTATTGGCGTGGCTGGCCAGATACCGTATGCATGTAAGAAAGCTACCAGAGGAAGCAAGATAAACTCCCAAGATACTTGAATTCCTTAACCGTTTCAATATGTGTACCATTAATAGTAAATAAATACTTTTCTGGTTGATTTGTTCCAAACACTATAACCTTTGTTTTGGAAAAGTTGACCGTTAACCTCCATGTTTGACAGTAGGAATAAAAATCATCAAGTGTGGACTGGAACATTGCTTCATCTTCACCAAAAATAATAGTATTGTCAGCATATAAGAGTATTAATATTTTCATAAAATGAATGGTATCCTCTTCATTGATATATATCTGTAGTCCATTATTTCTCGACAAATGTGACTCAATGTCATTAAGATAAATGGAAAAAAGCACAGGGGACAGATTTTCGCCTTGTCGGATCCCACAGTTGTTTGTAAACAAGTTTGAAGAGTGGCCATTAGAGGACACGCATGTTTTAATGCCAGAGTATATTTCTTTGATTACTTGTAGGATTTTGCCTCTAATACCTGTTTTGAAAAGTTTACTCCAGAGCCCAGCGTGCCAGACAAGGTAAAATGCTGAAGTAAAATCAATAAAGCCACATAGCAGTTTATTTTTCTGTGAACGCAGTTTCTCTATTAAGAAATTTAAAGTAAAAATGTGGTCTGTCGTTGAATAGTTAGCCCTAATCCCTGCCTGATTTTCAGCCAAGAGATTATTATGCTTCAAAAATGTACTTATTCTGTCATTTAATATCGCTGTGAACAATTTCCCCAAACAGCTTAATATGAAGATGATGAAGAAGAAGAAGAAGAAGAAGAATGCTTTATTAAGACTTAAACTTTACAGTTTCTCGTCTGTAGCATTTAACATATTTACAATATATATAGTACAATATTATGATATATGCAATCATGATGAGGATGGACAAATTATGTAATGATTATGGACATACATGGAAAAATAATGACAATGTCATGATGGATTTTAGACTATGCAAAACATGATCATGACTGTATTAAGAGTGTAGGGAGTATTCAACTGGTAACTCATATATCCTAAACAAGTGAATTACGAAGGGATAAAGCTTCATGAATATATTTACTAAAGTTAACCAGCTCTAGGGAATTGTCACATTGCAATAATATTTGCAATAATTTGAACATACTTGGTCGATTAGAATATAAACGTTTAATATATTTTTATCTTAATGTACAGTACACCTCACATTTAAACATGAACTGAAACTCATCTTCCATGTTGTTTGTATTACACAATAAACATAACCTTTCGATTTGATCAATACGGTTTCTACCATATCTGCCAGTGTCAATCCGTAAGTTGTGCGCTGATAGTCTCAATTTTGTAAATGCAATTCTTAATGTTCGGCTTAGTATTATATCTAAGTACGATTCGTAACCAACATTAATCTTTACATTTTTATATAATATAAGTACCTTATTTATTCGAAGATCAGCTTGTGAAGTCTGCAGAAAATCATCTATAATCCTTAAATTCAGAAATAAACTGTGTGGGGTCGATGGCATGTGGGTTTTCCCATATATACAAAAAGCCAAATTTACGTAGCAATTCCCTAACTCTGGACAACCAATTACGTTTGCCAGTTACTAAATCATCTAGACACGTTTGTATCATCGACTTAATAATTATATTTTCCGTTGTAACTATTTTTAACCAATATTTTACAACTTTTACATATCTACATATATACAATGGGTATCTTCCAAATTTATACTATACAGCTACAGCTCTGAATGTCCGCACTTGCTAGAAGTAAGGCCATTACAGTTCCATAATAAACACTTTAGTTCACCCTCCGCGCCTTCCTAACTGCCTGCATCTTTCACTGGACGTCCGTTCACATATAGCGTGTCGTAGCTTATCCATGCAGTTTTCCCCTGGTCCTTGGCCTTTTTCATTACCTTCACAAGCTCACGTCGTGTTGCTGCCACTTCGGGTGGGAATTGTTCAGTTACATAGAGGTTTGTACCTTTCAATTTGTAGCTTGATTTCCTGACAAGTTGGCGATCCGGGAATAAATTGAATTTGCACACAATACGACGGTGGTACCTTGCTGAGGCTTCTCCAGCAGTTGTGGGCTGTCCCATTCGGTGGGCGCGTTCTATTTTCATATTGTCAACAATATCGTGTACAATAGCTAATTTCTCCTTCATTAGGTTCCTCACTATGTCTGTAGTTTGTTCTGACTTTTCGTTGGCTAATTCAGGCACGTTACCGAATATAATATTGTTCCGCATGGACTGTGCTTGCAGATACGTTACAGTATTCTTAAGCTCTATGTTGTCCTGTGCCAATATGGTAATGGGTCTATAATTGCTAGGATCTAAAGATGAACCTTTTCAAATAGAATTTTATTATATGCATGGATAATAGATATGTAATGGCACATGTCTAGAATGTCGAAGGCTTTCGTCTGTCTGTCTGTCTTTAGAAATTGAAATATTTTAATCTATATTTAGACAGCTGCGGGGTTTTCCTGTATATTTATTTATTCGACTGTATCTGGATTAAACCCACGGAAACCAAACACAGTCAAAGCAGTTAAAGCAGTATATTTCTGATTACATTTTGATTTACATCAATATGTAACTATTTATAATACACTGTTGATATTTTAATAGCAATGATATAAACCTCGATATAAATACACTAGATTTCTTTACAAAATAGTCTTCTTTACATAGTTATATAAATAAACTTCCAACTTTGAACGATCAAAGATCGGCCACATCCATTTCAGAGAGGTGGAAGCTTTCGTATAACATGGGGCATTTATTATTATAATAACATTAGTATAATAAAATATAAACATCACAACATCAATGAACATGATACGTGGCCGAACGGTAACGACGGAGGAATACAGGATATCTTGTGATATATTTTGTAGTTGCGAGTTCAAATCTCACTGGGTGTATTATTACTAGTTTTTTTATTTCCAAATTTATATTTTATATAAAGTGAATTGTATGTATTTTTACTCTCATTTTTTCTCTCATAATTTAATTTTCAACTTTATTTCATTTCAAGCAATTACAGTTACAGTTCATTTCACAGTATCAATCAGTATCTTCGCCTTCGCTGGCTGTCTCTGTATCCGAGCCGCTGTCACCATCGCTGTCAATAGTAAATGAATCTATGGATTGGTTTGATTTAGCGCCACCTGCAATCCAGACTCCTTCTCCTTCGTACTAAATGCATGTACATTTTTAACAATTTCTCTAGCATTACAGCTATAACTATGTCGTGTTTGATTGCTTATTGTGTACTGAATATGACTGATATGTGTGTTTTACGTTTATCTATCGTCGCTACCGGTTGCCCATATGAGCGACGCCTCCTGAAGAGATTAGTCATTTTAGATTTTGGAGGATAGTGCAATGATACAGACAGAGACCCATTCCAGAGTCTCCTCTCGTGCACGGTGTAAAGCACCGACAGGAGATCCTCGCCAGCCCGCGCCAGTACAGGATGATAACCAGCCCAGTACTTGATGATAACCAGCCCGTGCCAGTACAGGATGATAACCAGCCCGTGCCAGTACATGATGATAACCAGCCCGCGCCAGTACAGGATGATAACCAGCCCGTGCCAGTACAGGATGATAACCAGCCCGCGCCAGCACAGGATGATAACCAGCCCGTGCCAGTACAGGATGATAACCAGCCCGTGCCAGTACAGGATGATAACCAGCCCGTGCCAGTACAGGATGATAACCAGCCCGTGCCAGTACAGGATGATAACCAGCCCGTGCCAGTACAGGATGATAACCAGCCCGTGCCAGTACAGGATGATAACCAGCCCGTGCCAGTACAGGATGATAACCAGCCCGCGCCAGTACAGGATGATAACCGCCAGTACAGGATGATAACCAGCCCGTGCCAGTACAGGATGATAACCAGCCCGCGCCAGTACAGGATGATAACCAGCCCGTGCCAGTACAGGGTGATAACACCAACAAAACCAGCCCGCGCCAGTACAGGATGATAACCAGCCCGCGCCAGTACAGGATGATAACCAGCCCGCGCCAGTACAGGGTGATAACCAGCCCACGCCAGTACAGGATGATAATCAGCCCGCGCCAGTACAGGGTGATAACCAGCCCGCGCCAGAACAGGATGATAACCAGCCCGCGCCAGTACAGGATGATAACCAGACCGCGCCAGTACAGGATGATAACCAGCCCCCGCCAGTACAGGATGATAACCACCCGCGCCAGAACAGGGTGATAACCAGCCCGCGCCAGAACAGGATGATAACAAGCCCGCGCCAGAACAGGGTGATAACCAGCCCGCGCCAGTACAGGATGATAACCAGTCCGCGCCAGAACAGGATGATAACCAGCCCGCGCCAGTACAGGATGATAACCAGCCCGCGCCAGTACAGGATGATAATCAGCCCGCGCCAGTACAGGGTGATAACCAGCCCGCGCCAGAACAGGATGATAACCAGACCGCGCCAGTACAGGATGATAACCAGCCCGCGCCAGTACAGGATGATAACCAGCCTGCGCCAGTACAGGATGATAACCAGCCTGCGTCAGTACAGGGTGGTAAGACAGCCAAGAGCAGACGGCCGTGCCCCACGGAGGGCGGGTAACCAGGTTGCCCGTGCTCCTTAAAGTACGGCTGGTCGTCGTGCTACTGCAACCGGAGATCGTCGCGTCAACATCGCTGCGAATCTAAGTTCTGACGATGAGCAAGTCGAGCCCCCGCGTCGTCGATGACGACTGGCGGATCTAATCCGCGAGAACAACGAATTGCACAATGACTTTATGAGAAACACATTACACTACTACAAGATTATGGAATGGATTAGAATTGAATAAAAACAATGCGACACCTGCTTATTGATTTATATTTTATTTGAAAGAAACCAGTGTTTATTTTGGCTATGCCTAAACTCTTATTAAATTTATATTTTGAGATAACCCCTACACGGGTGAGTGCGTCCTTTATTCGGTGTACATATCGTCATCAGAATAGGTTAGAAATGCCCAATACTAGATAGATTCGTGGTGAAGTGGTTAGTGCGGTCGCCTTGTACTCGAAAGGCGTGAGGTTGGATACTAGCTAGAGGTATACATAAACATTTCAAAGGTGAGTTAAATATTCTTTACTGTCTGAAATTGTTTAGATTTCTCTATGAGAGAAAAAGAAAAACAACGTTCTGTTCGATTCAACTGTCAAATGAAGATTAACATGATAAAAGTCCATAATAATGGACCTGTCCGTGAAAAGGTGTCAAGTTTAAACAAATCATGGGAATAAGTAACAATATAATAATTACTGTACCTAATAAATATGCAGCATTACCTCAATGTCAAATAGATAAATCTCACAGTATAAAAGAAGAGGTATATTCTAACTGATCCAGGGATCGCAGGTTCGATCCCCCGTCTGACCCTAATAAAATGAACAGTCTTTCAGATGGGACGTTAAACCGAGGTCTCGTGTCGGTGCTTTACACCGTACACGTAAAAGAACCAGAGGAGACTCTGTATCATTGCACTATCCTCCAAAATCTAAAATGACTAATCTCTTCAGGAGGCGTCGCTCATATGGTAATGGGACAGGTGTGACCCTGGACAGGTGTGACCCGACAGGTGTGACCCCGTTTAGGGACAGGTGTGACCCCATTTTGGGACAGGTGTGACCCCGGTTTGGGACAGGTGTGACCCTGTGTGGGACAGGTGTGACCCTGTTATAGGATAGGTATGACCAGGTTATATGATAGGTAGGACCACATTATTTTAGACTAAGGTGTACTTTAACATGTATATTTACTTTGAATTTTGAATTTAATTGTATATTTGGTGAGATTTGTAGTGATATGCCAGTGTATTAACCAAGAAATTAGCCAGTTATAGAGGCTCGCCATCTGTGCCTGTAGGCATGAATGAGTTAATCCCCTGGGTAATTATCCAATTTCAGTCCATTCAAGTATGCAGCAATGTATGAATTGGACTGCAATTTCAACAGTATTTTTCTCATTTCTACATTAAATGGTGTGGATTTTCATGGAGATCAGAAAGAAATACTTTGGGAATGTAGTCTACTGATATGACAAAAATATATTTTTTCTATATTATTTATTGGGATCTATAGCATAATTGTTTAACAATGCACAACATTAAATATAAATGTTAAGAATATAATCCTAAAATAGTTTGCCACTGATAGTTCAAATGGGTCCATAGAGCCTTGCACACTGGCTTAGTAACTGGCTGGTCGTTATCTCCTGGCGGTCATATTGTCCCCAAACTTGAAATAGTTGTTGCTGCACTCTCTTTGATGCCTTGGACTGATGTCGTCTTAGTTTCTTCTCCTTCAACAGTTTGCATTGTACAGGTATGTCATTCGCCTCGCTGTATAGTAATGAGACCAAAAGGTAGAATGGCAAATTTCCCTTCTTGGCGCGTTGGTTTAGACGGTTATGCCACCCCTCTACATCATTGTTGGTCCTGATGGATCTACCGTAGACAGACCATTCTCCAACGGACCAGATGGTGCTGTCAAACCATGTGTCATTCACATACCGGAATAAGCCCTCCACCATAGCAGATGTGTTCTTCTCTTGTAGTTTCCTGAATGCTGGCTCTATGTCGTCTGTTGGAAGTAGAGGCAAGGCAAACAGTTTTCGTAATATTCGATTCACGTCGTCCCTCAAGGTGTATGCAGTCTGCAATCCACTCTCCTGGACCTTTCTCCATACAGCTTGACCAAAGTGGAAAGCGCATCCCTTGATGTTCGGGTTGTCGAAGACGTCACGGAGACCTTGCCAGATCCCAGCCTCGAAGTCTGTTACAAATGTATCCACTTTCACTTCTGGCATTAAACTCCTGACTGCTTCAAACACCTTTTTGTAGTCTTTTTTCTTCTTTCCTGACATGAGACAGAAACACAATGGAAGCTGCTTGATGCTGTCCTCAGAACGAATGAAGGCGTGGATGGAGAGAAGCTGAGTAAATGGTTTTCGTACCACCTTAAACGTACCATCAATATACCATGTCTTCGCTTGGCTCAACAATTCCAGCTGTTTGTCTGTGGCGAAAATGAGATGTCTCCTCTCTCGAGCTTGAACTGACTTCCTGTAAAATGTCTCCTGACATGTTGCATCAATGAAGGCGTCATTTACTTCAAAAGCTAGATCAGTTGGTTCAGTAGGCCTTGCTCCTTTTCTGACACGGTTGCATAGCTTTTGTAGTGCAGCTCGACTCTGACGGGAACCAGGTGGTAATTCGGGGTCATTGTGGAGGTCTGTTACTTCTTTCACCAATGCGGAGGCTGGTTCAAACAAATGCCACTTGGAAGACGTCTTGATCTCTGTTCTAACCTGATGTATGTGCGCACTGCCGGCCGTTCTGAACTCATCTCCTGATTGCTGGATTATCGCAGGACAGCCTTTTCCCTTCTTCTCCCGTGTGCTGCATCGCCAATATACCGTCCCCGAAGCTAAGGTCCTCTTGTATACGAAAGCATATCCATCAGAAGATACCAATTTTCTTCCACCCCTGATGTTGCCTTTGTTAACTATAGTGAAGGTTACTGGCTGATCGTCTAGCACATCATTGATGGTATCATCTGCGATAGATGTTTCTTGTGGCTCGGCTAGTAGCGATCTGTCTGGTCGTATTATGTCGAAATCATCAGATTCCATACCCTCTTCTATTCTGGATACCTCGTCTTCCAGAGTGATGGCCGCTACAGTAACAGCAGACGGTCTCCCAGGCATGAGTATGAATTCATGATCAGTTGCCACGTCCATAGGTGATACTTCGACGTCATCGTTGTCAGCATCAATTGATATGTCCATTCCTCCAGAACCAAACCAGCCAAAAGGCTTCAAGTTTCCAAAACGAAGCTTTGGTCAGAAAACCCCGGTTCAGAGAGGTTTTCATGGTAGCTGGTTTGAGTCCCGATCGTGGCTACATTATGATGAAAATCTTGCTAGTGATTCCTGCAACCAATGAAAGAACATGTTCCGCTTTACGCAGAGTTAAGACCTACCTCCGTACCACAATAAGCCAATAGAGACTGAACAGTTTGATCGTGCTGTATGTTCATAAAAGCAAAACTGATTCCATGGACTTGCGTAACATAGCTAACACTTATTGTACAGTTAGGGATAGGCGCCATTGTGTGATTGGTCATTTCTGACACCGAATGTGAATTGTTTATTGAACATGACTGTGTGTTTTGTTGATATTTGTGTGATGTATAGGACAGATGGACCTTTTTGTTTCTGTTATGTATATGTCATGGTGCAATTATTATTGTAACGTTAATAAGTTGCAAAAACCAAAACTGATCTTAATTGACACGTGACAGCAAGTATGGCACATAATACACACTCTGGACAGTACGTATTGGCAATAATTGACACGTCCGGATGGCTTTGGATTGTGTTTATATAAAATACAAACCTTGCACATAAATTATTATTTAGACGGATCTGTAGTCCAGTGGTAACACGCTGGACTGGTAATCCAGGGTCTTTCAGATGGGATGTTAAACCGAAGTCTCGTGTCGGTGCTTTACACCGTGCACGTAAAAGAACCAGAGGAGATTCTGGAATGGGTCTCTGTCTGTATCATGCACTATCCTCCAAAATCTAAAATAACTAATCTCTTCAGGAGGCGTCGCTCATATGGGCAACCGGTAGCGACGATAAATAAAAGTAAAACACGGCACTTGCAGACAGATCATAGAGAACTTCAGAGGAGAAAGCACGTCGAATGAAATTAAAAATAAATTCAATTAGTAATTGAAAATCCGGAACAATTGGTAAGTGAAATTTGTTATAATTATACGGTTAAACAGTATGAGAGCACGGACAAGTTGATTGGCCTACTGCATGCTATAGTGGGGCTGTGATACGCATGTAGGTGTAGGGATACAGCGGCCAAACCCGGAAGTCGTGAATACCTGTGAGAGCGTTAGTTCAGTACTGGTTCAGTGTTCGGGAGCAAGTTAACCGGGTTGTAAATAAATATCAATGTAATGCATGGTGTAGCATCAATACATATGACAGCTGGCTTGCGGAAGATTGGTGGTTCTACCCGGGTGCCCGTCCGTGCCTGAAATACTGCTCGGAGGGGCACCAATAATAGCTGAATAATAGCTCCCCCATATGGTTCGCCGGTAGCGAGGCCGAATAAACCTAATACAAATACATTAGGAATGTAGTATGTCACCAGTTATAAATACTAGATAAGTTATGATATCCATGTAGACAAGACGGATATGCATACTTATAACATGCAGTTAATGTTTAAAACAAGACGAACAATATGTTAATATTTATTTACAAGCTATATATGATACACATAATACAAAGCAGCCAGTTAAAGACAGAGTGGAGTAATTTGAAACAGTTTATATAAACACATATGTTGACTTGTACAATCATTGTATGTCACCACTGGCTTTCACCAAGCTATTGAACTTTTTAGGATACTATTTCCATTTAACAAGGTATTGTTTGTTCTTTCCTTTGCCTGTGGTACTCAATATCTTTTCTAAGGGCACAATCGTAACGGCTCCACCGGGGCTCGAACTCCGGACCTTTCGCACCTGAAGCGAACGTGCATCCACTGCGCTATCACGACTTCCTGTCATTTGATTGGCTATTGGTTTAAGAAAAGTACTCTTACCTCTGTGTTATGTAGCTACGTAAACTACAAGATACGCTCTATCACGGCGGTGTTTACATCTCTAGCCCAGGTTAAAAAGTGACTTGAATATGTGAAAATGTAGATTGTCGAAGGCTTAGGATGGTTCGATTGGTTAATTAACACGTAAAAGCGTTTTAGAAGGCTAGTGCATGCATACAGACGGATCTGTAGTCCAGTGGTAACACGCTGGACTGGTAATCCAGGGATCGCAGGTTCGACCCCCCGTCTGACCCTAATAAAATTAACAGTCTTTCAGATGGGACGTTAAACCGAGGTCTCGTGTCGGTGCTTTACACCGTGCACGTAAAAGAACCATATGAGACTCTGGAATGAGTCTCTGTCTGTATCATGCACTATCCTCCAAAATCTATAATGACTAATATCTTCAGGAGGCGTCGCTCATATGGGCAACAGGTAGCGACGATAAATAAACGTAAAACCACCACTAAATTATTTAAAGCCCATATAGTCGTTTGTTAACTCGGATACATACATTTACTCACATAATAGTTTAATACAAAAATCAACATATAGAGGAAAGTAAGCAATGGCGTGTGTATTTCCTCCAGAACCAAACCAGCCAAAAGGCTTCAAGTTTCCAAAACGAAGCTTTGGTCAGAAAACCCCGGTTCAGAGAGGTTTTCATGGTAGTTGGTTTGAGTCCCGATCGTGGCTACATTATGATGAAAATCTTGCTAGTGATTCATGCAACCAATGAAAGAACATGTTCCGCTTTACGCAGAGTTAAGACCTACCTCCGTACCACAATAAGCCAATAGAGACTGAACAGTTTGATCGTGCTGTATGTTCATAAAAGCAAAACTGATTCCATGGACTTGCGTAACATAGCTAACACTTATTGTACAGTTAGGGATAGGCGCCATTGTGTGATTGGTCATTTCTGACACCGAATGTGAATTGTTTATTGAACATGACTGTGTGTTTTGTTGATATTTGTGTGATGTATAGGACAGATGGACCTTTTTGTTTCTGTTATGTATATGTCATGGTGCAATTATTATTGTAACGTTAATAAGTTGCCAAAACCAAAACTGATCTTAATTGACACGTGACAGCAAGTATGGCACATAATACACACTCTGGACAGTACGTATTGGCAATAATTGACACGTCCGGATGGCTTTGGATTGTGTTTATATAAAATACAAACCTTGCACATAAATTATTATTTAGACGGATCTGTAGTCCAGTGGTAACACGCTGGACTGGTAATCCAGGGTCTTTCAGATGGGATGTTAAACCGAAGTCTCGTGTCGGTGCTTTACACCGTGCACGTAAAAGAACCAGAGGAGATTCTGGAATGGGTCTCTGTCTGTATCATGCACTATCCTCCAAAATCTAAAATAACTAATCTCTTCAGGAGGCGTCGCTCATATGGGCAACCGGTAGCGACGATAAATAAAAGTAAAACACGGCACTTGCAGACAGATCATAGAGAACTTCAGAGGTGAAAGCACGTCGAATGAAATTAAAAATAAATTCAATTAGTAATTGAAAATCCGGAACAATTGGTAAGTGAAATTTGTTATAATTATACGGTTAAACAGTATGAGAGCACGGACAAGTTGATTGGCCTACTGCATGCTATAGTGGGGCTGTGATACGCATGTAGGTGTAGGGATACAGCGGCCAAACCCGGAAGTCGTGAATACCTGTGAGAGCGTTAGTTCAGTACTGGTTCAGTGTTCGGGAGCAAGTTAACCGGGTTGTAAATAAATATCAATGTAATGCATGGTGTAGCATCAATACATATGACAGCTGGCTTGCGGAAGATTGGTGGTTCTACCCGGGTGCCCGTCCGTGCCTGAAATACTGCTCGGAGGGGCACCAATAATAGCTGAATAATAGCTCCCCCATATGGTTCGCCGGTAGCGAGGCCGAATAAACCTAATACAAATACATTAGGAATGTAGTATGTCACCAGTTATAAATACTAGATAAGTTATGATATCCATGTAGACAAGACGGATATGCATACTTATAACATGCAGTTAATGTTTAAAACAAGACGAACAATATGTTAATATTTATTTACAAGCTATATATGATACACATAATACAAAGCAGCCAGTTAAAGACAGAGTGGAGTAATTTGAAACAGTTTATATAAACACATATGTTGACTTGTACAATCATTGTATGTCACCACTGGCTTTCACCAAGCTATTGAACTTTTTAGGATACTATTTCCATTTAACAAGGTATTGTTTGTTCTTTCCTTTGCCTGTGGTACTCAATATCTTTTCTAAGGGCACAATCGTAACGGCTCCACCGGGGCTCGAACTCCGGACCTTTCGCACCTGAAGCGAACGTGCATCCACTGCGCTATCACGACTTCCTGTCATTTGATTGGCTATTGGTTTAAGAAAAGTACTCTTACCTCTGTGTTATGTAGCTACGTAAACTACAAGATACGCTCTATCACGGCGGTGTTTACATCTCTAGCCCAGGTTAAAAAGTGACTTGAATATGTGAAAATGTAGATTGTCGAAGGCTTAGGATGGTTCGATTGGTTAATTAACACGTAAAAGCGTTTTAGAAGGCTAGTGCATGCATACAGACGGATCTGTAGTCCAGTGGTAACACGTTGGACTGGTAATCCAGGGATCGCAGGTTCGACCCCCCGTCTGACCCTAATAAAATTAACAGTCTTTCAGATGGGACGTTAAACCGAGGTCTCGTGTCGGTGCTTTACACCGTGCACGTAAAAGAACCAGAGGAGATTCTGGAATGGGTCTCTGTCAGTATCATGCACTATCCTCCAAAATCTAAAATAACTAATCTCTTCTGGAGGCGTCGCTACCGGTTGCCCATATGAGCTAAATAAACGTAAAAACACACAGTGCATGCATTGATTCGCTGTACATTGCACAACGGATTGTCAAATTGGTTTAATCCGGTATGGGACATATAGCTGTATGATTATGTATAACGTAACTCTCTTTATCGGGAGTTTATTTAACATAGAGTAGTATACATTTACTTGTATCGTCTGCTACGATCGATTATAAATAGATTAAACGGGGAAAACATCGACCAACGGTATTAAAAAATTGACTCCTCAAAACAAAATGGCGGACTTCTATTGAATATATAGGGAAACAAGTGTGCTATAGATATGAGGTTAACTACGGTTCTGGGTAGGTGAGTACATGATGTCCTTCTCTTTCATGAGCTGTTGAACAGTCACATAAAGTTGAGTTTACAATTTTGCATTTGAATAAGAATGAATTATCTGGAATTATATTCATCAAATACTTGTACTGGAATTCACGTAATGTTGTGTCTATTGTTATGTGTAGTGGTTGTATGAATATTTTTCCCAGTTAAAATCATCTTTCTTAAAAATTGTCTGCCACTTGTTAATTGATTTTAATTCGCATGGTTTTTGTTTTAATATAAGGTCTTTATATACAAGTTTACATACTTGTGTGTGTTTATTTACTTTATCCATTAAGTATGCTGGTGTAGTGTACGACATATTTTCAATTTTTAGTTTACCATTCCACTCGGTGGGAATGGAATGCTTCGTAAAATTGTATAATATTTTAAAAAATCAGCCGAGTTTACATCATATAATTCTTGTATCTCTTCTAAACTGTAAAATTCTCGCTTCCGAAAATCATATATATGTTCTATAAATTGGATTCCCCTTTCAAACAATTTTTTGTAATAAAATAGATTCTTTTGTGGCGACTTGGTGTTTGAATTGTTACATTTAAGTTGTTTAGAAGCTGTTTGTATGTTATTTAGTTTATTATGATCTTATATATGAAATCGTTCTTTCACAGTACTGTAACAGCTGTATTACAACTGTTTAGCAACCTCAGTAAATAGTATCAGGTTATGTAAAGGATGTTATAAGGATTTAGTTATAACCTTTATCTGTGATGAGCCTTGCTGGTGATCGACCAGACTTCGTGAAGATATCTTCAAAAGCATCAGCCACGGCTTGACCAGTCTTGCTTTGTAATGGTCTCAACCATACGTATTTGGAAAATGTGTCTATGACGATTGACGAGTAGAACGTATTTGAACCCTTGGTTCCACTTCGCATATTTGACCATGTCCATGAGGTCAGCCACCCACAGATCGTCTTTGCCAGCACTGACTACGTGAGTTCTCTTAAAGCGTCTTCATACTGGTTTATGAAAACTATACGCTTCCTGATTATGAAGAAACTTCCGTATGCGGTGTATACCGATGTTGTATGTTCCTTCATCTTTCACTACTTTGTATAATTTGTGTGGTCCAGCAAAACTTCCGAGAGGGGATATGCCTCCGCCGATAGGAGATATGCCTCCTCCTCCTCCAATAATTTATTTATACTAAACGGGCGACTAGATAACACTGGGAAAGTTACATTCAGCGAAACATCGGAAGTTCATACCACGATGGAAACTATTAATAACTGGTATGTTTAATGTATGTGGAGGCGAAGGTCTCCACGCTAATTTAATCACGCCCGATGAAGTTCATACCACGATGGAAACTATTAACCTGCGATTCATTCCTTAAATATCGAACTACGTGTCCCTCATAATGCATAGCAAGTGGCTGCCTAATTACATCTGTATAACGTAAGGTGTAGAATTATGCATAGAAAATGGCTGCCTAATTAAGTCTGTATAACGTAAGGTGTAGAATTATGCATAGAAAATGGCTGCCTAATTAAGTATGTATAACGCAAGGTGTAGAATTATGCATAGAAAATGGCTGCCTAATTAAGTCTGTATAGCGTAAGGTGTAGAATTATGCATAGAAAATGGCTGCCTAATTAAGTCTGTATAGCGTAAGGTGTAGAATAATGCATAGAAAATGGCTGCCTAATTAAGTCTGTATAGCGTAAGGTGTGGAATTAAAGGTACAACAAATAGCTGACCTATTGCAGCGGATTTATTTTGCAAATATTCTCAAATGTATAAATAAATGCATTATATATAACGTTATAAGAAATCACACAAAACAGCTATTTATTGAAAGCGAGGCTCTTTGATAATTTCTCAAGGGGAGGAATGTTCCTGACCTCCCTTGGCCAAACACTGCCAATATATACACATTCAATAACATACATACAATAGTTAAACTGACATTGATCATTTCTCGAGGGGAGGAATGTTCCTCCCTTGGCCAAACACTGCCAATATATACACATTCAACAACGTACATACAATAGTTAAACTGACATTGATCATTTCTCGAGGGGAGGAATGTTCCTCCCTTGGCCAAACACTGCCAATATATCACATTCAATAACGTACATACAATAGTAAACTGACATTGATCATTTCTCGAGGGGAGGAATGTTCCTCCCTTGGCCAAACACTGCCAATATATACACATTCAATAACGTACATACAATAGTTAAACTGACATTGATCATTTCTCGAGGGGAGGAATGTTCCTCCCTTGGCCAAACACTGCCAATATATACACATTCAACAACGTACATACAATAGTTAAACTGACATTGATAATTTCTCGAGGGGAGGAATGTTCCTCCCTTGGCCAAACACTGCCAATATATACACATTCAATAACGTACATACAATAGTTAAACTGACATTGATAATTTCTCGAGGGGAGGAATGTTCCTCCCTTGGCCAAACACTGCCAATATATACACATTCAACAACGTCCACACAATAGTTAAACTGACAGCAGTGTATTGAGACGATGAATCGGCTATTGTATACGTGTATCAAATATCACAATTGGGTATTGACTGTTTTGGCGTATAGGTAGTAAAACAATGCGTTCCCAGTTTTTGCATTCAGTATAGGCCTACTACAGAAATCGTGTACATGTGGATACTATTTAAGAAATAAATACTCATTGGCACCACACAGGAGTGTGGCGTTGTGTGTTTTTACGTATATTTATCGTCGCTACCGGTTGCCATTATGAGCGACGCCTCCTGAAGAGATTATTCATTTTAGATGTTTGGAGGATAGTGCAATGATACAGACAGAGACCCATTCCAGAGTCTCCTCTGGTTCTTTTACGTGCACGTGTAAAGCACCGACACGAGACCTCGGTTTAACGTCCCATCTGAATGATTGTTAATTTTACTAGGGTCAGACCGGTGATCGAACCTGCGATCCCTGGATTACCAGTCCAGCGTGTTACCACTGGACTACAGATCCGTCTTGCAGCGTTCTTTTTATTTTTGCAAAGGTAGGACGAGTTGTTGCTTAACGTGTTAGGGATAGTGTTTTTATTTAGCATGTATTATACTCATAGGCCGACTCCATGGTCGAGTGGTTACGGTCGCTGACTTGAATACCACTGTAATCTATCATCACTGAGTGCGTTCGATTCGATTGGCTTACCCGGGTAACCCTACTCGGGTCACCCAGGTTGACTCGAGTTACTCGGGTAAACCCTTTCTGTCTGAGGAACGATTTTGGGGGATAGAAAAGGGTAAAAAATGGCTGTCAACAAAACGAGAAAAGTTATAATATCTGCCATAGCAGCAAATAGCCCCTCATACGAAGTAAATTTGATAGAGATTTTTGGGCTATTTATATGCAAGAAGATATCCTGTTTATGAAACGACTAATCAGGAGAGACAGTGTTCCCAGAATGCATAATTATGATGGTCACGGGTTCGAGGCCCGCTCAGGCCGTGTCTCATTTACATGAAAAAAGTTGGCAGTTTCTTACGGAGGTTGGTTCACCCAAGTACTGGTTAACGGCTTGTGTCTGCCCATGAAATGTGTTGTTAGGTAAACTGCCCGCTGTCGATATAGCCCAAAATGGTGCTGCTGCAGGCGTAAAACCCGAAATATAACATAACATAACATAACTTTATTATAAAAAAAATCATATATTACTTACATGTAGGCCTATTATTATATTTAGATTTAGTAAAAACGTGTTTCGCAATCGAACTAAAATATGTATAAACTAACCAGTAACTGGAGAATATTCATATGACCCAGTGTGTTAGTGTGACTTTATATTTTATACAAATTTATTTTAGCTCGATTGCGAAACAAGTTATTTCAACTTATATTAATTACTCTCGAGACCTCATTCCTGATGGAACCCATCTCCATGAAGGAGAGAGAAGAGGCAATGTGGAATTTAAATGCCTTGCCTAAGGGCACAATCGTAACGGCTCCAGTGGGGCTCGAACTCCCGACCCTTCGAACCTGAAGCGAACGCACATCCACTGCGCTATCACGAACAACGGGAGCATATAGAGAACCAGTGATATAGTACATTACCATTTAAATAGGAAATAAACAAATGCCGCCATTTTAAATCATACATGTGACTTTAAACAATAAGCTCAACAAACACATTTACGAAAGCTGAACATAGTTTGTTCTTTTCCAGACTGAATCATGAGAATGTCAGGACTCCGAACGCTGAGGGTTATTATTGTTGTCTGCGCATCTTTATGGTTTGCGCATGTAATCTGGACATATACCGGAAGTAAGATATTCATCAAGTCTGAAAGATACACCGGGAAAGGTTTAAAGTTACAGAAACAACTTCAAGGATATGCTCACAATGTGCAAGAACAATACAATGCTGGACGAAATGATGAACTAGTCAAAGCAGATGACACTTTTGTGTGCAGTAAAATTGTTCCTTTCAGTGAAATAGCACACGGAAGAATATCCACCTACGATTTGCCTGCTGAGACAGACTACAATCTTGGATCCGACCAGAGGTATAAACTCCCTGAAGAGTTTCTCAATACTGAAGGCAAAGATGAAGATATTCAGGTTATCTTAGTGCCATTTTCTCACTCTGATCCCGGGTACGGACGAACCGTTGAACATTACTACACTGGATCCACAAAATGTAAGTAGGCCTACATACTGTATACTCTCACGAACACCGTTATTCATATGCTCTTAGAATATGTTCATTAAAACCAGACGCTAATTTTCTAGATGCGAGTTCACTCGTTTATTTGGCTTCGACTTATCTGAGAGTGGGTGGGTATTGTGGTGGTGTGTGTGGTTGTTGTATTTTCACAGTTGAAATATGCAAGCATATTATTTTTTAATCATTAGAGAAATTTGTGAAAATAAACGAAAAATATCGCTATTTAGAGCAAGGTATGAACCGTAGTGATGGGATGGAAAATCAATATTTTATGAAGAAATACTAAATTAGGCTCGGTGTACATTTATATATAATATCCGGTAAACGTTGCCATCAAAAATGGCCACCACAATGTGAATGGTGGTGTCATATGGGAACTACATGTACAATATTTGTAATCTATTTCAGTTGTGTTAAATAACATGGTGGAGTTCTTGAGTAGTCACCGGAATATGACGTTCCAGTGGGTGGAAACGGTTTTTCTTGAGCGCTGGTTCCGTGATATTACGGACGAAACAAAACAAATGGTAATGTAGATTTATAAGGGGCGTCAATTCAATTCCAACTCTTATTTATTATCGGTGTCTTTCTAAAACAAACTTCATTAACATTATAACTGACATATAACAATAAAAATCAAAAGATTACAAAATGTAGAATGCATAAATAAACATTGATAACACATGGGAGTGTGATGGACACTCTGTCCGGTTAGCGCAGTGGTTAGCGCGCTCGCTTTTCACCAATGCAACCCGGGATCGATCCTCGGACCGGGAAGTATGTGAGATGGTACGGTGGTCGCCAGATCGGACAGGTGGGTTTTCTCCGGGTACTCCGATTTCCTCCCACACGAATGACCACACTTACGCTTTCATCCTCGCCCAACGAGAGTGATTAATATAAGTTGTTAAAACAGCAGACTGTATAATAAAATTAACAGTCTTTCAGATGGGACGTTAAACCGAGGTCTCGTGTCAGTGCTTTACACCGTGCACGTCAAAGAACCAGAGGAGATTCTGGAATGGGTCTATGTCTGTATCATGCACTATCCTCCAAAATCTAAAATAACTAATCTCTTCAGGAGGCGTCGCTCATATGGACAACGGTAGCGACGATAAATAAACGTAAAACATCCAGTCCACACACGCAGACTGTATGGCCAGTCCACACACGCAGACTGTATGGCCAGTCCACACACGCAGTGCTGCCACCGATGTGTCCCATATAAGAAAGACACATAATAATTGTTGATCACGAGACTAGACAGCATATATAAATCACATATATACTTGACAGCATTAAAAACGCAACTTGGGATTGAATGGCATTAGTGGTTGTATCTTTGGGGATTCATTAAAACAAAGCAATGTAATCTTTAACAGAAATCATTCTCGAACAAGTTTATCACAACATAATAAAGAATTTAACAATCCATTGTATTAGATTCCAGCAGTATGCGAGTCATGTGTAATTGTAAAAATTATAAATTTCGTAAAATAATGGTATCATATAAAAGTGGCCGTCAAGTATATAAACAGCGCATACAAGTATGGCATATAACTGGTTTAATACAGCACATACGGATCTGTAGTCCAGTGGTAACACGCTGGACTGGTAATCCAGGTATCGCAGGTTCGATCCGCCGTCTGACCCTAATAAAATTTAAGTCTTTCAGATGGGACGTTAAACCGAGGTCTCGTGTCGGTGCTTTACATATAAAAGTGGCCGTCAAGTATATAAACAGCGCATACAAGTATGGCATATAACTGGTTTAATACAGCACATACGGATCTGTAGTCCAGTGGTAACACGCTGGACTGGTAATCCAGGTATCGCAGGTTCGATCCGCCGTCTGACCCTAATAAAATTTAAGTCTTTCAGATGGGACGTTAAACCGAGGTCTCGTGTCGGTGCTTTACACCGTGTACGTAAAAGAACCAGAGGAGGTTCTGGAATGGGTCTCTGTCTGTATCATTGCACTATCCTCCAAAAATCTAAAATTACTAATCTCTTCAGAATGCGTCGCTCATATGGGCAACTGGTAGCGACGATAAATAAACGTAAAACACACACACAAATTTAAAACAGCAGTACTCATCAACATAGACAAATGGCTAGATCATGGGGTATACAGGGGCGGCTCTTCACATCCCAGGCATTTATTATACTCTTAAATGGGTTACAATTACCAGTTTCCCCCTATATCTAGCTAAATTTTAATACACTTACTAAATATTTTGTTCATACTACATAATACGTATATGTCTCAATCGCCTATAGTGCACACATTTATATATTTAATGGAGATAATCCTAATAAGCTTTAAGCTTCCGATTAAATCCATTTTCGTTTGTATAGCTATACAATAGATATGTACTGTACAGAATGATCGAATAAATATGTTTAAACCAATTACCAGTGTCCCCAAGGTCGGGGTAAGTAGTTACACGGCTTTGGTGGACTGAAACAGAATACGTCACAAATGGCTGGACCTTTCAATATGGGTGAAACTATAATAAACAAACACACTGTGTATATCATATCGTGCTTTCACGCTTTCCATGTCTAACTTTACAATGTATATCATCAGAGCTAAAGGCTGGCTCACTTATCTCATTTTTATGCTCCACGTACGTTTATGTAAAGTCATATCCGCATAACCGGGTGGGGCTTGTAGGAGATAACCGATGGGGGATGTAGGAGATAGCAGGTGTTGTAATCGGGTGGGGTGTAGGAGATAACAGGTAGGGGATGTAGGATATAGCAGGTGTTGTAATCGGGTGGGGTGTAGGAGATAACAGGTAGGGGATGTAGGATATAGCAGGTGTTGTAATCGGGTGGGGTGTAGGAGATAACAGGTGGGGGATGTAGGATATAGCAGGTGTTGTAATCGGGTGGGGTGTAGGAGATAACTGGTGGGGGATGTAGGATATAGCAGGTGTTGTAATCGGGTGGGGTGTAGGAGATAACAGGTGGTGGATGTAGGATATAGCAGGTGTTGTAATCGGGTGGGGTGTAGGAGATAACAGGTGGGGGATGTAGGATATAGCAGGTGTTGTAATCGGGTGGGGTGTAGGAGATAACAGGTGGGGGATGTAGGATATAGCAGGTGTTGTAATCGGGTGGGGTGTAGGAGATAACAGGTGGGGATGTAGGATATAGCAGGTGTTGTAATCGGGTGGGGTGTAGGAGATAACAGGGGGGATGTAGGATATAGCAGGTGTTGTAATCGGGTGGGGTGTAGGAGATAACAGGTGTGGGTGTAGGATATAGCAGGTGTTGTAATCGGGTGGGGTGTAGGAGATAACTGGTGGGGATGTAGGATATAGCAGGTGTTGTAATCGGGTGGGGTGTAGGAGATAACTGGTGGTGGATGTAGGATATAGCAGGTGTTGTAATCGGGTGGGGTGTAGGAGATAACTGGTGGTGGATGTAGGATATAGCAGGTGTTGTAATTGGGTGGGGTGTAGGAGATAACCGGTGGTGGGTGTAGGATATAGCAGGTGTTGTAATCAGGTGGGGTGTAGGATATAACCGGTGGGGTGTAGGAGTTAACCGGTGGGTGATGTAGAATATAACCGGTGGGGGATGTAGGATATAGCAGGTGTTGTAATCAGGTGGGGTGTAGGATATAGCAGGTGTTGTAATCAGGTGGGGTGTAGGATATAACCGGTGGGGTGTAGGAGTTAACCGGTGGGTGATGTAGAATATAACCGGTGGGGGATGTAGGATATAGCAGGTGTTGTAATCAGGTGGGGTGTAGGATATAGCAGGTGTTGTAATCAGGTGGGGGTGTTAGAATATAACCGGTGGGGTGTAGGATATAACCGGTGGGGATGTAGAATATAACTGGTGGGGTGTAGGATATAACCGGTGGGGTGTAGGATATAACCGGTGGGGATGTAGAATATAACCGGTGGGGATGTAGAATATAACCGGTGGGGATGTAGAATATAACCGGTGGGGTGTAGGATATAACCGGTGGGGGTGTAGTAGTTAACCGGTGGGGTGTAGGAGAGATACTTTCTTTTCGTTTTTTCAGATGATCTCATTTTGATAGTCGCAAATTGCAATAGTTTTCCATTGCCGTAATTATGCAATAAGACGTGACGAAGCTTTACATGACGGTCTATGTTGAGTAGATTACGACAGGCACGAGAATAAGGTCGGAGATTATCAAATACCCGTATACCGACAGCCACTTAAAAACAATGTTAGTTTAACCAGCTTGTACAAGGTGACGCGACGAAACACGCACACCCAGCATCATAATTAATCTGTCCTCTAATTTTGTAGGTCCGTCAGCTGGTATCTCGGGGACAACTTGAGATAGTACTTGGAGGGTGGGTCATGCCGGATGAGGCGATAACTCACTATGCACCGGTTATTGACCAGTTAATTGAGGGACATCAGTGGCTGATGGAGAATCTGGGAGTCGCACCTGTCAATGCCTGGATTAACGATCCGTTTGGCTATTCTAGCACAATGCCGTATTTGTGGAAAAGTAGCGGCATAGAAAATATGGTCATTTTACGAATTCACCAGGCAATCAAGCATACGCTAATGCGAAAACGAAGCCTCGATTTCATGTGGCGGCCATATTGGAATTCCGAGAATGAAAACGATATTATGTGCAATTTGATGCCATATACAGAATACTGGAACAGCAATGTTTGTGGTCCAGATATAAATGTTTGTAAAAAATTTAATTTCCTTCATTTAACTACACATAACCGTGACCAGACCGAAGCAGTTTCGGACAAGAATATTGACGCTTTAGCTACTACATTATACAAGGCCTACAAATTTACGGCGTCATTATATCAGTATAATACCTTGGTGATTTTTATCGGTGAAGACAATTCTTTTGACACGAAAAATAGTTGGATTGATACATACAATAACTATGGGAAATTGATGTCATATATTAATGCAAAATCAGAATGGAAAATGCACATTAAATTCGGCACGATCCGAGAATATTTCCAACATGTTCGTATGGTTGAAGAGAAAACGACGACTAAATCCAAGTTCCCGGTCCTTAGCGGGGACTTCTTTCCATACTCGGAAAAAGAGAATGATTATTGGACGGGTTATTTCACTACAAGACCTTGGATAAAACGTCTCGCACGAGAAGTGGAACCATTGTTACGCGCTGGGGACAAATTTAGTGTTCTTCTTTACAACGTATGTATCGTCTCCAAACGCTGTAGTCAAATCATAGACGTGTATACTGGTATTTTGCGAGAACTGCGAGCGGCTAGAAGAGACGTTGGGATATTCCAGCATCATGACGCAATCACTGGTACATCCTTACCGTACGTAGTGGCCGATTACGAACAGCGTCTGATGAATGCTTTCAAAAGCGCCCAGGCAGCACTGACTTCGTCAATTACATTAATTATGTCCGAGGGTAAAGTGAAAGAACCGGGTGCTTTAATTGACAATAACGATAAAGTTAGTGCCCGGTCGATTTTAATGCCGAAGATTTACAAATTCAAGGAGAATCTGGTTCAACTACTTATCGCCAATACGTTAGAGAAAGCAAGAAATGTAACCATTAGCTTCTATCTCGAAAAGAGGAATATTTCCGTATCTAACGTCCTTACATATCAGATATCGGTATCAGGTTCCTTAAAGTTTGTGAATTATAATTTGATTACTATATCCGTTACGTTGTCTCCTTTTGAAATAAAGGTTGTCGAAATAAAAGCAATTAATGACGCCAAGAACGTGTCTCCATACGTAGAAGACTACACCAAGTCAAGCGGCGACACAAGAGAGATAGTAGTTATTGAAAATAGATATATGAAAGTGGAATTTTATGGAATAAATGGTTCACTAAAATGCATAACAGACAAGTTTGGCCGAAAAACAGAAATTACATCCCATTTCTTGAAGTATGAGCCTGTCAAAAGCGGTGCGTATTTATTTGGACCGAAGGGTCCCGCAGAACGCATTACTGGGTTGTCAAAACCGGATGTTTCTGTGTCGTCTGGTCCAGTATTTTCACAGGTTACGGTTAGTTATAAATCGGGATTCAGGCAGAAATGGACATTGTATCACGGAGATGACATGAATGGTCAAGCACTGTATATAACGCAAGAAATCACGTTGGGCTTGGATCCACATTTAATTGAATCTGAAGTTATTCTTCGCTTTGAAACGGACATTGATAACAGGGATATATTTTTTACTGATCAAAATGGATTCCAGCTTATCGGAAGGAAGAATAACAAAGACCGACCAATAGAAACAAATTATTATCCTATTACTACAATGGCAGTCCTTGAAGACCGTACAAAAAGACTTGCACTACATTCAGCACAGTGTCATGGAGTAGCTTCCCTTGATGATGGGTGGCTGGAAGTGATGTTGGACAGAAACATGCGGCATGATGATAAAAAGGGCCTTGGAATGGGAACAACAGAACGTGTAGAAACTCTTACTGAATTTATCCTTCAGATAGAGTATAAAAACGTTGCTTCAGATACACAGGAAGTACGATATACGCATGCGTCAATTAGCAGCACTATTTTGAATGAGCGGCTTCAAAACAAAGCCCAGTTATTTTCTATAGAGAAACACGTAGACAAATTCGGACATGGTTTTGAACCATTTCATGATAAAAAACTTCTCCCGTGTGATTTAGCCATTGTTGGTCTCCGGGCATTACCTACAAATGACTTTAATTACAATGCTACTAGTCTTGTGCTACACCGGAAGCCAACGCACTGTTCGTTTCCGGTTCATACCACAGCGTGTTCTCTGTCAAACGCTGCATACACATTTGCGGATTTCGGGTTAGGTTTGGGCAATCACGTTGTAATTGACAATCTTACTGAAACTACACTTACTCATGCACAGAGAAAAAACACGATTGGATCAACAGATGACATGCGACCACGAGAGAATGAACTGCGAGCATTTTTAATCAAACTTAGGATACATCGATAGTGGTAGAAACAAGACGAATGTTACTAAATTGATTTAAATGACAAAACCAACTTTATACCCCATCAGAATGTTTCCAAATTGTGTGATCGGAGACGTAAGAAACGTCGACCAGCCTCGTGTATGCTACAGGTAGTAGAATGTTATTAAAGATTTTGTTGAAGTTGATCTTTTTGGCTTCTTAAATTAATGACATAGTGTATGATTCCAATCACAGGGATTCGGCACGTTTGGGGGTACTAGTATATATATTTAAGTACAGGGATTCTACTCTGTGGGCTGTCAGATTTCGCATCGATCAGTAAAATGGCCCTATCTGAGACAATTTTGTACAAAGCTGTCCAAATATAACGCCTATCCCGAGTCTTTATATTGTTCTTCAAATAAAACACAACTTTAAGCTGCATGCATGTATACTTTGCAAACAATTGCCACAAATATTGGCCATAGCAGGTCACATTTCCGTACTAGGACACGGGTTCTGTCAGCAACAAAAAAAAATCTTCGTCGGGAGAGTTTTAACTGTGAATAACATTATCAATAAAATGTGTTTCCACTAACCTGTAGGTTTATTCGGCAAAAATGTACGTCAAAAAGAGATTTCGTAGCATTTTCAATTTGTTTTGAAAAATTCTAAAGCGGCGCAATTCGCGTTGAAACGAGCGTTCTGATTGGATTATTAGAATGTAAACAAGATGTTTTTTTATATATGAAGAATAATCATAATCAAATCAGAACGCTCGTTTCAACGCTCGTTTCAATGCGAATTGCGCAGCTTTAGAATTTTTCAAAACAAATTGAAAATGCTACGAAATCTCTTTTTGACGTACATTTTTGCTGAATAAACCTACAGGTTAGTGGAAACACATTTTATTGATAATGTTATTCACAGTTAAAACTCTCCCGACGAAGATTTTTTTTTGTTGCTGACAGAACCCGTGTCCTAGTACGGAAATGTGACCTGCTATGGCCAATGTTTGTGGCAATTGTTTGCAAAGTATACATGCATGCAGCTTAAAGTTGTGTTTTATTTGAAGAACAATATAAAGACTCGGGATAGGCGTTATATTTGGACAGCTTTGTACAAAATTGTTTCAGATAGGGCCATTTTACTGATCGATGTGAAATCTGACATCCCACAGAGTAGAATCCCTGTACTTAAATATATATACTAGTACCCCCAAACGTGCCGAATCCCTGTGATCCCAATGATCCATTTGGACAAAGTATAGGTTGTATCAAGGACACTACTTAACACATTTGGCAAGTATAGGTTGTTGTAATCATGGTAAATTGCTCGAACGTTTTCCATTAAGGTGACATGTGTTAAATATACCCCCATTAATCCATTTCATTCTGGATCCATTTAAAGGATTTTGCAAACAACATAGATCCAGATCAGCCGCAGCGTGACGCTGCGTGCTGATCAGGATCTATGTTGTTTGCTACATAGACAAGTGTCTTAGCAAGATCATCTGAATAGCAAACAGCATAGAGCCTGATTAGACGGCATGTTCAGTGGCGGTTGATCTGGCTCTATGTTCTTTGCAAATACTGTTTGAACGGTATCCAGAATGAAATGGGTTAATCCCGCCTGAACAAAATGATGTGGATGCTACAGCTCATTTTTTAAAAACAAGTTATGCCAATGGCTAATGAGAAGTGTCCCATGTACTGTGAATGCAAATTGTTGACGGAAACCGGAAATGAATTGGAGAACAACATGTAATCCTCATTTTCATTGGACGTGATGGTACTCTTTCATCATTCAATTGGCTGTCTGATTAGCGCAGTGGTTAGCATGCTCGCTTCTCGCCAATGTGACCCAGGTTCGATCCTCGGACCGAGAAGTATGTGAGATGGTACGGTGGTCGCCAGATAGGACAGGTGGGATTTCTCCAGGTACTCCGGTTTCCTCACACACGAATGGCCACATTTACGTTCACATCATCCGCGCCAACGAGAGTGATTAATATAAGTTATTTGAACTTGCTTTGTAATCGTTGTAAAATAAATAAACAAAACTTTTGTAAAATAAATAAACAAAACTTTTTTTTAAACTCTTTCATCAAATTTGACCCAATGCATTCCTTTTTCAATAACCATCACAGCCATCTGAGTGGGACGTTATTCCTATCCCTTGCTAACTGCAACAGAGATGCCATTATAAATGATATAGAAATAGATGAAGAATGTATGGCCAAATGTTTTGACACAAACGCCACTACGAAATGGTTTCCATAGCTTCAGAGATTGTTCCCACCGACAGCATAGTTAAAGCACAATTGTTCTTAGCTTGCCACGTGTATTGGATTACGAACACTATAGTTCCATGCATAAGACCTGGGGTTATGCAATGTAATTGTTTACTTTGTTTACAGACATGATGTTGTCATATGGTCGAGGTACTGGACGTGCAAACCGACAGTCTCAAGTTCAAACATTTATTAGTGGCTAATGTGTTCTAATATATTTAATTGCACATTTATAAATATGGATGTATGCAGACAAAATTAATAATAAAATATAAACAAAACATAATTCAAAAATCATAAAACATTTACTATTGTCCACTAGGAAGCATTGTAGTACATAAGTCACTTATGGTGAGGCGCAGATTGAAAATAAAACGTTGTGCAATGCTGTAGTTTTAAATCTCCATCAAAACTTCATTGAAGCTGTCCAAGGTGGATGCTGTGGCTAGATACTCTGGCAGCGGTTTCCACAGGCTTGCGGCTGTATTGGAGCATATGGCCTCTGGTCGCCGTTGTTGCATTATGGAGATAGACCGTAGCTTGTTTGTCAATGCAGCCATAGATGATCCGACACATTATGGAGATGGACCGTAGCTCGGATGTCGATGCAGCTATAGATGATCCGATACATTATGGAGATAGACCGTAGCTCGGATGTCGATGCAGCCATAGATGATCCGATGCATTATGGAGATAGACCGTAGCTCGGATGTCGATGCAGCCATAGATGATCCGATGCAGTATGGAGTATATAACACAGGCGATTCCATCCAGCCGTTTTATCACTGTACCACGGATGCCAAGCTTGTAATTCTATTGGTTATTAGATTTAATGTCGAACCAACAGCTTTGTTCATATGGCCAACCCTTCATCTTTATTTGGTGGAAGACTCGGGGGGGGGGGTTGCCCCTCCAAGCAGTTACCAGTATTTCATGCACGGACAGGCACCAGTATTTCATGCACGGACAGGCACCAGTATTTCATGCACGGACAGGCACCAGTATTTCATGCACGGACAGGCACCAGTATTTCATGCACGGACAGGCACCAGTATTTCATGCACGGATAGGCACCAGTATTTCGGCACAAACAGGCACCAGTATTTCAGGCACAGACAGGCACCAGTATTTCAGGCACAGACAGGCACCAGTATTTCATGCACGGACAGGCACCAGTATTTCATGCACGGACAGGCACCAGTATTTCATGCACGGACAGGCACCAGTATTTCATGCACGGATAGGCACCAGTATTTCAGGCACAAACAGGCACCAGTATTTCAGGCACAAACAGGCACCAGTATTTCAGGCACAAACAGGCACCAGTATTTCAGGCACAGACAGGCACCAGTATTTCAGGCACAAACAGGCACCAGTATTTCAGGCACAAACAGGCACCAGTATTTCATGCACGGATAGGCACCAGTATTTCAGGCACAAACAGGCACCAGTATTTCAGCACACAGGCACCAGTATTTCATGCACGGACAGGCACCAGTATTTCATGCACGCACCAAGCACACAGCCCAGTATTTCATGCACGTTCAGGACAAAGGCACCAGTATTCATGCACGGACAGGCACCAGTATTTCAGGCACAAACAGGCACCAGTATTTCAGGCACAGATAGGCACCAGTATTTCAGGCACAAACAGGCACCAGTATTTCAGGCACAAACAGGCACCAGTATTTCATGCACGGACAGGCACCAGTATTTCAGGCACAAACAGGCACCAGTATTTCAGGCACAGATAGGCACCAGTATTTCAGGCACAAACAGGCACCAGTATTTCAGGCACAAACAGCACCAACACACCAACACACACACCAATCACACAATAGGCACCAGTATTTCAGGCACAGATAGGCACCAGTATTTCAGGCACAAACAGGCACCAGTATTTCAGGCACAGACAGGCACCAGTATTTCAGGCACAAACAGGCACCAGTATTTCAGGCACAAACAGGCACCAGTATTTCAGGCACAAACAGGCACCAGTATTTCAGGCACAAACAGGCACCAGTATTTCAGGCACAAACAGGCACCAGTATTTCAGGCACAAACAGGCACCAGTATTTCAGGCACAAACAGGCACCAGTATTTCAGGCACAAACAGGCACCAGTATTTCAGGCACAAACAGGCACCAGTATTTCAGGCACAAACAGGCACCAGTATTTCAGGCACAAACAGGCACCAGTATTTCAGGCACAAACAGGCACAGGGTAGAACCTTTCCGCACGTCGGCTGGATCTTAGTGTAATCGTATTTTATTGCTCGATTCGTTTTACATGTGAATACAAAACGTGACAAAATTAAATAAAGGCAAATGGGTCAGGCCACAAGTTCTAGCTGGATCGACACCCCTAGTGGGATTCGAACCATAACCACTTGGCAAAATGGTAATACGAAGATAAGAGTAGAACTGACTCGTATTTTATTTGATATTTTACATTATACACTGCTCAAAACAATTAATGGATCACTTTTTATAATGACTCTACAGTCATCATTTTGGTATCGACATATATATTGTCCATTACTATGCACTAATACATGTCTCTTATGAATACGCACGGGTAAATCAAGCGGTTTGCTAGTCAAGAAGCTTGTACAGATTATTATTGACATCAATACCCCTATAAATTGGCCTGATTTGTGGTATGGGAGTCAATTGCCATATTTCGTCATAGTGATCAGTATGAACTCTTTTTTGGCTTTTATTGGGACTCTATGTGCTTATTTACACGTGCGATTGTGTTAGGCGTCACTTAAATCCACTCGAGGTCGCCAGGGCGGTGTAAATAATACAGGATGGACACTCGGAGCGCAATGTGGCTAGAACACTAGACGTCTCACAGAGCATGGTTGCATGTTTGTTGGCGCGGTATCGGGAGACGGGACAATACACCAGACGTCCTGGTCAAGGTCATTCATGATGCACAACCGATGCCGATGACCACTATATACAGTTATTGGCCTTAAGAAACCGTCGTGGTAGTGCAATGCGGCTCCAAATAGACTTCCAGCTGACCACCGGGCAACGAGTACCCACCCAAACCATCCGTAACAGATGACACCATGAATGCTAGACGCCCAGCAACAGGCCCTGTTTTGACACGTGCGCATCGCATTCGGAGACGCGAATTTGCTGAGGACAACCTTAACTGGGCACTTCGAGATTGGGAGCATGTGTTGCTCACTGACGAGAGTAGATTCCATTTATCATCATGCGATAGGCGTACTCGAGTGTGGAGACGGCCAGGTGAACAATATGCGGACTTTAACATTATGGAATGAGATCGTTTTGGGGGTGGCTCAGTTATGGTTTGGGGTGGGATCTGCTTACGAGGGCGCACGGACCTCTCTGTGTTTGATTGAGGAACTGCTTTAAGGTATAGGGATGACATTCTATCACCGATTGTAAAGTCATTCGCTGGAGCTATCGGTGTTGACTTCATTTTTAATGCAAGACAATGCCCGCCCACACACTGCTAGGATAACCATGGACTACCTTAATCAGGAGGGCATTGAAGTAATGGATTGGCCGGCGCGTTCACCCGACCTAAATCCTATAGAACATGTGTGGGACTACATTTATAGACGGATTTCGGAGCGCAACAATCGACCACTTACTCTACCGGACCTCACACTGGCGCTCATTCTGGAATGGAATGGCCTACCCCAGAAGGTGATAGCCACCTTAATCAGGAGTGTGCCTAGGCGTTGCCGTGAGTGTTACAATAGACGAAGGGGGCATACTCATTATTAGTAGACATTATTTGAGACAGTTCTCTGGTCTTAAACACAGTGTTTCTCATTATGTTAGCATTATGCCATTGTTAAGAAAATTGATACTTTCTGATTAAGCCAGAGTTTCTACGGTCAGTTACGTTGTTGCTTGTTTTCCTGTTACTGCTTCGTCATGTAAATGTTGCTAATACATGTTGCATATACCCGTTTCTATTTATTATTCCGTATGGTCCATTTAATTCCAAATATGTGTATGATCCTTTAATTGCTTTGAGCAGTGTATAATAATATATATATACATAGATGTGCATAGATAACACAATAAAATATCGATATAAGGAAAATGCATAATGAGTTGAGCAACAAATTCAAACAACATTAGCAACTGTCCATCGGAAGAATACATGATTATGCAGCAAACCGACGTTGTGTAAAATAAGCAAACAAAACGGTTAAGAAAAAGGAACACTCTACTAATCTCATGATTTGTGTGTTTTACGTTTATTTATCGTCACTACCGGTTGCCCATATGAGCGACGCCTCCTGAAGAGATTAGTCATTTTAGATTTTTGGAGGATAGTGCAATGATACAAACAGAGACCCATTATCTCATGATGGGAGCTAAACAGTTTATATACCAATTTGTCCACCTTTGTGGACGAGTGGTTAAGCTCTGCCAACATGTATACCACTATAACCTATCACTGATGGTCATGGGTTCGAGCCACACTCGGACGTATCTATATGAAAGTTGGCAGTTTCTTACAGAGGTTGGTGCACAAAGTACTGGTTAACCGCTGGAGCCTGCCCAGGAGACGTGTTGTTAGGTAAACTGCCCGTCGCTCATATGGGCAACCAGTAGCAATGTTATATTTTTAAATAAACTGAAAAAGTAGAAATTAATATTGTATGCAGTGAAATTGAGCAAGGCACCTCACACACATTGCTTAGTACTGCACTTAGGTCGACTAAGCCTGCCAAGGAAAACATGTCTAGGTCCCCGAAAGGGGTTTGACATTAATGGAACATACATACAATATTGTAAAGCTACAGTTTAATGTAATGCTAGCTTTTGAATGGTTTGTGTTCCATGTTTCTCTGTCAAAGTCGACATCTACTGGAAGCATTTATTGTTAAGATTCTTCCGCTCTCACTTCATGTTTGATGATTACAATATCATCTTCTTCTTGTCGTTCGCGATTATTTTGCGTTTATGCGTAAATTTCAATATTAAATATTACTTTTCACAGCGACGTTTTCATCTCCGTAATAGAAATGTCCACGTATTTAGTAGCTTGCCATGGTGTTCTGAAAGCCCTACGTGTACTATAGAATTACAGAAACAGCCCCTGTATGCTCTATGCATGTCTAGGATAGATCCCGTTCACATCCAACATGTCATTTGTTGGTGCCTTTGCTATTTCGTGAAACACATCACTGAGAATTTCCAGGGAGGTGGGGGGTCATAAAGGACACGCCAATTGGGTGGGGCTGAATGGAATAATGGTCGGGGGGATAACATACATGTCGGGAGTGCATGGAATACATGTCGGGGGGGGATAACATACATGTTGGGAGTGCATGGAATACATGTCGGGGGGGATAACATACATGTTGGGAGTGCATGGAATACATGTCGGGGGGGATAACATACATGTTGGGAGTGCATGGAATAATGGTGTCGGGGGATAACATACATGTCGGGAGTGCATGGAATAATGGTCGGGGGGATACATACATGTTCGGAGTGCATGGAATACATGTCGGGGGGGATAACATACATGTTGGGAGTGCATGGAATACATGTCGGGGGGGATAACATACATGTCGGGAGTGCATGGATACATGTCGTGGGATAACATACATGTTGGGAGTGCATGGAATAATGGTCGGGGGGATAACTACATGTCGGAGTGCATGAATAATGGTCTGGGGGATAACATACATGTTGGGAGTGCAAGGAATAATGTCCGGGGGATAACATACATGTCGGGAGTGCATGAATAATGGTCGGGGGGTAACATACATGTTGGGAGTGCTGGAATAACATGGTCGGGAGGATAACAACATGTCGGGAGTGCATGGAATAATGGTCGGGGGATAACATACATGTTGGGAGTGCATGGAATACATGTTCGGGGGATAACATACATGTCGGGAGTGCATGGAAATGGTCGGGGGGATAACATACATGTTGGGAGTGCATGAATACATGTCGGGGGATACATACATGTCGGAGTGCATGTGGTCGCGGGGATAACATACATGTTGGGAGTGCATGGAAACATGTCGGGGGATAACATACATGTCGGGAGTGCATGGAATAATGGTCGGGAGGATAACATACATGTTGGGAGTGCATGGAATAATGTCGGGGGGATAACATACATGTCGGGACGTGCATGGAATAATGGTCGGGGGGATAACATACATGTCGGGAGTGCATGGAATACATGTCGGGGGGGGATAACATACATGTTGGGAGTGCATGGAATACATGTCGGGGGGGATAACATACATGTTGGGAGTGCATGGAATACATGTCGGGGGGGATAACATACATGTTGGGAGTGTACATTTCGACATGTTATGATCATATGTGCCAAGTTATTCTTTTTCAATCCCTCCATATGGAAGGAAATGTGTAGACGGGATAGACGGACATAACCATTGATCTCTAAGTGCAACACTGATCTTCCTTCATTTGGCACAATTTGATCACCGTAATGTAGCCATATATCTCACCTAAACGTGTATCTCACAGCATGCTCGGCACACATCAAACTCATCCATGCTTTTACATAATGCAATAATTCCCCAATCATGAGCCCCGACATTTCATTCTTTAGATATTTGAAAGTGTCATTTTGGAATTAATAAATGTCGACTGTGGGCTCTGATAATGGTTCATATGTATGTAAAATACATGGAATTCAGACGAGGATCTATATTAATACAGCCTATAATATCCTGGACATGCGGATATTAAAACAGTGTTAAAAAAAATGCATCAGAATTTAGGACTCGTAGCACACATCAAACAAAATTTATATCACACAGTCCGATTTTGTTGGCATCTTTGTATGCCCAGCAGTAACAGTAATGGCTCATTAACTGGTCTAACAACTCCTTCTCATCTAAAAATTCCAGCCGCTCAATTCTGTAACAAATGCCAAAATTGTTATTATTTACTCATTTTATTATACAAATTGTATTGGACATTCGTTCGTTTCAGTGTATGGATGGATTATATGTGTCAACAAATTTACATTTTAAAAGCAATATTACCACAAATACGTGCAAGATCATAGCTTTCAATGTCAATGTGGAAAATTTTATTATATGCTGAGAAAAATGATCTCATGACAGAGAACGATTCTACCATACTTAAAATATCATGTGGAAGTCATGATAGCGCAGTGGATGCGCGTTCGCTTCAGGTGCGAAAGGTCCGGAGTTCGAGCCCCACTGGAGCCGTTACGATTGTGCCCTTAGGCAAGGCATTTAAATTCCACGTTGCCTCTTCTCTCTCCCTCGTGGCGATGGATTTCATCAGGAATGAGGTCTTGAGAGTGATTTATATAAGTTGAAATAACTTGTTTCGCAATCGAGCTAAAATAAATTTGTATAAACTAAAATATCATTGAAACATCATATTTAGATGATGGCCTAAATGATGTTATGTATGAATTGTCCCAGAAATTATTTACACAGGCGATATTTTAATTTGAATAAAAACAGTAAAATGTGATTTTCTGTTCAGGGCTTGGACTCCCATTCCACCAGCTACGAGGAGGACAACGTACACATTTCACCAAGGAGGCTCCTAATAGTTTGGTCAAACCCTCGTCAAACAATGAACAGTAGAATTCAAGGCCAAATGGTAGTGATGTGCATCAGTTTCAAAATCCATAATCGATTAATAAGAATAATCGGACGGGTAAACCGATTAGATAATTGATTATTAATCGGGCAATTGATATAGTTATAAATCAAAATCATTCCATCTAATTTGTGAGTTTAACAATCTATTTAGTACTAATAAATTACTTACAAGTTACTAGTTTCGACAAATTAGTTACTCAGTTACATATTAGAGTACTAGATTATAAGTTAGTAGACTGCCACCTGATATAAAATTAGTTTTTACGTTAACAGAGGACAGAACGCTTAGTGACATACTAGTGAAAAGTCTAGTACTAGACACAGTTAGAATTGTTGTTGCAAACGTGCAATGCTAATAAAATACAGCCAATAGTAAATCGTGGTTTTATTTGAGGTATAAACAAACAGAAAAGTAAGAGACAAAAATAAAGACTCGTTATAATCGATTACACATTTTCACAATCGATTATCGCCAATGTCAATGCCGGCGACTTAACGATACTCGGTTTATCAAATGGCATGTGAGCACATAAAGAAATAGTGATAAAATTTAAATATGTTTATTTGTTTTGGGGGTTGAAAGTCGCACTAACAGCTTAGGTCACATGACGACTGCAGCTATTGCTGGTGAAGGAAGACCCCTGGGTGACCCTCTGAGTAGTAGTTCAGGCACGGTCGGTCGCCCGTATAAACCTCAAATATGTATCCAAAAGTTAGTTACACTAAATGAGATAATTGCAGACAGAAAACCAGTGTTTTTCATAGACAGGAATTGGACTTATTAAATTATAATTTGAAAATTGCTGGAACATAATTCCTGAAATTTATACAATTTGTTCTTTGGCCATATAAATCTGTAGTCCAGTGGTAACACGCTGGACTGGTAATCCAGGGATCGCAGGTTCGATCCCCCGTCTGACCCTAATAAAATTAACAGTCTTTCAGATGGGACGTTAAACCGAGGTCTCGTGTCGGTGCTTTACACCGTGCACGTAAAAGAACCAGAGGAGACTCTGGAATGGGTCTCTGTCTGTATCATGCACTATCCTCCAAATATCTAAAATGACTAATCTCTTCAGGAGGCGTTGCTCATATGGGCAACCGGTAGCGACGATAAATAAACGTAAAAACACAATATTGAAGAGAACAAATAATCCTGAAACCAATCTGTATTAATGAAAGCACATGCAGGTAAACTATATTCTACTAGCTTGGCTCATTTTACAAATATTAAGTTTCTACTGAATTAATAATGTGTGGCGTCCATGGTCCAGTGGTAGAGCGTCAGATTTGTAATCGAACGGTCCCGGGTTCGAAACTCGGTCAGGCCACGTATGTAGTGTCAGTGAGCAAGGCACCTCACACACATTGCTTAGTACTGGTTAACAATTTAGGTCGGCTAAGCCTGCCCAGGAAAACATGTCTAGGTCCCCGTAAGGTGTTTGACATTAATGGAACATACATACAATAATATACAGGTATACAATGTGATTGTGAAATACCTCTGTACATCTGCTTGTGGAAGACTGGTAAGCACGTGTCTCATTTCCATGGCATCGGCACCTTCAAATCCATGGTCAATGCACCTGAAATATAGAACAAATACCATGGTCAATGCACCTGTAATATAGAACAAATACCATGGTCAATGCACCTGTATATATATAGAACAAATACCATGGTCAATGCACCTGTATATATATAGAACAAATACCATGGTCAATGCACCTGTATATATATAGAACAAATACCATGGTCAATGCACCGGTAATATACAACAAATACCATGGTCAATGCACCTGTAATATAGAACAAATACCATGGTCAATGCACCTGTATATATATAGAACAATACCATGGTCAATGCACCTGTATATATATAGAACAAATACGATGGTCAATGCACCTGTATATATATAGAACAAATACCATGGTCAATGCACCTGTATATATATACAACAAATACCATGGTCAATGCACCTGTAATATAGAACAAATACCATGGTCAATGCACCTGTATATATATAGAACAAATACCATGGCCAATGCACCTGTATATATATAGAACAAATACCATGGTCAATGCACCTGTATATATATAGAACAATACCATGGTCAATGCACCTGTATATATATAGAACAAATACGATGGTCAATGCACCTGTATATATATAGAACAAATACCATGGTCAATGCACCTGTATATATATAGAACAAATACCATGGTCAATGCACCTGTAATGTAGAACAATACCATGATCAATGCACCTGTATATATATATAGAACAATACCATGGTCAATGCACCTGTATATATATATATAGAACAAATACCATGGTCAATGCACCTGTATATATATAGAACAAATACCATGGTCAATGCACCTGTATATATATAGAACAAATACCATGATCAATGCACCTGTATATATATAGAACACATACCATGGTCAATGCACCTGTATATATATACAACAAATACCATGGTCAATTCACCTGTATATATATAGAACAAATACCATGGTCAATGTACCTGTATATATATAGAACAAATACCATGGTCAATGCACCTGTATATATATAGAACACATACCATGGTCAATGCACCGATATATATAGAACAAATACCATGATCAATGCACCTGTATATATATATAGAACACATACCATGGTCAATGCACCTGTATATATATATACAACAAATACCATGGTCAATGCACCTGTATATATATACAACAAATACCATGGTCAATGCACCTGTATATATATAGAACAATACCATGGTCAATGCACCTGTATATATAGAACAATACCATGGTCAATGCACCTGCATATAGAACAATACCATGGTCAATGTACCTGTATATAGAACAAATACCATGGTCAATGCACCTGATATGTAGAACAAATACCATTTTCAATGTACCTGTAATATACAACAAATACCATGGTCAATGCACCTGTATATATATAGAACAAATACCATGGTCAATGCACCTGTATATATATAGAACAATACCATGGTCAATGCACCTGTATATAGAACAATACCATGGTCAATGCACCTGTATATATATAGAACAATACCATGGTCAATGCACCTGTATATATATAGAACAAATACCATGGTCAATGCACCTGTAATGTAGAACAATACCATGGTCAATGCACCTGATATGTAGAACAAATACCATGGTCAATGCACCTGTATATAGAACAATACCATGGTCAATGCACCTGATATGTAGAACAAATACCATGGTCAATGCACCTGTATATATATAGAACAATACCATGGTCAATGCACCGGATATGTAGAACAAATACCATGGTCAATGCACCTGTATATAGAACAATACCATGGTCAATGTACCTGTATATAGAACAATACCATGGTCAATGCACCTGATATGTAGAACAAATACCATGGTCAATGCCACTGTATATAGAACAATACCATGGTCAATGCACCTGATATGTAGAACAAATACCATGGTCAATGCACCTGTATATAGAACAATACCATGGTCAATGCACCTGATATGTAGAACAAAAGCATGGTTTATAAATGTGAGATAAATACATTTTCCTTAGTGTACAAATAAATACAGTGAAATCTATTGTAAATGGCCAGTGTTAGGGGTCGACATACAATGGCTGCATAACCAGGTGAAAGTCGTGATAGCGCAGTGAGCATGAGCGCTTCAGGTGCGAAAGGTCTGGAGTTCAATCCCAGCTGTAGCCGTTATGATTGTGTCCTTAGGCAAGGCACTTAAAGTCCACATTGCTTAGTTCTCTCTACCTTGTGGCGATAGATTCCATCAGGAATGAGGTCTTGAGAGTGATTAATATAAGTTGTAAGAAATATTTTTTCGTAATGAAGCTAAAATAAAATTTGTATAAACTATATTCCGGTTTCCCTATATATTTCTTGGTTCTTCAGAAAACCGGTATTTATTAATTATAGATATGGAAATCATTTCTTTAATGCTTCGGAGAAGTCCGACCATATATCAACTGGCGGTTTAATACAGTTTGTATGCTAACTAGAGTTGACAGCTAAGCCAGGTTTTCACTGTATTGTTGGATTACCTTTTTATCTGAGACTCGATGCTGGCACAATATTCTACGTGTAACATGCAGTCCCGGGAGCGAAGATTGTCCAGCATAATCTGTCCAAATCTATCTCCCATGTTAACCTGCAAGTAATAAATATATAGGAATACTAGTCAACATGCAAGCAATAAATGTATAGGAATACTAGTTATAACCTGCAAGCAATAAATGTATAGGAATACTAGTTAACCTGCAAGCAATAAATATATAGGAATACTAGTTAACCTGCAAGCAATAAATATATAGGAATACTAGTTAACCTGCAAGCAATAAATATATAGGAATATTAGTCAACCTGCAAGCAATAAATATATAGGAATACTAGTTAACCTGCAAGCAATAAATATATAGGAATACTAGCCAACCTGCAAGCAATAAATATATAGGAATACTAGTCAACCTGCAAGCAATAAACCTATAGGAATACTAGTCAACCTGCAAGCAATAAATATATAGGAATACTAGTTAACCTGCAAGCAATAAATATATAGGAATACTAGTCAACCTGTAAGCAATACATATATAGGAATACTAGTTAACCTGCAAGCAATAAACCTATAGGAATACTAGTCAACCTGCAAGCAATAAATATATAGGAATACTAGTTAACCTGCAAGCAATAAACCTATAGGAATACTAGTATTACCTGGTCACCTATCATCTTTATATCTAAAACAATCCAAGCAAGTCTGAAACGAGTCATTTATCTAAGCTTGATCTCCAAATACGGCGTTAGGTAATATGAAATTGCCATTTGCAATAAGCAGTCAGCCAAGTGAATCACATACAGTAGCTGCTTAATAGAGGTCAAATGTATAATAAAACAACATATTGGGAATCTGGAAACTGGCTGCTTAATAGAGGTCAAATGTATAATAAAACAACATATTGGGAATCTGGAAACTGGCTGCTTAATAGAGGTGACAACTAACACAGGTTTGACTGTACATACAAGAGATAAATAATGACTCACCCTGGGTGGAGTTTATCTCCATATCCCATCTGGGGCCTCCGTGGCCAACTGCTAGATTGTTGACTTCAAAGCATTTGCCCCTTATCGATGTATGTTGGAAATCAACTGAGAGTGTTAAATGCTTTCATGTGAGGAAGCTATCCAGCTGGCTTGTGGAAGGTCGGTGGTTCAACCCGAGTGCCAGTCTGTGACTGAAATACAGTTTGGAAGGACACCCGGGGTCTTCCTCCACCAATAGAGTCGCCATATGACCTAAACTATCGGTGCAACATTAAACCCCCAAAAAGTGGAAGTCGTGATAGCGCAGTGGATGCGCGTTCGCTTCAGGTGCGAAAGGTCCGGAGTTCGAGCCCTGCTGGAGCCGTTACGATTGTGCCCTTAGGCAAGGCATTTAAATTCCACGTTGCCTCTTCTCTCTCCCTCGTGGCGATGGATTCCATCAGGAATGAGGTCTCAGAGTGATTAATATAAGTTGAAAGAACTTGTTTCGCAATAGAGCTAAAATAAATTTGTATAAACTAACCCCCAAAAACAAACAAACGTTATCACACCTTTTTTTGAGATACCGTATTGCTTCTAATAAATGCCACATGGGGCATAACATTTTCCAAAATAGAATGATTGTTTTTTTGTTATTTTTGTGTTTACTACAGGTGTCAGAGTGTCTGTGTTAGTCAACAACAGGGTTCATTCTAGATCAGAATTGTTGGGAGAAGTGAGAAAGCGCGTGATCGCTTCCTTAAATGGTGTTCTTTAATATACATCTGCAAAATAGGGTTAAAATGCACAGTACAACCATTAAATACAACATTTGAATAGAAGGAGTGCTTTATATAGTGTATCTTACTAGACAAAATTTTGTTTGAAAATCGTAAAAACCAAAGTTTTAGGGAGAAGTGGGGCCCCCAGAGGGCGATGTCAGGGTCCCTAGGGCGACAATTTCGCCCACATCGCCCTCTAGAATGATCCCTGCAACAACCATTGTGATTACAGTTATTGTACATAAAGTGTAAACAATCAAGATTGGATTACATAACCATGGAATAATTATTAGATAGCGATGCAATTACTAGGTGATTTTATTTTTGAAATTTGGGGCATTCATTAGGGAGGAGGCATTTATTGAGAGCAATACGGTAAGTATATCCGAAGGAACAAACCAAACAAACAATTGCATATGACCTTACCTGCTCATAGTTGATAAATAATACTGTAGAAAAGTTTCCTGTCATCCAATGAAACAGGTCGTCGGTGTTGGATTTATCAATATACACTAATACACACTCCGCAATAAACAGTGTAGGCAGACTTTTGTCTATCCCACAGTCCGAGAGTTTATGATCAAGTTCAGTTAAATTCTTAAGATTAGCCGACACAAGATGATAGTCTTTACTGTACAAGTCTGTGGTGCTGAATCTAATATCATCATCTGAAAGTAAGTAAGTGTATTATAGTGACATTGTGTTATGTACATTTACAAGCAATATTACATAGTTACAACAACACCCGACCGTGTAGGGCCGATAAGTCACTTTAACTATCAGTTTTGAATATCGAATATATACAAACTAATATATATATTACATGTATAAATATAGTAATACATACATAATATTTATAATACAATATTTACAATCTGTGTTTTACGTTTATTTATCGTCGTTACCGGTTGCCCATTTGAGCGACGCCTCCTGAAGAGATTAGTCATTTTAGATTTTTGGAGGATAGTGCATGATACAGACAGAGACCCATTCCAGAATCTCCTCTGGTTCTTTTACATGCATGGTGTACAGCACTGACACGAGACCTCGGTTTAAAATCCCATCTGAAAGACTTAATTTTATTAGGATCAGAAGGGGGATCAAACCTGCGATCCCTGGATTACCAGTCCAGCGTGTTACCACTGGACTACAGATCCGTCTGTCGTTGGGCCTACAAGTCACTTTAAACAGTTTTGAATATCGATTATATACAAACTAATATATATTATACATGCATAAATATAGTAATACATACGTAAATATTTATAATACAATATTTACAATCTATTTAATGGGGTATTTATAAGGAACATCATTTTGTTTCTGTGTTTAGAATTACATTGAAATACGAGGGATGTTCAAAAAGTTCTCGGAAAGTGCTTATAAAATCTTTATTTGTCTTCTATATGACTTGAAATTTAACATAGTGAACCCTTTTTATATTCATAATTGATTTACCGAAAAACAGCACTGTATTCATAATAATGTTATTTGTATCGTTACTACAGTAACGTCCATCGACCGTCACCGGATCACTTTTCGTATTTTAACCAATTTTTTGGAAAATTGTTACCATTTTACATGTTCATTACTTTTGTATGCACTAATTGATTTTCTCAAAAATTACATCACGTCCACATACGGTTCCCGTACATTTATACTGTGACATCAGTAGACTATTACGACGTCATTTGTGACGTCAACACATGTTCAACGTGCGCACCGTCTATTAGCAGACCGGATTCACATCACGATGTCGTTAAAACAGTGCTACGCAATAAAATTTTGTGTGTTGCAAAAGAAAACTAAATCAGAAACTGTGACTGATATTACGAAAACATATGTTGAAAAAGGCTTTGAAGAAAACTGCAATATATAAGTGGTACAGCAGATTCAGCGACGGCGTCGATTTACCTAAGGACGTAAAACGAGACGGACGTCCTGCAACGTCGAAAAACGATAAAATCATCTGTAGGGCCAAATCCATTCTGGATTCGGAATGACTACCTTATGCATCAAGACAATGCTCCCAGTCACAAGTCTGCATACACACAGGCGATGATGGATAAGTTGAATATGAAAACTGTGGATCACCCGCCCTACTCACCCGATTTGGCACCAAATGACTTTTATCTATTCCCTACTTTGAAAGCTGAACTTCGTGGCAGACGAATGGGCACGATAGAGGAAATTCAAAACACTGTCTGTTCCGTTTTTAAAAGCATCCCGAAAGATAGTTTCAGAAGATCATTTCTAACATGAGTGCATAGATGGGAGAAATGTTTGCGGTACAAGGGCGAGTATTTTGAGATGTGACATTGAAGTAAGGAAATTTGAGAATGACGTGACGTTAATTAATTACTCGTATTTTGACGTTGATCCAGTCACGCTTTGTAGACATTACTAAAACTATGGTAACTTCTTCAAGTTGAAAAGAGATGTATGTATATCGGTATTAAATATAATGATTAAAACTGTATTGTTAAAAAAGTTATAAGCACTTTCCGCAAACTTCTTGAACCCCCTTCGTATACATATATTGTACTTGTGAATTAACCTGGGTTCCAGTCTGTCGATTTTTCACTTTTAACTTTGTTGATATGATCAGGCCCAATTAATAGTCTCGGTGTTAAAATATATTTATTTGAGTGACTGACGGCAAAATATATCAACGCCTGTTCCCAGGCTACCTGTGAATGAAACTATGAATCATGCACCTATCCCCAATACTCATACTTTTAGTAAGCCCACTATTTTTGTGAATATTCAATTCATATAGAGCTGTAATTACATTAGAACATAATTCATAAACTAAGTAATGGGATGAGTAGTGCATGTGTTAGATGTTTTGGGAGACATATAGAAACACAAATTATGGATGAGTTACTCCTAATCGAGTGAGGTACAAATGTTTGTGGGTGGTGCACAGATCGGCAGGCAGAAATTCGAGCAGCTTTTCGTCCTGATGAACCAGTAAATGTGTCTGGTCATATCACCCAATGGTCAATTGTAGCAATCTTGGATTTAGGATCGGTTCTTTGATCTACTCCGTGCCCGTACATATGGTGTCTTTTAAGCCAATTTGTTGACATTATTAAATAACACGATTTAATGACGTAATCGCTTGCTTTCTCACAATTTAATGACATAATCGCTCGCTTTCTCACAATTTAATGACGTAATCGCTCGCTTTCTCACAATTTAATGACGTAATCGCTCGCTTTCTCACAATTTAATGACGTAATCGCTCGCTTTCTCACAATGTAATGACGTAATCGCTCGCTTTCTCACAATTTAATGACGTAATCGCTCGCTTTCTCACAATTTAATGACGTAATCGCTCGCTTTCTCACAATTTAATGACGTAATTGCTCGCTTTCTCACAATTTAATGACGTAATCGCTCGCTTTCTCACAATTTAATGACGTAATCGCTTGCTTTCTCACTTCTCCAAACAATCATAACCTAGAATGAGCGTTGATGCATTTTATCTTCATCATTTCATTAAAACTGGCCAAGGAGTTTGGGAGAAGTCAAACAGAAATTTTCAAGATGGCCTCTGAGGCTGCCATCTTGGATTTCGGATCAGAACAATTTCTGGCTATTTTTATCAAAGCAATAGTTCATAGTTAGAACTTACCATCACTTGTGATTTTCTGCAGCAGTTCTTGTGATCTCCTGATGTAATGGATTTTCCTGGATGTGATAGCAGAGAAATCCACCTCGACATATGAGGCAGGATTGGTTCCCTTTTCCTTCAGATTCCAGTAGAGGCTATCAAAGCCGGCACCAAAACTGATCACCTGACATTTACGCTTTGTTAACTGAAAGATGTAATGAGAGACATTGGTCAGTTACTGTTCCTAAATACTCTTGCAGAAGGATAGGTCTTTTCATCTTGGTTTCCTTTCTCAATCCATTTTCTCATCTTACAGTTATTCATTTATTAAATCTCGACAGATATGCTACAGTATATCCAATACCAGGTATATTTTGTACTTAAATTAAAAATTTGCTATCAATTAACCCATTCAACACCAAGTAACTGACATGGACTGGTCCATGATATTCTTAAACCAATAAATGAATCAGAAAATCACATTTGGACAAGTTCATTTATCAAAATGGGTAATTATGTCTAAAAATAGTAATATTACTGGCAAAAAGTGCAGATCCTGATGAGACGGCTCGTCACGAGCCGGCTCATCTGGATCTACACTTTTTGTAAGCCTATTTAGGGGCCTGTGGTGTTGAAAGAGTTAATCAGGAATTCATATATTTGGAAATAAGTTTTCGTTTCTTTGTGGTTCTAAAGTCGCACCTTCTTCATGTGATATGTTAGTATCTCACAATCATCTTAGTTATATGCCGGTGATGGACGGCACATAAACTGGGCTTCATTCATACTTGTGAAAGTCACATTGAAGACGATTGAGTGCAGTTTAGTGTGAGAACCATGGTTACGGTGAAAGAAAGTCTACTGCTTCATTAGGTTACGGCTTGGAACAGAACATTTCATTCCATTTGACTTTATAATGCAGAACAATCAATTTATGATGATTCGTTTATACAAATTGTATTTTAGATCGATTGCAAAACAAGTTTTTACAACATTAGCTTAATCACCCTCGAGAAGTCAATCATGATGGAATTCATCAGACATGAGTGATAGAGTAGAGACAATGTGGAATATAAGTGCCTTGCCAAAGGGCACAATAGTAACGGATACAACTGTCATGATCTCCGAGTCTCTCACACCTGAAGCTAACGCGCTACAACTTCACGGTGCCCAATAATGTGCATTCTAGCTACGGGCATAACTCATGACTAGTCAGACCATGGACACCCCAATAATTATAACAAAACATGTACATAAAGTTAGTCCGCCTCCGTGGTCGAGTGGTTAAGGTCGCTGACTTGTATACCACTGTAACCTATCAACACTGATGGTCACGGGTTCGAGCCCCGCTCAGGCCGTGTCTCATTTATATGAAAAAGTTGGCAGTTTCTTATGGAGGTTGGTGCACCCAAGTACTGGTTAACCGCTGGAGCCTGCCCAGGAAAGGTGTTGCTAGGTAAACTGCCCGCCGGCGATATAGCCCAAAAATGGTGCTGATGTAAAACCCGAAATATAATAATAATGTACATAAAGTATAATTTTCATGTATTTTTATAGAAATTAACAGCATAGTGGAACAAATTTTATTTTCAAAATGTGTCGTTGATCATTTTACCTGGTGACAAGTCTTTGCTTACATACATTATTGTCTGTTATAAATACTGCACGATAATCACAACATTATCGGAAGAGTCCATTGACTTGTTATAGGTGATTTTATATTACTACTTAATATACAAATTGACTATTGTGTAGTCTATAAAATTGAATGGTAACGTTTGCCTATAAATAGTAATATAAAAATATCGTGCGGTGTTTATACAGTATAAATTGGTTCTCGTTGTTGTTCTTAGTAATTTCACTTTGAAAAGAATATGGCTGCTCCAATACCTACATTACGCCCTTGCTAGCCACCAAATGTTCCAGAGTATATTGTGGTTTCCATGGTCCAGTGGTAGAACGTCGAATTTGGAATTGAGGGGTCCCCGGGTTCGATACTCAGTGATGGCACGTATGTGGTGTCATTGGCACCTCACACATATTGCTTAGTACTGGTTTAACAGCATCCGTGGTCCAGTGGTAGAGTGTCGGATTTGGAATCTATCTATCTATCTATCTATCTATCTATCTATCTATCTATCTATCTATCTTCCTTTAATGTCGAACCCCTCGCGGGGACGTAGACATGTT
>CM026389.1:38302720-38361488 GCA_014843695.1 Archivesica marissinica | reverse complement strand
TCTTTTCCCAGTAACTGATCAATGTTAATATCCCGCCCATATTCAATTGTTACTGCCAGCCGTTGGAAGAGATTTCTATCTGCCTTTATTTGGACCGTCTTCTGTTTATCCGATTTAATATCCACTACATAAAGAGATGCAAAAGTTTTGGGCTTAACTTTTGTAAGTGTTGCATGAAAATTAGTGTTTTTTTCTATCAGTCTCTCTTTGATGAATGTGTTGATCACTTTCTTTCCATTTGTCTTGCCATTCAATAAGTTATCTGTGATATCTTCTGTGGCAATATCCCCTATAGTAATGCATGCTAGATCTGGAGAGTCAATGCAGAAGACATTAAACTTTTGGAATGTCTCGATGAGTTTTACAACATCAGCTTCATCTCTCTTTAGTCTAGATGGACCAAGATCTGTGTGATCCCATTCATCATCATCAAGTTCTGGTTTCAAACCAAACATTGTCCAAGTTGCCTGAGCCAGATCTGATCTGGATTTGTAGCTCAAACTCCATTTCTCCCGCGCTGATTCAGTTCTTGTGATCCCTACCAGACCACCAGATACTTTTCCTAACTTGTTAATGTGTTCTAGACCTTGGTCATCTGGTAGCTGGTTAAAATGATGGTTTGTTTCTTTGACTACAAAATCTCCATTCAACCTGTACACTTCTGGAGCTTTTTCCTCAAACTGTGTTGCATCAGCCAGAATCACTGTTGCCCATCTGGTATACTTGGTGTGGTCATAGAGAGCAAACCAGGGGATCATCTCAGCCAAACTGGAAAGGAATAGTTTCCAATTACCCTCTCGTAGTGATCTTGTGAATCTGAGAAGAATACTGACCAAGTCCATATAATTTCTCCAGAATAGGTAAGTTGGATTATCATTATTTGATTTATCATATTCTGTAACATAATCCAGCATTTGATGTACAAAGGGAATCATTTCATTGATTGCTGCTTCAATCTGATCCTCATCCTTTTGTTGCAATCCTTCAGCAACTTCCTTGGCCAGCCGTAGGATGGGTGTATCCAGATCTTTGTTATTTGTCACCATCCACTGATCAAAGGTAGGCCACATGATCCTCCACAAAGATTCCAGCGTTAATGTATGGGCTCGTGCTATTCGATTCCAACCCCTTCCACTGAGAATGTTGTCAGCTGTTGTTTCTCCATACACACCACTTTCAACCCACACATCTTTTAGTCCTGAATCTGTCATAAACTGACCAATGACTTTGGAAAAGTTTAGTCCCCTCAAATCGTACCCCACGGACAAGAACTATCACAATAAAACATTAATACCATAAAGAATATGAACACAGTTTCAATGATTAATAGTTTAATTTGTTGTAAGCGACTTGGTGTCGACTGCACATGTACAAAAACATTCGTATATAATCATTATCAATATAAACACAACATTATTCATTTTATTCAAAATTAAATTGAATAATTTTTACGTTTCCTCTCGTATTATTGAGTTAACTGTCATTAACAGTTAATCACATGTCCAACATGAATATAATATCATGATCTCATATACACCGAACCGATTTTAAAAAACCAGTGATTTTCTATCTAATCAACTTATAACTATCCTGCCTCGAAATCCGTTCAGTGTATACTTTTATTTACAAAATGGAACACACACATGAAATACAAGTGTTAAAACTAAAAATTAAATATTTTCTACGGACATGTTGACAGTCGAGTGACCAAGCGCTGAAGTGAACTGACCACCTCGCAAAGCGAAAAAATCGTGCTCGCCAGAGCGCGAAAAGCTCCCCGCAGTGGTCCGTTAGGAACAATACGAGGGGAAATAATTCTCTTCTAATTCACTTCGTTTAACCGAAAAGAATTATATTTGTGTGTGAAATCCACCTAACATTATGATAATGTTTTCGAATTCCTCTGGTTTCAGCCACTGCAGCATTATTCCCTTTGAATATAACTGTTCATCAAATGTTAGAACTGTATACTTTTGGCCTAATGCTTTGGTCATGTTAACACACATGTCCATGACAGTCCAGATGACATCATAGTCATGGGCTGAAGCATTAATTATTGGTAGGTGACCAATTTTAGTGACTGGCATTTACTGATGATGCTTCATTGAACCCACTCCATGCAGGTACACATTGTTCTCCTGGATTGACCATCCTTGAAATAATCCAAGATAAGTATTGTACCTCAGCTTTCCTGAGTTCATTCTGATCAGGCTCAAACTGGTTCAGATTTAGTTCGTTAGCAAACACAGGATCTGGCTTTTGTGAACCAATATATGATTCTTTAAGTTTATTGAATTCCTTGGGTATTGTAACCTTTCTTTGTGATGTGAACTTTATATCAGGAGATGAATTTTGGTTGTCACCTTTGATGAACATAGCAGACTGTGATGCATGGAAAGTTCCCTTTCCATCAAGGGTTTCCTCATTGATATCAATGTTATCATTAGCAAACCTCACATAATTTGTCTCAATGTTATTTGTAAGGTTAATTGGGATGTATGTGTTGTTGTTTTCTTTGTACTGTTCAAGTGCAACCTGCACTATAGAACTGTCCACCCTTTGTACAGCATCATAACTAATTGAGTGGCCTACTGCATGTAATAATTGGACAAGTTCTTTGGATATGGTGGCCTGGTGAACTGTAATGCCTAATCCAATATGTGTTGGAGTCTTCTTTTTTCCCTTTGATGCCAAGTATACAATATCCTGAGCTATACTCATCAGTTTCACTCGAATTTCACTTGCAACATCAGGTATATCACCAGCACAGATCAAACTGAGTAGCAAATACAAGCATTCTGGTATAACCTTTTCAGCATGTTTTTCAACTTTTTCTGAACATAATATATATATATGTATGTAGTATAGTACCTGAACTATATCAACAATGCCAAATCACATATTACAATGTTTCTCTGTATAGGATTAGGCCAATTTTATAAAGGAACTTGGAAGGAGCAGCACAAATTCACAAATGTTGGTGTTCTGTTGCTGTGCCATGCTACATATTATAATACATATCTGGAGATGTCCATATTAAAATATTACTTTCAAATTATGTGATCAATAATCTGTAGATATCAGAATTAAAATGTTTCTTTCTAGATAGCTGTACTGATATAGACTTATAGATATAGATTATATATAGCTGTACTGATATAGACTTATATATATAGATAATATAGCTGTATGTATAGACTATATATATAGATTTATATGAGCGTACTGATATAGCTTATAGATATAGATTAGGGTATATAGCTGTACTGATATAGACTTATAGATATAGATTATATATAGCTGTACTGATATAGACTTATAGATATAGATTATATATAGCTGTACTGATATAGACTTATATATATAGATTATATATAGCTGTACTGATATAGACTTATAGATATAGATTATATATAGCTGTACTGATATAGACTTATAGATATAGATTATATATAGCTGTACTGATATAGACTTATAGATATAGATTATATATAGCTGTACTGATATAGACTTATAGATATAGATTATATATAGCTGTACTGATATAGACTTATAGATATAGACTTATAGATATAGATTATATATAGCTGTACTGATATAGACTTATAGATATAGATTATATATAGCTGTACTGATATAGACTTATAGATATAGATTATATATAGCTGTACTGATATAGACTTATATATATAGATTATATATAGCTGTACTGATATAGACTTATAGATATAGATTATATATAGCTGTACTGATATAGACTTATAGATATATATTATATATAGCTGTACTGATATAGACTTATAGATATAGATTATATATAGCTGTACTGATATAGACTTATAGATATAGATTATATATAGCTGTACTGATATAGACTTATAGATATAGATTATATATAGCTGTACTGATATAGACTTATAGATATAGATTTATTTTATATAGCTGTACTGATATAGACTTATAGATATAGATTATATATAGCTGTACTGATATAGACTTATAGATATAGATATTACTTTCTAGATAGCTGTACTGATATAGACTTATAGATATAGATTATAGATAGCTACTGATATAGACTTATAGATATAGATATTACTTTCTAGATAGCTATAGTGATATAGACTTATAGATATAGATATTACTTTCTAGATAGCTGTACTGATATAGACTTATAGATATAGATTATTATTTTATACCAATATTAGTAGGAAAAAATCAGATCAGTTATGAACACTTTGCCTAGCTGGTACTTTTTATTTACAATACACAACCATCAACCATTGTGTATATACTATTTATTGAATAATAACTAAATACTGTATATTTCAAAAATATTAGTATTACTATATAGTTCGCAGGTCAGTGAAATAAACAAGTCCACATATTAGAAGTGGAATTAATTAGGTTTAACTATTAAGATATTTAATTTTACAATTTCTTTTTTAAATTGCGGACATTGCAGTTTGGGTTGGGGATGGATTATCTCATAAAAGCATGTATTAACATACTATTTTCTATTTACAACCATAGTACATGGAGAGTAGAGATTACAGCCTTTAACATGATACCAAATATATGTTATTTGAGACCTGAAAAACTATTGTATTCAACCATAATAGTTAACTGGTGTAATTATGTGTTTACAGATTTTCGGAAAATTATCATTTATATGGTGACCCCTTGTCAGTGCTGATAATATATGGTTAAACTCATTTGCCAGAGTGGAAGCAATACTTTTTGGAGACCTCTATAATAGTATAAAAGTTTAAGATGGGTTTCCATGTTGTTCCCTCCATGTTTAGCAGAACTTGTTTCTATGGCTTTTTATCAGAAATGCATCTAAACTAATATCTTATATTCACGTACTTGCTTGCTTTATCATGCACATGGTGACACATTCATACGAAACAGACGGATCTGTAGTCCAGTGGTAACACCCTGGACTGGTAATCTATGGATCGCAGGTTCGATCCCCCGTCCGACCCTAATAATACTAACCGTCTTTCAGATGGGACGTTAAACCGAGGTCTCGTGTCGGTGCTTTACATCGTGCACGTAAAAGAACCAGAGGAGACTCTGGAATGGGTCTCTGTCTGTATCATGCACTATCCTCCAAAATCTAAAATGACTAATCTCTTCAAGATGCGTCGCTCATATGGGCAACCGGTAGCTACGATAAATAAACGTAAAACACACACTCATACGAAGGCCAGGCAAACTCGCAGGAATTACTAGTGTGTATGTATGTATGTATGTATGTATGTATGTATGTATTATGTATGTATGTATGTCCCATTAATGTCAAACCCCTTGCGGGGACCTAGTAATCACACAGTGGTCGCGCTTGGTTTAAACAAAAACATATTTTGGTTGCTACCGATCTCGGTCAAGTGGTCGGTGTTCCCGGATCGACGGAATTAAGTGTCAGTCATCAACTGCAACCAAAAGAACTATCTGGCGACCACCATGTGCACTGGTATACTGGAGAACAGCTCAAGGAAATTCGGAATTGAAATGACATGTATATACGTCTGTTCTGTTGATTGTAACGAGGAATGATTCCGAAATGAACGTCTGCAAGTTTTAGATAGCGTAATTATTTTCCGTTTGTACGCATCACTTTTATTACATAGTATTCCATCGGGAAATGCCGCGCATGTTTTCTTCTCAGAATATACAACTCTTGCAAATAAATATCCCCGGTTTCACCCGGAATTCATATTGGGATGTAAAACAAACCGGATCAGTACATTGTCCGATAATTGGCGTAATCGTCCACGATTTACACGCTTTTCATCGGGTAAGAACAATTCTTCTTGCTTTTCTGTTACATGTGTCGTCTGCAGTCTATTTAGGTGACATAAACTGGATTGGACTTGCCAATTGGACGTGTAAAGATACGTGCATACATTGAAGAGTACATGGCTACATACAGTTATCGTGCCAGTGATCTCGTGCTCAGATATACCACGATACAAGCAATGCAGTTTACAGGTAATTGTTGTTTACATTAATTAGCTTGCACACGTTTCATCAATGTACACCGGGTGTATAACAGGTACGTACCCCAACGATAGTGATTAATATATTAAGTTGTTAGAACTTGCTTCGCAATCGTTGTAAAATAAATACAGTTTTTAGTGCCATGTACCGAATGTGACATATGGTACAGCTCTGATCGACATATACTGACCAACAGTTAATTATATGATACAACAGTTAATTACAAACACACACAAAATAGTAGTGAATAGATGAAAATCGCCTTGTGTTTTACGTTTATTTATCGTCGCTACCGAGCGACGCCTCCTGAAGAAATTAGTCATTTTAGATTTGTGGAGGATAGTGCAATGATAGACAAACCCAATTCCAGAATCTGCTGGTTCTTTTACGTACACGGGAGTAAAACACCGACACGAAACCTCGGTTTAAAGTCCCATCTGAAAGACCGTTAATTTTATTACGGTCAGACGGGGAATGGGACCTACGATCCCTGGATTACCAGTCCAACATGTTAAGCAATGGACTACAGATCAATCGCCTTTACGTGTGTGTGTTTTACGTTTATTTATCATCGCTACCGGTTGCCCATATGAGCGACGCCTCCTGAACAAGGCCGTCGTCGCCGGCCGGACCACTTTTTTGGCCGATTATGGTCTATTTTTCGATAATATTTTTTTTTTTTTTTAATTCATCATATTTATCTTACACTGTTGAGTGCACGCCCTCCTACAGTGTATGTTGATGTGCGTAACGGCTGCATACCAACTACGGCGTGTAAATCACATCTGCACATTCAGCAGATTATACATTTACATTGTGAGCAAGGAACAATAAGAGCGTGCAATGGCTACGTAATGCCGAAGTATATTCTAACTGACCTTATTTGACACGTGACAGAAAGTATGGCCCATAATACACACTCTGGAAAGTGGTATATTCTAACTGATCTTAATTGACACGTGACAGAAAGTATGGCACGTAATATACACTCTGGACAGTACGTATTGGCACACAGACGGATCTGTAGTCCAGTGGTTAACACGCTGGACTGGTAATCCAGGGATCGCAGGTTCGATCCCCCGTCTGACCCTAATAAAATTAACAGTCTTTCAGATGGGACGTTAAACCGAGGTCTCGTGTCGGTGCTTTACACCGTGCACGTAAAAGAACCAGAGGAGACTGTATCATTGCACTATCCTCCAAAATCTAAAATGACTAATCTCTTCAGGAGGCGTCACTCATATGGGTAACCGGTAGCGACGATAAATAAACGTAAAACACACAACACGTATTGGCAATAATTGACACGTCCGGATGGCTTTGGATTGTGTTTATATAAAATACAAACATTGCACATAAATTATTATTTACAGACGGATCTGTAGTCCAGTGGTAACACGCTGGACTGGTAATCCAGGGATCGCAGGTTCGACCCCCCGTCTGACCCTAATAAAATTAACAGTCTTTCAGATGGGACGTTAAACCGAGGTCTCGTGTCGGTGCTTTACACCGTGCACGTAAAAGAACCAGATGAGACTCTGGAATGAGTCTCTGTCTGTATCATGCACTATCCTCCAAAATCTAAAATGACTAATATCTTCAGGAGGCGTCGCTCATATGGGCAACAGGTAGCGACGATAAATAAACGTAAAACCACCACTAAATTATTTAAAGCCCATATAGTCGTTTGTTAACTCGGATACATACATTTACTCACATAATAGTTTAATACAAAAATCAACATATAGAGGAAAGTAAGCAATGGCGTGTGTATTTCCTCCAGAACCAAACCAGCCAAAAGGCTTCAAGTTTCCAAAACGAAGCTTTGGTCAGAAAACCCCGGTTCAGAGAGGTTTTCATGGTAGCTGGTTTGAGTCCCGATCGTGGCTACATTATGATGAAAATCTTGCTAGTGATTCCTGCAACCAATGAAAGAACATGTTCCGCTTTACGCAGACTTAAGACCTACCTCCGTACCACAATAAGCCAATAGAGACTGAACAGTTTGATGGTGCTGTATGTTCATAAAAGCAAAACTGATTCCATGGACTTGCGTAACATAGCTAACAATTATTTTACAGTTAGGGATAGGCGCCATTGTGTGATTGGTCATTTCTGACACCGAATGTGAATTGTTTATTGAACATGACTGTGTGTTTTGTTGATATTTGTGTGATGTATAGGACAGATGGACTCTGTTTCTGTTATGTATATGTCATGGTGCAATTATTATTGTAACGTTAATAAGTTGCTAATTTGCAGCACGACACTGTAGCGTACATTATTTAGAATTTAATAGTTTTGAAACTTGATAACCTACAATAAACGTTATATAATATAATAATAAAATATTCTATTCGTTTAATTCATTGTTACCAATCGTTTTTCCGGTGTTATAAATGGCACCACTAAGTAGAATATCACTAAAGATACAGCTAAATTCCACCCTAAAATGTGTTCAGATGCCAGGAAATCGCGTACAATATCAAAACAAATCCCGGGGGATCGAGCCCCTACTGAAGTCGCACTTATAGTGCTCCTATTTGGCCGGATCACTTTCAAAATACCGGCGACGACCTTGCTGAAGAGATTAGTCATTTTAGATTTTTGGAGGATAGTGCAATGATAGCCATTCCAGAGTCTCCCTAATCTCTTCAGGAGGTGTCGCTCATATGGACAACCGGTAGCGACGATAAATAAACGTAAAACACACATCTGCAAAACATTTTAGAATTGTATACATAGACAGTAAGTAACAGAAATAAACACCTATTTTACTATACATAGCATATTGGGTATAATCACAACATAGTATACTAGAGGACATAGAAAACGCACATCTACAGTATATGATTATTATTACATGAAAACGAAATACGAAGTATTCCATCAAAGATATATCACATCTTTATTACAAAACACAAACTGAACAACTAAAAATATTCCAAAATGTTTAAAACTATGTATTTATATAGTTATTGTTTTTCATGTAAAAACACACTTATCCGAAGTTAGTCCTCTAGTATACATGTATGTAGGTTAAAACATTCATCTACCTGTCACTCTATATTTGTGCTCCAGATACTCCTAGCGATATTGAATTGTACCAGAACAGAACAGAACAGAATCTTTATTTACGGGACACAGATTACAAACATGACATTTTGCAATAACATGTGCACTATAATCATTTCAAAATAACATACATGGGTAATGGAAATATGAGATGATGAACATGATGAAATGGGATTATCAAACAATTAAAGAATACATTTATAGCCTGGGGGAAGGTGGTTTATTACCTAATGTATTTATTGTATGATCTAGATTATTGACTACATAATGAAATTATTGTACTGGGAGTGTGGTCGATTAAACAACATAGTAGTAGTAATCTTTATTTACATCTCATCATTGTACGTACACTATTTACAATAATATTACATGTATAGTTTACATAATAAAAGTACTATAAATAAACTTCCAACTTTGAACGATCAAAGATCGGCCACATCCATTTCAGAGGGGTGGAAGCTTTCGTATAACATGGGGCATTTATTATTATAATAACATTAGTATAATAAAATATAAACATCGCAAAATCAATGAACATGATACGTGGCCGAACGGTAACGACGGAGGAATACAGATAAAATATCTTGTGATATATTTTGTAGTTGCGAGTTCAAATCTCACTGGGTGTATTATTACTAGTTTTTTTTCCAAATTTTTTACTCTCATTTTTTGATTTTTTCTCGTAATTTAATTTTCAACTTTATTTCATTTCAAGCAATTACAGTTACAGTTCATTTCACAGTATCAATCAGTATCTTCGCCTTCGCTGGCTGTCTCTGTATCCGAGCCGTTGTCCCCATCGCTGTCAGAAGTGAGGTCAATAGTAAATGAATCTATGGCTTGGTTTGATTTAGCGCCACCTGCAATCCAGACTCCTTCTCCTTCGTACAAAATGCATGTACATTTTTAACAATTTCTCTAGCATCACAGTTATAATTATGTCGTGTTTGCTTGCTCATTGTGTACTGAATATGACTGGTATGTGTAAAAATGCACTTATATAGCCACATAGCGTGTGTATTTTAAGTTTCACGACTATTTCGTGCATAAAATAAATATAATTAAATATTTTAATAAAAAGTTTTTTTCCAAAGTAGGGCTTGAACCCACACTCCACAATACCACTAGTTCTTAAACTAAGGTCTAACTGTCATAGCCAAGCATGATGTATATACATGACTGTTGTAATTTTTTATAATATAAACCAAATTTCCAATACACTAAAATATTAACCACCCTATTATTGTGTATGAAATGAACCTGTCTGATCTTTGATCGTTCAGACCTGGTTGTTTGACTTTTTTTGTACCTTAACCCGTTCATGTAATCAAGGAATGTAACGCTTGGTTATTAGTTATAAGTTTACATTTCATATTGTAATAGGCATTTCTAACCTATTCTGATGTTCTCGTATGAACATCGGATGACGATCAAATACTTAGGTTTTTCTCAAGTTTATTGTACAATATAAAATTAATGCATGGCTGTAGCAAGGGGTTATTTATTGTGTGAGACATACACTATAATGTGAACTGTACATTACTGTCCTTGGTTGTTTGACTATATTTATACATATTTGGTAAAATTAATATCAACGCGGTAATTATTGGCTTTACGGTGGAAATAAGATCGGTCAGGCGATAGAAACACGTGGAAAGCGTGGTTGTTTAAGCTAGCCTGTCTAGATATATCTATGTTATTTTTTACAACAACCTTTTATTTGCCATGGTTACATTGTAACAACAGACATAATAAATATGCAAATATATATAAGCGGGTAACACAACGGGGACAGAGAAAATAATGTATTCAATTTCAAAACCGCATGTTAATTCTAAATTGGTGAACAACGAAAATTCCAAAATGATACAGAACGAAATTGGTATTGATTAAAATAAATATTCGTTGTCACTATGCCAGTCCGCCTCCGTGGTGGAGTGGTTAAGGTCGCTGACTTGTATACCACTGTAACCTATCATCACTGATGGTCACGGGTTCGAGCCCCGCTCAGGCCGTGTCTCATTTATATGAACAAGTTGGCAGTTTCTTACGGAGGTTGGTGCACCCAAGTACTGGTTAACCCGCTGGAGCCTGCCCAGGAAAGGTGTTGTTAGGTAAACTGCCCGCCGGCGATATAGCCCAAAATGGTGCTGATGCAGGCGTAAAACCCGAAATATAACATAAATATAACATAATTGTCACTAAAAATAATCACGATTCACAGTTACATGGATATCCTGATATTTTTACGTACACAACACGTTTTTCATTCACAAAAGTGTGTATCGCCACAGCGGAATGTCATTGAATCAGTAGTAAATATGTAGTCCGTGTGTGTGTATGTACTATTAAATTGGTTGTGTATGTTCCGGATAATGTTTGGTGTTCAGCTATAGGATTTCATTACGTAAGTTAAAGAAATACTTAGGTGTCTTAATAGTTAGTAGCGTAATAATACATCGGAATTTAATTCATAAAATGAAATGGATTACGAAGCTATCACGGGAGGTAGGTTATGCAATACTATTATAATTATTATGGGATTAGAATATGGGCATATAACAAGATTGTGAAGGAACAATTGCTGACTATATATACTTATTTCGAACGAGTGTGTCCCACGGTATGGAAGGTAACAACAAGTAATGATTTTTGACGTGCATGCAGATGTGGAAAGCTGGTGGGGTAATGTATAGGGGTCATCAGTATCTTTTAAAGGAGTTAATCAAATGTTTCACGAATAGGCTAAGCTTATTGAGGGTCCGTGATGGATAGAAGTTCCTTGAACTTTAAGACATTAGGTCTCTTATAATATTTGGGCGGAATGTATTTTATTCTTTTATCTTTAAAATGTGGACAAATAAGAAGATAATGCATTTCGTCACCCATATCATTTAATGGGCATAAGCGGCAGCGCCTTTCATGATGGGGAACAAAAGATTGCCTCCACCGACCAACCTCTATTGGGAATCGATGTACTCCACACCTGAACTGGAAAACATATATTCTTAAAGGGGGTGGCAGCAGGGTCAAGTATATTTCAATACCTATGTCTTCCTTAAAGGAACTACATGTATACATTTTACCCTTAGAAGAATTGTCAAGCGATGATAAGCAGGTTTGCTGGAATTGGTCGATTATGTTTTGTTTAACGAGTTCGTGGACATTGTTGCTTACTGCATTTCGTTGGTTAAGCCAAATGTAGGAGTGTCCAGTAGTATCAAGAATGCTCCTTATATATGATGACCATTTGTAAGCATGATTGGCTTGTAACATATATTGGTAACCTTTGTATGCTATTTTGGAATGGTAGGAATTAACCATTTTACTCCAATATTTTATCATACGAGTTTTAATAGTAATTTCTAGAGGGTGGCGTCCCATTTCGGCACATAACATATATCTGGGGTGCTTTTCCTACGTTTAGTTATTTTCCTTAAGAAGTCACAGTGAACTTGTTCCAGTATATCGAGATTGTCATAACCCCACGTTTCACAGCCATATGTTAATATTGGCAATATGGTATGGTCAAACAATTTAATCTGAAGGTCAATTGGAAGATTTAAATTATTAATTCGTACAAAAAGGGCATACATGGCTTTATTGGCGTGGCTGGCCAGATACCGTATGCATGTAAGAAAGCTACCAGAGGAAGCAAGATAAACTCCCAAGATACTTGAATTCCTTAACCGTTTCAATATGTGTACCATTAATAGTAAATAAATACTTTTCTGGTTGATTTGTTCCAAACACTATAACCTTTGTTTTGGAAAAGTTGACCGTTAACCTCCATGTTTGACAGTAGGAATAAAAATCATCAAGTGTGGACTGGAACATTGCTTCATCTTCACCAAAAATAATAGTATTGTCAGCATATAAGAGTATTAATATTTTCATAAAATGAATGGTATCCTCTTCATTGATATATATCTGTAGTCCATTATTTCTCGACAAATGTGACTCAATGTCATTAAGATAAATGGAAAAAAGCACAGGGGACAGATTTTCGCCTTGTCGGATCCCACAGTTGTTTGTAAACAAGTTTGAAGAGTGGCCATTAGAGGACACGCATGTTTTAATGCCAGAGTATATTTCTTTGATTACTTGTAGGATTTTGCCTCTAATACCTGTTTTGAAAAGTTTACTCCAGAGCCCAGCGTGCCAGACAAGGTAAAATGCTGAAGTAAAATCAATAAAGCCACATAGCAGTTTATTTTTCTGTGAACGCAGTTTCTCTATTAAGAAATTTAAAGTAAAAATGTGGTCTGTCGTTGAATAGTTAGCCCTAATCCCTGCCTGATTTTCAGCCAAGAGATTATTATGCTTCAAAAATGTACTTATTCTGTCATTTAATATCGCTGTGAACAATTTCCCCAAACAGCTTAATATGAAGATGATGAAGAAGAAGAAGAAGAAGAAGAATGCTTTATTAAGACTTAAACTTTACAGTTTCTCGTCTGTAGCATTTAACATATTTACAATATATATAGTACAATATTATGATATATGCAATCATGATGAGGATGGACAAATTATGTAATGATTATGGACATACATGGAAAAATAATGACAATGTCATGATGGATTTTAGACTATGCAAAACATGATCATGACTGTATTAAGAGTGTAGGGAGTATTCAACTGGTAACTCATATATCCTAAACAAGTGAATTACGAAGGGATAAAGCTTCATGAATATATTTACTAAAGTTAACCAGCTCTAGGGAATTGTCACATTGCAATAATATTTGCAATAATTTGAACATACTTGGTCGATTAGAATATAAACGTTTAATATATTTTTATCTTAATGTACAGTACACCTCACATTTAAACATGAACTGAAACTCATCTTCCATGTTGTTTGTATTACACAATAAACATAACCTTTCGATTTGATCAATACGGTTTCTACCATATCTGCCAGTGTCAATCCGTAAGTTGTGCGCTGATAGTCTCAATTTTGTAAATGCAATTCTTAATGTTCGGCTTAGTATTATATCTAAGTACGATTCGTAACCAACATTAATCTTTACATTTTTATATAATATAAGTACCTTATTTATTCGAAGATCAGCTTGTGAAGTCTGCAGAAAATCATCTATAATCCTTAAATTCAGAAATAAACTGTGTGGGGTCGATGGCATGTGGGTTTTCCCATATATACAAAAAGCCAAATTTACGTAGCAATTCCCTAACTCTGGACAACCAATTACGTTTGCCAGTTACTAAATCATCTAGACACGTTTGTATCATCGACTTAATAATTATATTTTCCGTTGTAACTATTTTTAACCAATATTTTACAACTTTTACATATCTACATATATACAATGGGTATCTTCCAAATTTATACTATACAGCTACAGCTCTGAATGTCCGCACTTGCTAGAAGTAAGGCCATTACAGTTCCATAATAAACACTTTAGTTCACCCTCCGCGCCTTCCTAACTGCCTGCATCTTTCACTGGACGTCCGTTCACATATAGCGTGTCGTAGCTTATCCATGCAGTTTTCCCCTGGTCCTTGGCCTTTTTCATTACCTTCACAAGCTCACGTCGTGTTGCTGCCACTTCGGGTGGGAATTGTTCAGTTACATAGAGGTTTGTACCTTTCAATTTGTAGCTTGATTTCCTGACAAGTTGGCGATCCGGGAATAAATTGAATTTGCACACAATACGACGGTGGTACCTTGCTGAGGCTTCTCCAGCAGTTGTGGGCTGTCCCATTCGGTGGGCGCGTTCTATTTTCATATTGTCAACAATATCGTGTACAATAGCTAATTTCTCCTTCATTAGGTTCCTCACTATGTCTGTAGTTTGTTCTGACTTTTCGTTGGCTAATTCAGGCACGTTACCGAATATAATATTGTTCCGCATGGACTGTGCTTGCAGATACGTTACAGTATTCTTAAGCTCTATGTTGTCCTGTGCCAATATGGTAATGGGTCTATAATTGCTAGGATCTAAAGATGAACCTTTTCAAATAGAATTTTATTATATGCATGGATAATAGATATGTAATGGCACATGTCTAGAATGTCGAAGGCTTTCGTCTGTCTGTCTGTCTTTAGAAATTGAAATATTTTAATCTATATTTAGACAGCTGCGGGGTTTTCCTGTATATTTATTTATTCGACTGTATCTGGATTAAACCCACGGAAACCAAACACAGTCAAAGCAGTTAAAGCAGTATATTTCTGATTACATTTTGATTTACATCAATATGTAACTATTTATAATACACTGTTGATATTTTAATAGCAATGATATAAACCTCGATATAAATACACTAGATTTCTTTACAAAATAGTCTTCTTTACATAGTTATATAAATAAACTTCCAACTTTGAACGATCAAAGATCGGCCACATCCATTTCAGAGAGGTGGAAGCTTTCGTATAACATGGGGCATTTATTATTATAATAACATTAGTATAATAAAATATAAACATCACAACATCAATGAACATGATACGTGGCCGAACGGTAACGACGGAGGAATACAGGATATCTTGTGATATATTTTGTAGTTGCGAGTTCAAATCTCACTGGGTGTATTATTACTAGTTTTTTTATTTCCAAATTTATATTTTATATAAAGTGAATTGTATGTATTTTTACTCTCATTTTTTCTCTCATAATTTAATTTTCAACTTTATTTCATTTCAAGCAATTACAGTTACAGTTCATTTCACAGTATCAATCAGTATCTTCGCCTTCGCTGGCTGTCTCTGTATCCGAGCCGCTGTCACCATCGCTGTCAATAGTAAATGAATCTATGGATTGGTTTGATTTAGCGCCACCTGCAATCCAGACTCCTTCTCCTTCGTACTAAATGCATGTACATTTTTAACAATTTCTCTAGCATTACAGCTATAACTATGTCGTGTTTGATTGCTTATTGTGTACTGAATATGACTGATATGTGTGTTTTACGTTTATCTATCGTCGCTACCGGTTGCCCATATGAGCGACGCCTCCTGAAGAGATTAGTCATTTTAGATTTTGGAGGATAGTGCAATGATACAGACAGAGACCCATTCCAGAGTCTCCTCTCGTGCACGGTGTAAAGCACCGACAGGAGATCCTCGCCAGCCCGCGCCAGTACAGGATGATAACCAGCCCAGTACTTGATGATAACCAGCCCGTGCCAGTACAGGATGATAACCAGCCCGTGCCAGTACATGATGATAACCAGCCCGCGCCAGTACAGGATGATAACCAGCCCGTGCCAGTACAGGATGATAACCAGCCCGCGCCAGCACAGGATGATAACCAGCCCGTGCCAGTACAGGATGATAACCAGCCCGTGCCAGTACAGGATGATAACCAGCCCGTGCCAGTACAGGATGATAACCAGCCCGTGCCAGTACAGGATGATAACCAGCCCGTGCCAGTACAGGATGATAACCAGCCCGTGCCAGTACAGGATGATAACCAGCCCGTGCCAGTACAGGATGATAACCAGCCCGCGCCAGTACAGGATGATAACCGCCAGTACAGGATGATAACCAGCCCGTGCCAGTACAGGATGATAACCAGCCCGCGCCAGTACAGGATGATAACCAGCCCGTGCCAGTACAGGGTGATAACACCAACAAAACCAGCCCGCGCCAGTACAGGATGATAACCAGCCCGCGCCAGTACAGGATGATAACCAGCCCGCGCCAGTACAGGGTGATAACCAGCCCACGCCAGTACAGGATGATAATCAGCCCGCGCCAGTACAGGGTGATAACCAGCCCGCGCCAGAACAGGATGATAACCAGCCCGCGCCAGTACAGGATGATAACCAGACCGCGCCAGTACAGGATGATAACCAGCCCCCGCCAGTACAGGATGATAACCACCCGCGCCAGAACAGGGTGATAACCAGCCCGCGCCAGAACAGGATGATAACAAGCCCGCGCCAGAACAGGGTGATAACCAGCCCGCGCCAGTACAGGATGATAACCAGTCCGCGCCAGAACAGGATGATAACCAGCCCGCGCCAGTACAGGATGATAACCAGCCCGCGCCAGTACAGGATGATAATCAGCCCGCGCCAGTACAGGGTGATAACCAGCCCGCGCCAGAACAGGATGATAACCAGACCGCGCCAGTACAGGATGATAACCAGCCCGCGCCAGTACAGGATGATAACCAGCCTGCGCCAGTACAGGATGATAACCAGCCTGCGTCAGTACAGGGTGGTAAGACAGCCAAGAGCAGACGGCCGTGCCCCACGGAGGGCGGGTAACCAGGTTGCCCGTGCTCCTTAAAGTACGGCTGGTCGTCGTGCTACTGCAACCGGAGATCGTCGCGTCAACATCGCTGCGAATCTAAGTTCTGACGATGAGCAAGTCGAGCCCCCGCGTCGTCGATGACGACTGGCGGATCTAATCCGCGAGAACAACGAATTGCACAATGACTTTATGAGAAACACATTACACTACTACAAGATTATGGAATGGATTAGAATTGAATAAAAACAATGCGACACCTGCTTATTGATTTATATTTTATTTGAAAGAAACCAGTGTTTATTTTGGCTATGCCTAAACTCTTATTAAATTTATATTTTGAGATAACCCCTACACGGGTGAGTGCGTCCTTTATTCGGTGTACATATCGTCATCAGAATAGGTTAGAAATGCCCAATACTAGATAGATTCGTGGTGAAGTGGTTAGTGCGGTCGCCTTGTACTCGAAAGGCGTGAGGTTGGATACTAGCTAGAGGTATACATAAACATTTCAAAGGTGAGTTAAATATTCTTTACTGTCTGAAATTGTTTAGATTTCTCTATGAGAGAAAAAGAAAAACAACGTTCTGTTCGATTCAACTGTCAAATGAAGATTAACATGATAAAAGTCCATAATAATGGACCTGTCCGTGAAAAGGTGTCAAGTTTAAACAAATCATGGGAATAAGTAACAATATAATAATTACTGTACCTAATAAATATGCAGCATTACCTCAATGTCAAATAGATAAATCTCACAGTATAAAAGAAGAGGTATATTCTAACTGATCCAGGGATCGCAGGTTCGATCCCCCGTCTGACCCTAATAAAATGAACAGTCTTTCAGATGGGACGTTAAACCGAGGTCTCGTGTCGGTGCTTTACACCGTACACGTAAAAGAACCAGAGGAGACTCTGTATCATTGCACTATCCTCCAAAATCTAAAATGACTAATCTCTTCAGGAGGCGTCGCTCATATGGTAATGGGACAGGTGTGACCCTGGACAGGTGTGACCCGACAGGTGTGACCCCGTTTAGGGACAGGTGTGACCCCATTTTGGGACAGGTGTGACCCCGGTTTGGGACAGGTGTGACCCTGTGTGGGACAGGTGTGACCCTGTTATAGGATAGGTATGACCAGGTTATATGATAGGTAGGACCACATTATTTTAGACTAAGGTGTACTTTAACATGTATATTTACTTTGAATTTTGAATTTAATTGTATATTTGGTGAGATTTGTAGTGATATGCCAGTGTATTAACCAAGAAATTAGCCAGTTATAGAGGCTCGCCATCTGTGCCTGTAGGCATGAATGAGTTAATCCCCTGGGTAATTATCCAATTTCAGTCCATTCAAGTATGCAGCAATGTATGAATTGGACTGCAATTTCAACAGTATTTTTCTCATTTCTACATTAAATGGTGTGGATTTTCATGGAGATCAGAAAGAAATACTTTGGGAATGTAGTCTACTGATATGACAAAAATATATTTTTTCTATATTATTTATTGGGATCTATAGCATAATTGTTTAACAATGCACAACATTAAATATAAATGTTAAGAATATAATCCTAAAATAGTTTGCCACTGATAGTTCAAATGGGTCCATAGAGCCTTGCACACTGGCTTAGTAACTGGCTGGTCGTTATCTCCTGGCGGTCATATTGTCCCCAAACTTGAAATAGTTGTTGCTGCACTCTCTTTGATGCCTTGGACTGATGTCGTCTTAGTTTCTTCTCCTTCAACAGTTTGCATTGTACAGGTATGTCATTCGCCTCGCTGTATAGTAATGAGACCAAAAGGTAGAATGGCAAATTTCCCTTCTTGGCGCGTTGGTTTAGACGGTTATGCCACCCCTCTACATCATTGTTGGTCCTGATGGATCTACCGTAGACAGACCATTCTCCAACGGACCAGATGGTGCTGTCAAACCATGTGTCATTCACATACCGGAATAAGCCCTCCACCATAGCAGATGTGTTCTTCTCTTGTAGTTTCCTGAATGCTGGCTCTATGTCGTCTGTTGGAAGTAGAGGCAAGGCAAACAGTTTTCGTAATATTCGATTCACGTCGTCCCTCAAGGTGTATGCAGTCTGCAATCCACTCTCCTGGACCTTTCTCCATACAGCTTGACCAAAGTGGAAAGCGCATCCCTTGATGTTCGGGTTGTCGAAGACGTCACGGAGACCTTGCCAGATCCCAGCCTCGAAGTCTGTTACAAATGTATCCACTTTCACTTCTGGCATTAAACTCCTGACTGCTTCAAACACCTTTTTGTAGTCTTTTTTCTTCTTTCCTGACATGAGACAGAAACACAATGGAAGCTGCTTGATGCTGTCCTCAGAACGAATGAAGGCGTGGATGGAGAGAAGCTGAGTAAATGGTTTTCGTACCACCTTAAACGTACCATCAATATACCATGTCTTCGCTTGGCTCAACAATTCCAGCTGTTTGTCTGTGGCGAAAATGAGATGTCTCCTCTCTCGAGCTTGAACTGACTTCCTGTAAAATGTCTCCTGACATGTTGCATCAATGAAGGCGTCATTTACTTCAAAAGCTAGATCAGTTGGTTCAGTAGGCCTTGCTCCTTTTCTGACACGGTTGCATAGCTTTTGTAGTGCAGCTCGACTCTGACGGGAACCAGGTGGTAATTCGGGGTCATTGTGGAGGTCTGTTACTTCTTTCACCAATGCGGAGGCTGGTTCAAACAAATGCCACTTGGAAGACGTCTTGATCTCTGTTCTAACCTGATGTATGTGCGCACTGCCGGCCGTTCTGAACTCATCTCCTGATTGCTGGATTATCGCAGGACAGCCTTTTCCCTTCTTCTCCCGTGTGCTGCATCGCCAATATACCGTCCCCGAAGCTAAGGTCCTCTTGTATACGAAAGCATATCCATCAGAAGATACCAATTTTCTTCCACCCCTGATGTTGCCTTTGTTAACTATAGTGAAGGTTACTGGCTGATCGTCTAGCACATCATTGATGGTATCATCTGCGATAGATGTTTCTTGTGGCTCGGCTAGTAGCGATCTGTCTGGTCGTATTATGTCGAAATCATCAGATTCCATACCCTCTTCTATTCTGGATACCTCGTCTTCCAGAGTGATGGCCGCTACAGTAACAGCAGACGGTCTCCCAGGCATGAGTATGAATTCATGATCAGTTGCCACGTCCATAGGTGATACTTCGACGTCATCGTTGTCAGCATCAATTGATATGTCCATTCCTCCAGAACCAAACCAGCCAAAAGGCTTCAAGTTTCCAAAACGAAGCTTTGGTCAGAAAACCCCGGTTCAGAGAGGTTTTCATGGTAGCTGGTTTGAGTCCCGATCGTGGCTACATTATGATGAAAATCTTGCTAGTGATTCCTGCAACCAATGAAAGAACATGTTCCGCTTTACGCAGAGTTAAGACCTACCTCCGTACCACAATAAGCCAATAGAGACTGAACAGTTTGATCGTGCTGTATGTTCATAAAAGCAAAACTGATTCCATGGACTTGCGTAACATAGCTAACACTTATTGTACAGTTAGGGATAGGCGCCATTGTGTGATTGGTCATTTCTGACACCGAATGTGAATTGTTTATTGAACATGACTGTGTGTTTTGTTGATATTTGTGTGATGTATAGGACAGATGGACCTTTTTGTTTCTGTTATGTATATGTCATGGTGCAATTATTATTGTAACGTTAATAAGTTGCAAAAACCAAAACTGATCTTAATTGACACGTGACAGCAAGTATGGCACATAATACACACTCTGGACAGTACGTATTGGCAATAATTGACACGTCCGGATGGCTTTGGATTGTGTTTATATAAAATACAAACCTTGCACATAAATTATTATTTAGACGGATCTGTAGTCCAGTGGTAACACGCTGGACTGGTAATCCAGGGTCTTTCAGATGGGATGTTAAACCGAAGTCTCGTGTCGGTGCTTTACACCGTGCACGTAAAAGAACCAGAGGAGATTCTGGAATGGGTCTCTGTCTGTATCATGCACTATCCTCCAAAATCTAAAATAACTAATCTCTTCAGGAGGCGTCGCTCATATGGGCAACCGGTAGCGACGATAAATAAAAGTAAAACACGGCACTTGCAGACAGATCATAGAGAACTTCAGAGGAGAAAGCACGTCGAATGAAATTAAAAATAAATTCAATTAGTAATTGAAAATCCGGAACAATTGGTAAGTGAAATTTGTTATAATTATACGGTTAAACAGTATGAGAGCACGGACAAGTTGATTGGCCTACTGCATGCTATAGTGGGGCTGTGATACGCATGTAGGTGTAGGGATACAGCGGCCAAACCCGGAAGTCGTGAATACCTGTGAGAGCGTTAGTTCAGTACTGGTTCAGTGTTCGGGAGCAAGTTAACCGGGTTGTAAATAAATATCAATGTAATGCATGGTGTAGCATCAATACATATGACAGCTGGCTTGCGGAAGATTGGTGGTTCTACCCGGGTGCCCGTCCGTGCCTGAAATACTGCTCGGAGGGGCACCAATAATAGCTGAATAATAGCTCCCCCATATGGTTCGCCGGTAGCGAGGCCGAATAAACCTAATACAAATACATTAGGAATGTAGTATGTCACCAGTTATAAATACTAGATAAGTTATGATATCCATGTAGACAAGACGGATATGCATACTTATAACATGCAGTTAATGTTTAAAACAAGACGAACAATATGTTAATATTTATTTACAAGCTATATATGATACACATAATACAAAGCAGCCAGTTAAAGACAGAGTGGAGTAATTTGAAACAGTTTATATAAACACATATGTTGACTTGTACAATCATTGTATGTCACCACTGGCTTTCACCAAGCTATTGAACTTTTTAGGATACTATTTCCATTTAACAAGGTATTGTTTGTTCTTTCCTTTGCCTGTGGTACTCAATATCTTTTCTAAGGGCACAATCGTAACGGCTCCACCGGGGCTCGAACTCCGGACCTTTCGCACCTGAAGCGAACGTGCATCCACTGCGCTATCACGACTTCCTGTCATTTGATTGGCTATTGGTTTAAGAAAAGTACTCTTACCTCTGTGTTATGTAGCTACGTAAACTACAAGATACGCTCTATCACGGCGGTGTTTACATCTCTAGCCCAGGTTAAAAAGTGACTTGAATATGTGAAAATGTAGATTGTCGAAGGCTTAGGATGGTTCGATTGGTTAATTAACACGTAAAAGCGTTTTAGAAGGCTAGTGCATGCATACAGACGGATCTGTAGTCCAGTGGTAACACGCTGGACTGGTAATCCAGGGATCGCAGGTTCGACCCCCCGTCTGACCCTAATAAAATTAACAGTCTTTCAGATGGGACGTTAAACCGAGGTCTCGTGTCGGTGCTTTACACCGTGCACGTAAAAGAACCATATGAGACTCTGGAATGAGTCTCTGTCTGTATCATGCACTATCCTCCAAAATCTATAATGACTAATATCTTCAGGAGGCGTCGCTCATATGGGCAACAGGTAGCGACGATAAATAAACGTAAAACCACCACTAAATTATTTAAAGCCCATATAGTCGTTTGTTAACTCGGATACATACATTTACTCACATAATAGTTTAATACAAAAATCAACATATAGAGGAAAGTAAGCAATGGCGTGTGTATTTCCTCCAGAACCAAACCAGCCAAAAGGCTTCAAGTTTCCAAAACGAAGCTTTGGTCAGAAAACCCCGGTTCAGAGAGGTTTTCATGGTAGTTGGTTTGAGTCCCGATCGTGGCTACATTATGATGAAAATCTTGCTAGTGATTCATGCAACCAATGAAAGAACATGTTCCGCTTTACGCAGAGTTAAGACCTACCTCCGTACCACAATAAGCCAATAGAGACTGAACAGTTTGATCGTGCTGTATGTTCATAAAAGCAAAACTGATTCCATGGACTTGCGTAACATAGCTAACACTTATTGTACAGTTAGGGATAGGCGCCATTGTGTGATTGGTCATTTCTGACACCGAATGTGAATTGTTTATTGAACATGACTGTGTGTTTTGTTGATATTTGTGTGATGTATAGGACAGATGGACCTTTTTGTTTCTGTTATGTATATGTCATGGTGCAATTATTATTGTAACGTTAATAAGTTGCCAAAACCAAAACTGATCTTAATTGACACGTGACAGCAAGTATGGCACATAATACACACTCTGGACAGTACGTATTGGCAATAATTGACACGTCCGGATGGCTTTGGATTGTGTTTATATAAAATACAAACCTTGCACATAAATTATTATTTAGACGGATCTGTAGTCCAGTGGTAACACGCTGGACTGGTAATCCAGGGTCTTTCAGATGGGATGTTAAACCGAAGTCTCGTGTCGGTGCTTTACACCGTGCACGTAAAAGAACCAGAGGAGATTCTGGAATGGGTCTCTGTCTGTATCATGCACTATCCTCCAAAATCTAAAATAACTAATCTCTTCAGGAGGCGTCGCTCATATGGGCAACCGGTAGCGACGATAAATAAAAGTAAAACACGGCACTTGCAGACAGATCATAGAGAACTTCAGAGGTGAAAGCACGTCGAATGAAATTAAAAATAAATTCAATTAGTAATTGAAAATCCGGAACAATTGGTAAGTGAAATTTGTTATAATTATACGGTTAAACAGTATGAGAGCACGGACAAGTTGATTGGCCTACTGCATGCTATAGTGGGGCTGTGATACGCATGTAGGTGTAGGGATACAGCGGCCAAACCCGGAAGTCGTGAATACCTGTGAGAGCGTTAGTTCAGTACTGGTTCAGTGTTCGGGAGCAAGTTAACCGGGTTGTAAATAAATATCAATGTAATGCATGGTGTAGCATCAATACATATGACAGCTGGCTTGCGGAAGATTGGTGGTTCTACCCGGGTGCCCGTCCGTGCCTGAAATACTGCTCGGAGGGGCACCAATAATAGCTGAATAATAGCTCCCCCATATGGTTCGCCGGTAGCGAGGCCGAATAAACCTAATACAAATACATTAGGAATGTAGTATGTCACCAGTTATAAATACTAGATAAGTTATGATATCCATGTAGACAAGACGGATATGCATACTTATAACATGCAGTTAATGTTTAAAACAAGACGAACAATATGTTAATATTTATTTACAAGCTATATATGATACACATAATACAAAGCAGCCAGTTAAAGACAGAGTGGAGTAATTTGAAACAGTTTATATAAACACATATGTTGACTTGTACAATCATTGTATGTCACCACTGGCTTTCACCAAGCTATTGAACTTTTTAGGATACTATTTCCATTTAACAAGGTATTGTTTGTTCTTTCCTTTGCCTGTGGTACTCAATATCTTTTCTAAGGGCACAATCGTAACGGCTCCACCGGGGCTCGAACTCCGGACCTTTCGCACCTGAAGCGAACGTGCATCCACTGCGCTATCACGACTTCCTGTCATTTGATTGGCTATTGGTTTAAGAAAAGTACTCTTACCTCTGTGTTATGTAGCTACGTAAACTACAAGATACGCTCTATCACGGCGGTGTTTACATCTCTAGCCCAGGTTAAAAAGTGACTTGAATATGTGAAAATGTAGATTGTCGAAGGCTTAGGATGGTTCGATTGGTTAATTAACACGTAAAAGCGTTTTAGAAGGCTAGTGCATGCATACAGACGGATCTGTAGTCCAGTGGTAACACGTTGGACTGGTAATCCAGGGATCGCAGGTTCGACCCCCCGTCTGACCCTAATAAAATTAACAGTCTTTCAGATGGGACGTTAAACCGAGGTCTCGTGTCGGTGCTTTACACCGTGCACGTAAAAGAACCAGAGGAGATTCTGGAATGGGTCTCTGTCAGTATCATGCACTATCCTCCAAAATCTAAAATAACTAATCTCTTCTGGAGGCGTCGCTACCGGTTGCCCATATGAGCTAAATAAACGTAAAAACACACAGTGCATGCATTGATTCGCTGTACATTGCACAACGGATTGTCAAATTGGTTTAATCCGGTATGGGACATATAGCTGTATGATTATGTATAACGTAACTCTCTTTATCGGGAGTTTATTTAACATAGAGTAGTATACATTTACTTGTATCGTCTGCTACGATCGATTATAAATAGATTAAACGGGGAAAACATCGACCAACGGTATTAAAAAATTGACTCCTCAAAACAAAATGGCGGACTTCTATTGAATATATAGGGAAACAAGTGTGCTATAGATATGAGGTTAACTACGGTTCTGGGTAGGTGAGTACATGATGTCCTTCTCTTTCATGAGCTGTTGAACAGTCACATAAAGTTGAGTTTACAATTTTGCATTTGAATAAGAATGAATTATCTGGAATTATATTCATCAAATACTTGTACTGGAATTCACGTAATGTTGTGTCTATTGTTATGTGTAGTGGTTGTATGAATATTTTTCCCAGTTAAAATCATCTTTCTTAAAAATTGTCTGCCACTTGTTAATTGATTTTAATTCGCATGGTTTTTGTTTTAATATAAGGTCTTTATATACAAGTTTACATACTTGTGTGTGTTTATTTACTTTATCCATTAAGTATGCTGGTGTAGTGTACGACATATTTTCAATTTTTAGTTTACCATTCCACTCGGTGGGAATGGAATGCTTCGTAAAATTGTATAATATTTTAAAAAATCAGCCGAGTTTACATCATATAATTCTTGTATCTCTTCTAAACTGTAAAATTCTCGCTTCCGAAAATCATATATATGTTCTATAAATTGGATTCCCCTTTCAAACAATTTTTTGTAATAAAATAGATTCTTTTGTGGCGACTTGGTGTTTGAATTGTTACATTTAAGTTGTTTAGAAGCTGTTTGTATGTTATTTAGTTTATTATGATCTTATATATGAAATCGTTCTTTCACAGTACTGTAACAGCTGTATTACAACTGTTTAGCAACCTCAGTAAATAGTATCAGGTTATGTAAAGGATGTTATAAGGATTTAGTTATAACCTTTATCTGTGATGAGCCTTGCTGGTGATCGACCAGACTTCGTGAAGATATCTTCAAAAGCATCAGCCACGGCTTGACCAGTCTTGCTTTGTAATGGTCTCAACCATACGTATTTGGAAAATGTGTCTATGACGATTGACGAGTAGAACGTATTTGAACCCTTGGTTCCACTTCGCATATTTGACCATGTCCATGAGGTCAGCCACCCACAGATCGTCTTTGCCAGCACTGACTACGTGAGTTCTCTTAAAGCGTCTTCATACTGGTTTATGAAAACTATACGCTTCCTGATTATGAAGAAACTTCCGTATGCGGTGTATACCGATGTTGTATGTTCCTTCATCTTTCACTACTTTGTATAATTTGTGTGGTCCAGCAAAACTTCCGAGAGGGGATATGCCTCCGCCGATAGGAGATATGCCTCCTCCTCCTCCAATAATTTATTTATACTAAACGGGCGACTAGATAACACTGGGAAAGTTACATTCAGCGAAACATCGGAAGTTCATACCACGATGGAAACTATTAATAACTGGTATGTTTAATGTATGTGGAGGCGAAGGTCTCCACGCTAATTTAATCACGCCCGATGAAGTTCATACCACGATGGAAACTATTAACCTGCGATTCATTCCTTAAATATCGAACTACGTGTCCCTCATAATGCATAGCAAGTGGCTGCCTAATTACATCTGTATAACGTAAGGTGTAGAATTATGCATAGAAAATGGCTGCCTAATTAAGTCTGTATAACGTAAGGTGTAGAATTATGCATAGAAAATGGCTGCCTAATTAAGTATGTATAACGCAAGGTGTAGAATTATGCATAGAAAATGGCTGCCTAATTAAGTCTGTATAGCGTAAGGTGTAGAATTATGCATAGAAAATGGCTGCCTAATTAAGTCTGTATAGCGTAAGGTGTAGAATAATGCATAGAAAATGGCTGCCTAATTAAGTCTGTATAGCGTAAGGTGTGGAATTAAAGGTACAACAAATAGCTGACCTATTGCAGCGGATTTATTTTGCAAATATTCTCAAATGTATAAATAAATGCATTATATATAACGTTATAAGAAATCACACAAAACAGCTATTTATTGAAAGCGAGGCTCTTTGATAATTTCTCAAGGGGAGGAATGTTCCTGACCTCCCTTGGCCAAACACTGCCAATATATACACATTCAATAACATACATACAATAGTTAAACTGACATTGATCATTTCTCGAGGGGAGGAATGTTCCTCCCTTGGCCAAACACTGCCAATATATACACATTCAACAACGTACATACAATAGTTAAACTGACATTGATCATTTCTCGAGGGGAGGAATGTTCCTCCCTTGGCCAAACACTGCCAATATATCACATTCAATAACGTACATACAATAGTAAACTGACATTGATCATTTCTCGAGGGGAGGAATGTTCCTCCCTTGGCCAAACACTGCCAATATATACACATTCAATAACGTACATACAATAGTTAAACTGACATTGATCATTTCTCGAGGGGAGGAATGTTCCTCCCTTGGCCAAACACTGCCAATATATACACATTCAACAACGTACATACAATAGTTAAACTGACATTGATAATTTCTCGAGGGGAGGAATGTTCCTCCCTTGGCCAAACACTGCCAATATATACACATTCAATAACGTACATACAATAGTTAAACTGACATTGATAATTTCTCGAGGGGAGGAATGTTCCTCCCTTGGCCAAACACTGCCAATATATACACATTCAACAACGTCCACACAATAGTTAAACTGACAGCAGTGTATTGAGACGATGAATCGGCTATTGTATACGTGTATCAAATATCACAATTGGGTATTGACTGTTTTGGCGTATAGGTAGTAAAACAATGCGTTCCCAGTTTTTGCATTCAGTATAGGCCTACTACAGAAATCGTGTACATGTGGATACTATTTAAGAAATAAATACTCATTGGCACCACACAGGAGTGTGGCGTTGTGTGTTTTTACGTATATTTATCGTCGCTACCGGTTGCCATTATGAGCGACGCCTCCTGAAGAGATTATTCATTTTAGATGTTTGGAGGATAGTGCAATGATACAGACAGAGACCCATTCCAGAGTCTCCTCTGGTTCTTTTACGTGCACGTGTAAAGCACCGACACGAGACCTCGGTTTAACGTCCCATCTGAATGATTGTTAATTTTACTAGGGTCAGACCGGTGATCGAACCTGCGATCCCTGGATTACCAGTCCAGCGTGTTACCACTGGACTACAGATCCGTCTTGCAGCGTTCTTTTTATTTTTGCAAAGGTAGGACGAGTTGTTGCTTAACGTGTTAGGGATAGTGTTTTTATTTAGCATGTATTATACTCATAGGCCGACTCCATGGTCGAGTGGTTACGGTCGCTGACTTGAATACCACTGTAATCTATCATCACTGAGTGCGTTCGATTCGATTGGCTTACCCGGGTAACCCTACTCGGGTCACCCAGGTTGACTCGAGTTACTCGGGTAAACCCTTTCTGTCTGAGGAACGATTTTGGGGGATAGAAAAGGGTAAAAAATGGCTGTCAACAAAACGAGAAAAGTTATAATATCTGCCATAGCAGCAAATAGCCCCTCATACGAAGTAAATTTGATAGAGATTTTTGGGCTATTTATATGCAAGAAGATATCCTGTTTATGAAACGACTAATCAGGAGAGACAGTGTTCCCAGAATGCATAATTATGATGGTCACGGGTTCGAGGCCCGCTCAGGCCGTGTCTCATTTACATGAAAAAAGTTGGCAGTTTCTTACGGAGGTTGGTTCACCCAAGTACTGGTTAACGGCTTGTGTCTGCCCATGAAATGTGTTGTTAGGTAAACTGCCCGCTGTCGATATAGCCCAAAATGGTGCTGCTGCAGGCGTAAAACCCGAAATATAACATAACATAACATAACTTTATTATAAAAAAAATCATATATTACTTACATGTAGGCCTATTATTATATTTAGATTTAGTAAAAACGTGTTTCGCAATCGAACTAAAATATGTATAAACTAACCAGTAACTGGAGAATATTCATATGACCCAGTGTGTTAGTGTGACTTTATATTTTATACAAATTTATTTTAGCTCGATTGCGAAACAAGTTATTTCAACTTATATTAATTACTCTCGAGACCTCATTCCTGATGGAACCCATCTCCATGAAGGAGAGAGAAGAGGCAATGTGGAATTTAAATGCCTTGCCTAAGGGCACAATCGTAACGGCTCCAGTGGGGCTCGAACTCCCGACCCTTCGAACCTGAAGCGAACGCACATCCACTGCGCTATCACGAACAACGGGAGCATATAGAGAACCAGTGATATAGTACATTACCATTTAAATAGGAAATAAACAAATGCCGCCATTTTAAATCATACATGTGACTTTAAACAATAAGCTCAACAAACACATTTACGAAAGCTGAACATAGTTTGTTCTTTTCCAGACTGAATCATGAGAATGTCAGGACTCCGAACGCTGAGGGTTATTATTGTTGTCTGCGCATCTTTATGGTTTGCGCATGTAATCTGGACATATACCGGAAGTAAGATATTCATCAAGTCTGAAAGATACACCGGGAAAGGTTTAAAGTTACAGAAACAACTTCAAGGATATGCTCACAATGTGCAAGAACAATACAATGCTGGACGAAATGATGAACTAGTCAAAGCAGATGACACTTTTGTGTGCAGTAAAATTGTTCCTTTCAGTGAAATAGCACACGGAAGAATATCCACCTACGATTTGCCTGCTGAGACAGACTACAATCTTGGATCCGACCAGAGGTATAAACTCCCTGAAGAGTTTCTCAATACTGAAGGCAAAGATGAAGATATTCAGGTTATCTTAGTGCCATTTTCTCACTCTGATCCCGGGTACGGACGAACCGTTGAACATTACTACACTGGATCCACAAAATGTAAGTAGGCCTACATACTGTATACTCTCACGAACACCGTTATTCATATGCTCTTAGAATATGTTCATTAAAACCAGACGCTAATTTTCTAGATGCGAGTTCACTCGTTTATTTGGCTTCGACTTATCTGAGAGTGGGTGGGTATTGTGGTGGTGTGTGTGGTTGTTGTATTTTCACAGTTGAAATATGCAAGCATATTATTTTTTAATCATTAGAGAAATTTGTGAAAATAAACGAAAAATATCGCTATTTAGAGCAAGGTATGAACCGTAGTGATGGGATGGAAAATCAATATTTTATGAAGAAATACTAAATTAGGCTCGGTGTACATTTATATATAATATCCGGTAAACGTTGCCATCAAAAATGGCCACCACAATGTGAATGGTGGTGTCATATGGGAACTACATGTACAATATTTGTAATCTATTTCAGTTGTGTTAAATAACATGGTGGAGTTCTTGAGTAGTCACCGGAATATGACGTTCCAGTGGGTGGAAACGGTTTTTCTTGAGCGCTGGTTCCGTGATATTACGGACGAAACAAAACAAATGGTAATGTAGATTTATAAGGGGCGTCAATTCAATTCCAACTCTTATTTATTATCGGTGTCTTTCTAAAACAAACTTCATTAACATTATAACTGACATATAACAATAAAAATCAAAAGATTACAAAATGTAGAATGCATAAATAAACATTGATAACACATGGGAGTGTGATGGACACTCTGTCCGGTTAGCGCAGTGGTTAGCGCGCTCGCTTTTCACCAATGCAACCCGGGATCGATCCTCGGACCGGGAAGTATGTGAGATGGTACGGTGGTCGCCAGATCGGACAGGTGGGTTTTCTCCGGGTACTCCGATTTCCTCCCACACGAATGACCACACTTACGCTTTCATCCTCGCCCAACGAGAGTGATTAATATAAGTTGTTAAAACAGCAGACTGTATAATAAAATTAACAGTCTTTCAGATGGGACGTTAAACCGAGGTCTCGTGTCAGTGCTTTACACCGTGCACGTCAAAGAACCAGAGGAGATTCTGGAATGGGTCTATGTCTGTATCATGCACTATCCTCCAAAATCTAAAATAACTAATCTCTTCAGGAGGCGTCGCTCATATGGACAACGGTAGCGACGATAAATAAACGTAAAACATCCAGTCCACACACGCAGACTGTATGGCCAGTCCACACACGCAGACTGTATGGCCAGTCCACACACGCAGTGCTGCCACCGATGTGTCCCATATAAGAAAGACACATAATAATTGTTGATCACGAGACTAGACAGCATATATAAATCACATATATACTTGACAGCATTAAAAACGCAACTTGGGATTGAATGGCATTAGTGGTTGTATCTTTGGGGATTCATTAAAACAAAGCAATGTAATCTTTAACAGAAATCATTCTCGAACAAGTTTATCACAACATAATAAAGAATTTAACAATCCATTGTATTAGATTCCAGCAGTATGCGAGTCATGTGTAATTGTAAAAATTATAAATTTCGTAAAATAATGGTATCATATAAAAGTGGCCGTCAAGTATATAAACAGCGCATACAAGTATGGCATATAACTGGTTTAATACAGCACATACGGATCTGTAGTCCAGTGGTAACACGCTGGACTGGTAATCCAGGTATCGCAGGTTCGATCCGCCGTCTGACCCTAATAAAATTTAAGTCTTTCAGATGGGACGTTAAACCGAGGTCTCGTGTCGGTGCTTTACATATAAAAGTGGCCGTCAAGTATATAAACAGCGCATACAAGTATGGCATATAACTGGTTTAATACAGCACATACGGATCTGTAGTCCAGTGGTAACACGCTGGACTGGTAATCCAGGTATCGCAGGTTCGATCCGCCGTCTGACCCTAATAAAATTTAAGTCTTTCAGATGGGACGTTAAACCGAGGTCTCGTGTCGGTGCTTTACACCGTGTACGTAAAAGAACCAGAGGAGGTTCTGGAATGGGTCTCTGTCTGTATCATTGCACTATCCTCCAAAAATCTAAAATTACTAATCTCTTCAGAATGCGTCGCTCATATGGGCAACTGGTAGCGACGATAAATAAACGTAAAACACACACACAAATTTAAAACAGCAGTACTCATCAACATAGACAAATGGCTAGATCATGGGGTATACAGGGGCGGCTCTTCACATCCCAGGCATTTATTATACTCTTAAATGGGTTACAATTACCAGTTTCCCCCTATATCTAGCTAAATTTTAATACACTTACTAAATATTTTGTTCATACTACATAATACGTATATGTCTCAATCGCCTATAGTGCACACATTTATATATTTAATGGAGATAATCCTAATAAGCTTTAAGCTTCCGATTAAATCCATTTTCGTTTGTATAGCTATACAATAGATATGTACTGTACAGAATGATCGAATAAATATGTTTAAACCAATTACCAGTGTCCCCAAGGTCGGGGTAAGTAGTTACACGGCTTTGGTGGACTGAAACAGAATACGTCACAAATGGCTGGACCTTTCAATATGGGTGAAACTATAATAAACAAACACACTGTGTATATCATATCGTGCTTTCACGCTTTCCATGTCTAACTTTACAATGTATATCATCAGAGCTAAAGGCTGGCTCACTTATCTCATTTTTATGCTCCACGTACGTTTATGTAAAGTCATATCCGCATAACCGGGTGGGGCTTGTAGGAGATAACCGATGGGGGATGTAGGAGATAGCAGGTGTTGTAATCGGGTGGGGTGTAGGAGATAACAGGTAGGGGATGTAGGATATAGCAGGTGTTGTAATCGGGTGGGGTGTAGGAGATAACAGGTAGGGGATGTAGGATATAGCAGGTGTTGTAATCGGGTGGGGTGTAGGAGATAACAGGTGGGGGATGTAGGATATAGCAGGTGTTGTAATCGGGTGGGGTGTAGGAGATAACTGGTGGGGGATGTAGGATATAGCAGGTGTTGTAATCGGGTGGGGTGTAGGAGATAACAGGTGGTGGATGTAGGATATAGCAGGTGTTGTAATCGGGTGGGGTGTAGGAGATAACAGGTGGGGGATGTAGGATATAGCAGGTGTTGTAATCGGGTGGGGTGTAGGAGATAACAGGTGGGGGATGTAGGATATAGCAGGTGTTGTAATCGGGTGGGGTGTAGGAGATAACAGGTGGGGATGTAGGATATAGCAGGTGTTGTAATCGGGTGGGGTGTAGGAGATAACAGGGGGGATGTAGGATATAGCAGGTGTTGTAATCGGGTGGGGTGTAGGAGATAACAGGTGTGGGTGTAGGATATAGCAGGTGTTGTAATCGGGTGGGGTGTAGGAGATAACTGGTGGGGATGTAGGATATAGCAGGTGTTGTAATCGGGTGGGGTGTAGGAGATAACTGGTGGTGGATGTAGGATATAGCAGGTGTTGTAATCGGGTGGGGTGTAGGAGATAACTGGTGGTGGATGTAGGATATAGCAGGTGTTGTAATTGGGTGGGGTGTAGGAGATAACCGGTGGTGGGTGTAGGATATAGCAGGTGTTGTAATCAGGTGGGGTGTAGGATATAACCGGTGGGGTGTAGGAGTTAACCGGTGGGTGATGTAGAATATAACCGGTGGGGGATGTAGGATATAGCAGGTGTTGTAATCAGGTGGGGTGTAGGATATAGCAGGTGTTGTAATCAGGTGGGGTGTAGGATATAACCGGTGGGGTGTAGGAGTTAACCGGTGGGTGATGTAGAATATAACCGGTGGGGGATGTAGGATATAGCAGGTGTTGTAATCAGGTGGGGTGTAGGATATAGCAGGTGTTGTAATCAGGTGGGGGTGTTAGAATATAACCGGTGGGGTGTAGGATATAACCGGTGGGGATGTAGAATATAACTGGTGGGGTGTAGGATATAACCGGTGGGGTGTAGGATATAACCGGTGGGGATGTAGAATATAACCGGTGGGGATGTAGAATATAACCGGTGGGGATGTAGAATATAACCGGTGGGGTGTAGGATATAACCGGTGGGGGTGTAGTAGTTAACCGGTGGGGTGTAGGAGAGATACTTTCTTTTCGTTTTTTCAGATGATCTCATTTTGATAGTCGCAAATTGCAATAGTTTTCCATTGCCGTAATTATGCAATAAGACGTGACGAAGCTTTACATGACGGTCTATGTTGAGTAGATTACGACAGGCACGAGAATAAGGTCGGAGATTATCAAATACCCGTATACCGACAGCCACTTAAAAACAATGTTAGTTTAACCAGCTTGTACAAGGTGACGCGACGAAACACGCACACCCAGCATCATAATTAATCTGTCCTCTAATTTTGTAGGTCCGTCAGCTGGTATCTCGGGGACAACTTGAGATAGTACTTGGAGGGTGGGTCATGCCGGATGAGGCGATAACTCACTATGCACCGGTTATTGACCAGTTAATTGAGGGACATCAGTGGCTGATGGAGAATCTGGGAGTCGCACCTGTCAATGCCTGGATTAACGATCCGTTTGGCTATTCTAGCACAATGCCGTATTTGTGGAAAAGTAGCGGCATAGAAAATATGGTCATTTTACGAATTCACCAGGCAATCAAGCATACGCTAATGCGAAAACGAAGCCTCGATTTCATGTGGCGGCCATATTGGAATTCCGAGAATGAAAACGATATTATGTGCAATTTGATGCCATATACAGAATACTGGAACAGCAATGTTTGTGGTCCAGATATAAATGTTTGTAAAAAATTTAATTTCCTTCATTTAACTACACATAACCGTGACCAGACCGAAGCAGTTTCGGACAAGAATATTGACGCTTTAGCTACTACATTATACAAGGCCTACAAATTTACGGCGTCATTATATCAGTATAATACCTTGGTGATTTTTATCGGTGAAGACAATTCTTTTGACACGAAAAATAGTTGGATTGATACATACAATAACTATGGGAAATTGATGTCATATATTAATGCAAAATCAGAATGGAAAATGCACATTAAATTCGGCACGATCCGAGAATATTTCCAACATGTTCGTATGGTTGAAGAGAAAACGACGACTAAATCCAAGTTCCCGGTCCTTAGCGGGGACTTCTTTCCATACTCGGAAAAAGAGAATGATTATTGGACGGGTTATTTCACTACAAGACCTTGGATAAAACGTCTCGCACGAGAAGTGGAACCATTGTTACGCGCTGGGGACAAATTTAGTGTTCTTCTTTACAACGTATGTATCGTCTCCAAACGCTGTAGTCAAATCATAGACGTGTATACTGGTATTTTGCGAGAACTGCGAGCGGCTAGAAGAGACGTTGGGATATTCCAGCATCATGACGCAATCACTGGTACATCCTTACCGTACGTAGTGGCCGATTACGAACAGCGTCTGATGAATGCTTTCAAAAGCGCCCAGGCAGCACTGACTTCGTCAATTACATTAATTATGTCCGAGGGTAAAGTGAAAGAACCGGGTGCTTTAATTGACAATAACGATAAAGTTAGTGCCCGGTCGATTTTAATGCCGAAGATTTACAAATTCAAGGAGAATCTGGTTCAACTACTTATCGCCAATACGTTAGAGAAAGCAAGAAATGTAACCATTAGCTTCTATCTCGAAAAGAGGAATATTTCCGTATCTAACGTCCTTACATATCAGATATCGGTATCAGGTTCCTTAAAGTTTGTGAATTATAATTTGATTACTATATCCGTTACGTTGTCTCCTTTTGAAATAAAGGTTGTCGAAATAAAAGCAATTAATGACGCCAAGAACGTGTCTCCATACGTAGAAGACTACACCAAGTCAAGCGGCGACACAAGAGAGATAGTAGTTATTGAAAATAGATATATGAAAGTGGAATTTTATGGAATAAATGGTTCACTAAAATGCATAACAGACAAGTTTGGCCGAAAAACAGAAATTACATCCCATTTCTTGAAGTATGAGCCTGTCAAAAGCGGTGCGTATTTATTTGGACCGAAGGGTCCCGCAGAACGCATTACTGGGTTGTCAAAACCGGATGTTTCTGTGTCGTCTGGTCCAGTATTTTCACAGGTTACGGTTAGTTATAAATCGGGATTCAGGCAGAAATGGACATTGTATCACGGAGATGACATGAATGGTCAAGCACTGTATATAACGCAAGAAATCACGTTGGGCTTGGATCCACATTTAATTGAATCTGAAGTTATTCTTCGCTTTGAAACGGACATTGATAACAGGGATATATTTTTTACTGATCAAAATGGATTCCAGCTTATCGGAAGGAAGAATAACAAAGACCGACCAATAGAAACAAATTATTATCCTATTACTACAATGGCAGTCCTTGAAGACCGTACAAAAAGACTTGCACTACATTCAGCACAGTGTCATGGAGTAGCTTCCCTTGATGATGGGTGGCTGGAAGTGATGTTGGACAGAAACATGCGGCATGATGATAAAAAGGGCCTTGGAATGGGAACAACAGAACGTGTAGAAACTCTTACTGAATTTATCCTTCAGATAGAGTATAAAAACGTTGCTTCAGATACACAGGAAGTACGATATACGCATGCGTCAATTAGCAGCACTATTTTGAATGAGCGGCTTCAAAACAAAGCCCAGTTATTTTCTATAGAGAAACACGTAGACAAATTCGGACATGGTTTTGAACCATTTCATGATAAAAAACTTCTCCCGTGTGATTTAGCCATTGTTGGTCTCCGGGCATTACCTACAAATGACTTTAATTACAATGCTACTAGTCTTGTGCTACACCGGAAGCCAACGCACTGTTCGTTTCCGGTTCATACCACAGCGTGTTCTCTGTCAAACGCTGCATACACATTTGCGGATTTCGGGTTAGGTTTGGGCAATCACGTTGTAATTGACAATCTTACTGAAACTACACTTACTCATGCACAGAGAAAAAACACGATTGGATCAACAGATGACATGCGACCACGAGAGAATGAACTGCGAGCATTTTTAATCAAACTTAGGATACATCGATAGTGGTAGAAACAAGACGAATGTTACTAAATTGATTTAAATGACAAAACCAACTTTATACCCCATCAGAATGTTTCCAAATTGTGTGATCGGAGACGTAAGAAACGTCGACCAGCCTCGTGTATGCTACAGGTAGTAGAATGTTATTAAAGATTTTGTTGAAGTTGATCTTTTTGGCTTCTTAAATTAATGACATAGTGTATGATTCCAATCACAGGGATTCGGCACGTTTGGGGGTACTAGTATATATATTTAAGTACAGGGATTCTACTCTGTGGGCTGTCAGATTTCGCATCGATCAGTAAAATGGCCCTATCTGAGACAATTTTGTACAAAGCTGTCCAAATATAACGCCTATCCCGAGTCTTTATATTGTTCTTCAAATAAAACACAACTTTAAGCTGCATGCATGTATACTTTGCAAACAATTGCCACAAATATTGGCCATAGCAGGTCACATTTCCGTACTAGGACACGGGTTCTGTCAGCAACAAAAAAAAATCTTCGTCGGGAGAGTTTTAACTGTGAATAACATTATCAATAAAATGTGTTTCCACTAACCTGTAGGTTTATTCGGCAAAAATGTACGTCAAAAAGAGATTTCGTAGCATTTTCAATTTGTTTTGAAAAATTCTAAAGCGGCGCAATTCGCGTTGAAACGAGCGTTCTGATTGGATTATTAGAATGTAAACAAGATGTTTTTTTATATATGAAGAATAATCATAATCAAATCAGAACGCTCGTTTCAACGCTCGTTTCAATGCGAATTGCGCAGCTTTAGAATTTTTCAAAACAAATTGAAAATGCTACGAAATCTCTTTTTGACGTACATTTTTGCTGAATAAACCTACAGGTTAGTGGAAACACATTTTATTGATAATGTTATTCACAGTTAAAACTCTCCCGACGAAGATTTTTTTTTGTTGCTGACAGAACCCGTGTCCTAGTACGGAAATGTGACCTGCTATGGCCAATGTTTGTGGCAATTGTTTGCAAAGTATACATGCATGCAGCTTAAAGTTGTGTTTTATTTGAAGAACAATATAAAGACTCGGGATAGGCGTTATATTTGGACAGCTTTGTACAAAATTGTTTCAGATAGGGCCATTTTACTGATCGATGTGAAATCTGACATCCCACAGAGTAGAATCCCTGTACTTAAATATATATACTAGTACCCCCAAACGTGCCGAATCCCTGTGATCCCAATGATCCATTTGGACAAAGTATAGGTTGTATCAAGGACACTACTTAACACATTTGGCAAGTATAGGTTGTTGTAATCATGGTAAATTGCTCGAACGTTTTCCATTAAGGTGACATGTGTTAAATATACCCCCATTAATCCATTTCATTCTGGATCCATTTAAAGGATTTTGCAAACAACATAGATCCAGATCAGCCGCAGCGTGACGCTGCGTGCTGATCAGGATCTATGTTGTTTGCTACATAGACAAGTGTCTTAGCAAGATCATCTGAATAGCAAACAGCATAGAGCCTGATTAGACGGCATGTTCAGTGGCGGTTGATCTGGCTCTATGTTCTTTGCAAATACTGTTTGAACGGTATCCAGAATGAAATGGGTTAATCCCGCCTGAACAAAATGATGTGGATGCTACAGCTCATTTTTTAAAAACAAGTTATGCCAATGGCTAATGAGAAGTGTCCCATGTACTGTGAATGCAAATTGTTGACGGAAACCGGAAATGAATTGGAGAACAACATGTAATCCTCATTTTCATTGGACGTGATGGTACTCTTTCATCATTCAATTGGCTGTCTGATTAGCGCAGTGGTTAGCATGCTCGCTTCTCGCCAATGTGACCCAGGTTCGATCCTCGGACCGAGAAGTATGTGAGATGGTACGGTGGTCGCCAGATAGGACAGGTGGGATTTCTCCAGGTACTCCGGTTTCCTCACACACGAATGGCCACATTTACGTTCACATCATCCGCGCCAACGAGAGTGATTAATATAAGTTATTTGAACTTGCTTTGTAATCGTTGTAAAATAAATAAACAAAACTTTTGTAAAATAAATAAACAAAACTTTTTTTTAAACTCTTTCATCAAATTTGACCCAATGCATTCCTTTTTCAATAACCATCACAGCCATCTGAGTGGGACGTTATTCCTATCCCTTGCTAACTGCAACAGAGATGCCATTATAAATGATATAGAAATAGATGAAGAATGTATGGCCAAATGTTTTGACACAAACGCCACTACGAAATGGTTTCCATAGCTTCAGAGATTGTTCCCACCGACAGCATAGTTAAAGCACAATTGTTCTTAGCTTGCCACGTGTATTGGATTACGAACACTATAGTTCCATGCATAAGACCTGGGGTTATGCAATGTAATTGTTTACTTTGTTTACAGACATGATGTTGTCATATGGTCGAGGTACTGGACGTGCAAACCGACAGTCTCAAGTTCAAACATTTATTAGTGGCTAATGTGTTCTAATATATTTAATTGCACATTTATAAATATGGATGTATGCAGACAAAATTAATAATAAAATATAAACAAAACATAATTCAAAAATCATAAAACATTTACTATTGTCCACTAGGAAGCATTGTAGTACATAAGTCACTTATGGTGAGGCGCAGATTGAAAATAAAACGTTGTGCAATGCTGTAGTTTTAAATCTCCATCAAAACTTCATTGAAGCTGTCCAAGGTGGATGCTGTGGCTAGATACTCTGGCAGCGGTTTCCACAGGCTTGCGGCTGTATTGGAGCATATGGCCTCTGGTCGCCGTTGTTGCATTATGGAGATAGACCGTAGCTTGTTTGTCAATGCAGCCATAGATGATCCGACACATTATGGAGATGGACCGTAGCTCGGATGTCGATGCAGCTATAGATGATCCGATACATTATGGAGATAGACCGTAGCTCGGATGTCGATGCAGCCATAGATGATCCGATGCATTATGGAGATAGACCGTAGCTCGGATGTCGATGCAGCCATAGATGATCCGATGCAGTATGGAGTATATAACACAGGCGATTCCATCCAGCCGTTTTATCACTGTACCACGGATGCCAAGCTTGTAATTCTATTGGTTATTAGATTTAATGTCGAACCAACAGCTTTGTTCATATGGCCAACCCTTCATCTTTATTTGGTGGAAGACTCGGGGGGGGGGGTTGCCCCTCCAAGCAGTTACCAGTATTTCATGCACGGACAGGCACCAGTATTTCATGCACGGACAGGCACCAGTATTTCATGCACGGACAGGCACCAGTATTTCATGCACGGACAGGCACCAGTATTTCATGCACGGACAGGCACCAGTATTTCATGCACGGATAGGCACCAGTATTTCGGCACAAACAGGCACCAGTATTTCAGGCACAGACAGGCACCAGTATTTCAGGCACAGACAGGCACCAGTATTTCATGCACGGACAGGCACCAGTATTTCATGCACGGACAGGCACCAGTATTTCATGCACGGACAGGCACCAGTATTTCATGCACGGATAGGCACCAGTATTTCAGGCACAAACAGGCACCAGTATTTCAGGCACAAACAGGCACCAGTATTTCAGGCACAAACAGGCACCAGTATTTCAGGCACAGACAGGCACCAGTATTTCAGGCACAAACAGGCACCAGTATTTCAGGCACAAACAGGCACCAGTATTTCATGCACGGATAGGCACCAGTATTTCAGGCACAAACAGGCACCAGTATTTCAGCACACAGGCACCAGTATTTCATGCACGGACAGGCACCAGTATTTCATGCACGCACCAAGCACACAGCCCAGTATTTCATGCACGTTCAGGACAAAGGCACCAGTATTCATGCACGGACAGGCACCAGTATTTCAGGCACAAACAGGCACCAGTATTTCAGGCACAGATAGGCACCAGTATTTCAGGCACAAACAGGCACCAGTATTTCAGGCACAAACAGGCACCAGTATTTCATGCACGGACAGGCACCAGTATTTCAGGCACAAACAGGCACCAGTATTTCAGGCACAGATAGGCACCAGTATTTCAGGCACAAACAGGCACCAGTATTTCAGGCACAAACAGCACCAACACACCAACACACACACCAATCACACAATAGGCACCAGTATTTCAGGCACAGATAGGCACCAGTATTTCAGGCACAAACAGGCACCAGTATTTCAGGCACAGACAGGCACCAGTATTTCAGGCACAAACAGGCACCAGTATTTCAGGCACAAACAGGCACCAGTATTTCAGGCACAAACAGGCACCAGTATTTCAGGCACAAACAGGCACCAGTATTTCAGGCACAAACAGGCACCAGTATTTCAGGCACAAACAGGCACCAGTATTTCAGGCACAAACAGGCACCAGTATTTCAGGCACAAACAGGCACCAGTATTTCAGGCACAAACAGGCACCAGTATTTCAGGCACAAACAGGCACCAGTATTTCAGGCACAAACAGGCACCAGTATTTCAGGCACAAACAGGCACAGGGTAGAACCTTTCCGCACGTCGGCTGGATCTTAGTGTAATCGTATTTTATTGCTCGATTCGTTTTACATGTGAATACAAAACGTGACAAAATTAAATAAAGGCAAATGGGTCAGGCCACAAGTTCTAGCTGGATCGACACCCCTAGTGGGATTCGAACCATAACCACTTGGCAAAATGGTAATACGAAGATAAGAGTAGAACTGACTCGTATTTTATTTGATATTTTACATTATACACTGCTCAAAACAATTAATGGATCACTTTTTATAATGACTCTACAGTCATCATTTTGGTATCGACATATATATTGTCCATTACTATGCACTAATACATGTCTCTTATGAATACGCACGGGTAAATCAAGCGGTTTGCTAGTCAAGAAGCTTGTACAGATTATTATTGACATCAATACCCCTATAAATTGGCCTGATTTGTGGTATGGGAGTCAATTGCCATATTTCGTCATAGTGATCAGTATGAACTCTTTTTTGGCTTTTATTGGGACTCTATGTGCTTATTTACACGTGCGATTGTGTTAGGCGTCACTTAAATCCACTCGAGGTCGCCAGGGCGGTGTAAATAATACAGGATGGACACTCGGAGCGCAATGTGGCTAGAACACTAGACGTCTCACAGAGCATGGTTGCATGTTTGTTGGCGCGGTATCGGGAGACGGGACAATACACCAGACGTCCTGGTCAAGGTCATTCATGATGCACAACCGATGCCGATGACCACTATATACAGTTATTGGCCTTAAGAAACCGTCGTGGTAGTGCAATGCGGCTCCAAATAGACTTCCAGCTGACCACCGGGCAACGAGTACCCACCCAAACCATCCGTAACAGATGACACCATGAATGCTAGACGCCCAGCAACAGGCCCTGTTTTGACACGTGCGCATCGCATTCGGAGACGCGAATTTGCTGAGGACAACCTTAACTGGGCACTTCGAGATTGGGAGCATGTGTTGCTCACTGACGAGAGTAGATTCCATTTATCATCATGCGATAGGCGTACTCGAGTGTGGAGACGGCCAGGTGAACAATATGCGGACTTTAACATTATGGAATGAGATCGTTTTGGGGGTGGCTCAGTTATGGTTTGGGGTGGGATCTGCTTACGAGGGCGCACGGACCTCTCTGTGTTTGATTGAGGAACTGCTTTAAGGTATAGGGATGACATTCTATCACCGATTGTAAAGTCATTCGCTGGAGCTATCGGTGTTGACTTCATTTTTAATGCAAGACAATGCCCGCCCACACACTGCTAGGATAACCATGGACTACCTTAATCAGGAGGGCATTGAAGTAATGGATTGGCCGGCGCGTTCACCCGACCTAAATCCTATAGAACATGTGTGGGACTACATTTATAGACGGATTTCGGAGCGCAACAATCGACCACTTACTCTACCGGACCTCACACTGGCGCTCATTCTGGAATGGAATGGCCTACCCCAGAAGGTGATAGCCACCTTAATCAGGAGTGTGCCTAGGCGTTGCCGTGAGTGTTACAATAGACGAAGGGGGCATACTCATTATTAGTAGACATTATTTGAGACAGTTCTCTGGTCTTAAACACAGTGTTTCTCATTATGTTAGCATTATGCCATTGTTAAGAAAATTGATACTTTCTGATTAAGCCAGAGTTTCTACGGTCAGTTACGTTGTTGCTTGTTTTCCTGTTACTGCTTCGTCATGTAAATGTTGCTAATACATGTTGCATATACCCGTTTCTATTTATTATTCCGTATGGTCCATTTAATTCCAAATATGTGTATGATCCTTTAATTGCTTTGAGCAGTGTATAATAATATATATATACATAGATGTGCATAGATAACACAATAAAATATCGATATAAGGAAAATGCATAATGAGTTGAGCAACAAATTCAAACAACATTAGCAACTGTCCATCGGAAGAATACATGATTATGCAGCAAACCGACGTTGTGTAAAATAAGCAAACAAAACGGTTAAGAAAAAGGAACACTCTACTAATCTCATGATTTGTGTGTTTTACGTTTATTTATCGTCACTACCGGTTGCCCATATGAGCGACGCCTCCTGAAGAGATTAGTCATTTTAGATTTTTGGAGGATAGTGCAATGATACAAACAGAGACCCATTATCTCATGATGGGAGCTAAACAGTTTATATACCAATTTGTCCACCTTTGTGGACGAGTGGTTAAGCTCTGCCAACATGTATACCACTATAACCTATCACTGATGGTCATGGGTTCGAGCCACACTCGGACGTATCTATATGAAAGTTGGCAGTTTCTTACAGAGGTTGGTGCACAAAGTACTGGTTAACCGCTGGAGCCTGCCCAGGAGACGTGTTGTTAGGTAAACTGCCCGTCGCTCATATGGGCAACCAGTAGCAATGTTATATTTTTAAATAAACTGAAAAAGTAGAAATTAATATTGTATGCAGTGAAATTGAGCAAGGCACCTCACACACATTGCTTAGTACTGCACTTAGGTCGACTAAGCCTGCCAAGGAAAACATGTCTAGGTCCCCGAAAGGGGTTTGACATTAATGGAACATACATACAATATTGTAAAGCTACAGTTTAATGTAATGCTAGCTTTTGAATGGTTTGTGTTCCATGTTTCTCTGTCAAAGTCGACATCTACTGGAAGCATTTATTGTTAAGATTCTTCCGCTCTCACTTCATGTTTGATGATTACAATATCATCTTCTTCTTGTCGTTCGCGATTATTTTGCGTTTATGCGTAAATTTCAATATTAAATATTACTTTTCACAGCGACGTTTTCATCTCCGTAATAGAAATGTCCACGTATTTAGTAGCTTGCCATGGTGTTCTGAAAGCCCTACGTGTACTATAGAATTACAGAAACAGCCCCTGTATGCTCTATGCATGTCTAGGATAGATCCCGTTCACATCCAACATGTCATTTGTTGGTGCCTTTGCTATTTCGTGAAACACATCACTGAGAATTTCCAGGGAGGTGGGGGGTCATAAAGGACACGCCAATTGGGTGGGGCTGAATGGAATAATGGTCGGGGGGATAACATACATGTCGGGAGTGCATGGAATACATGTCGGGGGGGGATAACATACATGTTGGGAGTGCATGGAATACATGTCGGGGGGGATAACATACATGTTGGGAGTGCATGGAATACATGTCGGGGGGGATAACATACATGTTGGGAGTGCATGGAATAATGGTGTCGGGGGATAACATACATGTCGGGAGTGCATGGAATAATGGTCGGGGGGATACATACATGTTCGGAGTGCATGGAATACATGTCGGGGGGGATAACATACATGTTGGGAGTGCATGGAATACATGTCGGGGGGGATAACATACATGTCGGGAGTGCATGGATACATGTCGTGGGATAACATACATGTTGGGAGTGCATGGAATAATGGTCGGGGGGATAACTACATGTCGGAGTGCATGAATAATGGTCTGGGGGATAACATACATGTTGGGAGTGCAAGGAATAATGTCCGGGGGATAACATACATGTCGGGAGTGCATGAATAATGGTCGGGGGGTAACATACATGTTGGGAGTGCTGGAATAACATGGTCGGGAGGATAACAACATGTCGGGAGTGCATGGAATAATGGTCGGGGGATAACATACATGTTGGGAGTGCATGGAATACATGTTCGGGGGATAACATACATGTCGGGAGTGCATGGAAATGGTCGGGGGGATAACATACATGTTGGGAGTGCATGAATACATGTCGGGGGATACATACATGTCGGAGTGCATGTGGTCGCGGGGATAACATACATGTTGGGAGTGCATGGAAACATGTCGGGGGATAACATACATGTCGGGAGTGCATGGAATAATGGTCGGGAGGATAACATACATGTTGGGAGTGCATGGAATAATGTCGGGGGGATAACATACATGTCGGGACGTGCATGGAATAATGGTCGGGGGGATAACATACATGTCGGGAGTGCATGGAATACATGTCGGGGGGGGATAACATACATGTTGGGAGTGCATGGAATACATGTCGGGGGGGATAACATACATGTTGGGAGTGCATGGAATACATGTCGGGGGGGATAACATACATGTTGGGAGTGTACATTTCGACATGTTATGATCATATGTGCCAAGTTATTCTTTTTCAATCCCTCCATATGGAAGGAAATGTGTAGACGGGATAGACGGACATAACCATTGATCTCTAAGTGCAACACTGATCTTCCTTCATTTGGCACAATTTGATCACCGTAATGTAGCCATATATCTCACCTAAACGTGTATCTCACAGCATGCTCGGCACACATCAAACTCATCCATGCTTTTACATAATGCAATAATTCCCCAATCATGAGCCCCGACATTTCATTCTTTAGATATTTGAAAGTGTCATTTTGGAATTAATAAATGTCGACTGTGGGCTCTGATAATGGTTCATATGTATGTAAAATACATGGAATTCAGACGAGGATCTATATTAATACAGCCTATAATATCCTGGACATGCGGATATTAAAACAGTGTTAAAAAAAATGCATCAGAATTTAGGACTCGTAGCACACATCAAACAAAATTTATATCACACAGTCCGATTTTGTTGGCATCTTTGTATGCCCAGCAGTAACAGTAATGGCTCATTAACTGGTCTAACAACTCCTTCTCATCTAAAAATTCCAGCCGCTCAATTCTGTAACAAATGCCAAAATTGTTATTATTTACTCATTTTATTATACAAATTGTATTGGACATTCGTTCGTTTCAGTGTATGGATGGATTATATGTGTCAACAAATTTACATTTTAAAAGCAATATTACCACAAATACGTGCAAGATCATAGCTTTCAATGTCAATGTGGAAAATTTTATTATATGCTGAGAAAAATGATCTCATGACAGAGAACGATTCTACCATACTTAAAATATCATGTGGAAGTCATGATAGCGCAGTGGATGCGCGTTCGCTTCAGGTGCGAAAGGTCCGGAGTTCGAGCCCCACTGGAGCCGTTACGATTGTGCCCTTAGGCAAGGCATTTAAATTCCACGTTGCCTCTTCTCTCTCCCTCGTGGCGATGGATTTCATCAGGAATGAGGTCTTGAGAGTGATTTATATAAGTTGAAATAACTTGTTTCGCAATCGAGCTAAAATAAATTTGTATAAACTAAAATATCATTGAAACATCATATTTAGATGATGGCCTAAATGATGTTATGTATGAATTGTCCCAGAAATTATTTACACAGGCGATATTTTAATTTGAATAAAAACAGTAAAATGTGATTTTCTGTTCAGGGCTTGGACTCCCATTCCACCAGCTACGAGGAGGACAACGTACACATTTCACCAAGGAGGCTCCTAATAGTTTGGTCAAACCCTCGTCAAACAATGAACAGTAGAATTCAAGGCCAAATGGTAGTGATGTGCATCAGTTTCAAAATCCATAATCGATTAATAAGAATAATCGGACGGGTAAACCGATTAGATAATTGATTATTAATCGGGCAATTGATATAGTTATAAATCAAAATCATTCCATCTAATTTGTGAGTTTAACAATCTATTTAGTACTAATAAATTACTTACAAGTTACTAGTTTCGACAAATTAGTTACTCAGTTACATATTAGAGTACTAGATTATAAGTTAGTAGACTGCCACCTGATATAAAATTAGTTTTTACGTTAACAGAGGACAGAACGCTTAGTGACATACTAGTGAAAAGTCTAGTACTAGACACAGTTAGAATTGTTGTTGCAAACGTGCAATGCTAATAAAATACAGCCAATAGTAAATCGTGGTTTTATTTGAGGTATAAACAAACAGAAAAGTAAGAGACAAAAATAAAGACTCGTTATAATCGATTACACATTTTCACAATCGATTATCGCCAATGTCAATGCCGGCGACTTAACGATACTCGGTTTATCAAATGGCATGTGAGCACATAAAGAAATAGTGATAAAATTTAAATATGTTTATTTGTTTTGGGGGTTGAAAGTCGCACTAACAGCTTAGGTCACATGACGACTGCAGCTATTGCTGGTGAAGGAAGACCCCTGGGTGACCCTCTGAGTAGTAGTTCAGGCACGGTCGGTCGCCCGTATAAACCTCAAATATGTATCCAAAAGTTAGTTACACTAAATGAGATAATTGCAGACAGAAAACCAGTGTTTTTCATAGACAGGAATTGGACTTATTAAATTATAATTTGAAAATTGCTGGAACATAATTCCTGAAATTTATACAATTTGTTCTTTGGCCATATAAATCTGTAGTCCAGTGGTAACACGCTGGACTGGTAATCCAGGGATCGCAGGTTCGATCCCCCGTCTGACCCTAATAAAATTAACAGTCTTTCAGATGGGACGTTAAACCGAGGTCTCGTGTCGGTGCTTTACACCGTGCACGTAAAAGAACCAGAGGAGACTCTGGAATGGGTCTCTGTCTGTATCATGCACTATCCTCCAAATATCTAAAATGACTAATCTCTTCAGGAGGCGTTGCTCATATGGGCAACCGGTAGCGACGATAAATAAACGTAAAAACACAATATTGAAGAGAACAAATAATCCTGAAACCAATCTGTATTAATGAAAGCACATGCAGGTAAACTATATTCTACTAGCTTGGCTCATTTTACAAATATTAAGTTTCTACTGAATTAATAATGTGTGGCGTCCATGGTCCAGTGGTAGAGCGTCAGATTTGTAATCGAACGGTCCCGGGTTCGAAACTCGGTCAGGCCACGTATGTAGTGTCAGTGAGCAAGGCACCTCACACACATTGCTTAGTACTGGTTAACAATTTAGGTCGGCTAAGCCTGCCCAGGAAAACATGTCTAGGTCCCCGTAAGGTGTTTGACATTAATGGAACATACATACAATAATATACAGGTATACAATGTGATTGTGAAATACCTCTGTACATCTGCTTGTGGAAGACTGGTAAGCACGTGTCTCATTTCCATGGCATCGGCACCTTCAAATCCATGGTCAATGCACCTGAAATATAGAACAAATACCATGGTCAATGCACCTGTAATATAGAACAAATACCATGGTCAATGCACCTGTATATATATAGAACAAATACCATGGTCAATGCACCTGTATATATATAGAACAAATACCATGGTCAATGCACCTGTATATATATAGAACAAATACCATGGTCAATGCACCGGTAATATACAACAAATACCATGGTCAATGCACCTGTAATATAGAACAAATACCATGGTCAATGCACCTGTATATATATAGAACAATACCATGGTCAATGCACCTGTATATATATAGAACAAATACGATGGTCAATGCACCTGTATATATATAGAACAAATACCATGGTCAATGCACCTGTATATATATACAACAAATACCATGGTCAATGCACCTGTAATATAGAACAAATACCATGGTCAATGCACCTGTATATATATAGAACAAATACCATGGCCAATGCACCTGTATATATATAGAACAAATACCATGGTCAATGCACCTGTATATATATAGAACAATACCATGGTCAATGCACCTGTATATATATAGAACAAATACGATGGTCAATGCACCTGTATATATATAGAACAAATACCATGGTCAATGCACCTGTATATATATAGAACAAATACCATGGTCAATGCACCTGTAATGTAGAACAATACCATGATCAATGCACCTGTATATATATATAGAACAATACCATGGTCAATGCACCTGTATATATATATATAGAACAAATACCATGGTCAATGCACCTGTATATATATAGAACAAATACCATGGTCAATGCACCTGTATATATATAGAACAAATACCATGATCAATGCACCTGTATATATATAGAACACATACCATGGTCAATGCACCTGTATATATATACAACAAATACCATGGTCAATTCACCTGTATATATATAGAACAAATACCATGGTCAATGTACCTGTATATATATAGAACAAATACCATGGTCAATGCACCTGTATATATATAGAACACATACCATGGTCAATGCACCGATATATATAGAACAAATACCATGATCAATGCACCTGTATATATATATAGAACACATACCATGGTCAATGCACCTGTATATATATATACAACAAATACCATGGTCAATGCACCTGTATATATATACAACAAATACCATGGTCAATGCACCTGTATATATATAGAACAATACCATGGTCAATGCACCTGTATATATAGAACAATACCATGGTCAATGCACCTGCATATAGAACAATACCATGGTCAATGTACCTGTATATAGAACAAATACCATGGTCAATGCACCTGATATGTAGAACAAATACCATTTTCAATGTACCTGTAATATACAACAAATACCATGGTCAATGCACCTGTATATATATAGAACAAATACCATGGTCAATGCACCTGTATATATATAGAACAATACCATGGTCAATGCACCTGTATATAGAACAATACCATGGTCAATGCACCTGTATATATATAGAACAATACCATGGTCAATGCACCTGTATATATATAGAACAAATACCATGGTCAATGCACCTGTAATGTAGAACAATACCATGGTCAATGCACCTGATATGTAGAACAAATACCATGGTCAATGCACCTGTATATAGAACAATACCATGGTCAATGCACCTGATATGTAGAACAAATACCATGGTCAATGCACCTGTATATATATAGAACAATACCATGGTCAATGCACCGGATATGTAGAACAAATACCATGGTCAATGCACCTGTATATAGAACAATACCATGGTCAATGTACCTGTATATAGAACAATACCATGGTCAATGCACCTGATATGTAGAACAAATACCATGGTCAATGCCACTGTATATAGAACAATACCATGGTCAATGCACCTGATATGTAGAACAAATACCATGGTCAATGCACCTGTATATAGAACAATACCATGGTCAATGCACCTGATATGTAGAACAAAAGCATGGTTTATAAATGTGAGATAAATACATTTTCCTTAGTGTACAAATAAATACAGTGAAATCTATTGTAAATGGCCAGTGTTAGGGGTCGACATACAATGGCTGCATAACCAGGTGAAAGTCGTGATAGCGCAGTGAGCATGAGCGCTTCAGGTGCGAAAGGTCTGGAGTTCAATCCCAGCTGTAGCCGTTATGATTGTGTCCTTAGGCAAGGCACTTAAAGTCCACATTGCTTAGTTCTCTCTACCTTGTGGCGATAGATTCCATCAGGAATGAGGTCTTGAGAGTGATTAATATAAGTTGTAAGAAATATTTTTTCGTAATGAAGCTAAAATAAAATTTGTATAAACTATATTCCGGTTTCCCTATATATTTCTTGGTTCTTCAGAAAACCGGTATTTATTAATTATAGATATGGAAATCATTTCTTTAATGCTTCGGAGAAGTCCGACCATATATCAACTGGCGGTTTAATACAGTTTGTATGCTAACTAGAGTTGACAGCTAAGCCAGGTTTTCACTGTATTGTTGGATTACCTTTTTATCTGAGACTCGATGCTGGCACAATATTCTACGTGTAACATGCAGTCCCGGGAGCGAAGATTGTCCAGCATAATCTGTCCAAATCTATCTCCCATGTTAACCTGCAAGTAATAAATATATAGGAATACTAGTCAACATGCAAGCAATAAATGTATAGGAATACTAGTTATAACCTGCAAGCAATAAATGTATAGGAATACTAGTTAACCTGCAAGCAATAAATATATAGGAATACTAGTTAACCTGCAAGCAATAAATATATAGGAATACTAGTTAACCTGCAAGCAATAAATATATAGGAATATTAGTCAACCTGCAAGCAATAAATATATAGGAATACTAGTTAACCTGCAAGCAATAAATATATAGGAATACTAGCCAACCTGCAAGCAATAAATATATAGGAATACTAGTCAACCTGCAAGCAATAAACCTATAGGAATACTAGTCAACCTGCAAGCAATAAATATATAGGAATACTAGTTAACCTGCAAGCAATAAATATATAGGAATACTAGTCAACCTGTAAGCAATACATATATAGGAATACTAGTTAACCTGCAAGCAATAAACCTATAGGAATACTAGTCAACCTGCAAGCAATAAATATATAGGAATACTAGTTAACCTGCAAGCAATAAACCTATAGGAATACTAGTATTACCTGGTCACCTATCATCTTTATATCTAAAACAATCCAAGCAAGTCTGAAACGAGTCATTTATCTAAGCTTGATCTCCAAATACGGCGTTAGGTAATATGAAATTGCCATTTGCAATAAGCAGTCAGCCAAGTGAATCACATACAGTAGCTGCTTAATAGAGGTCAAATGTATAATAAAACAACATATTGGGAATCTGGAAACTGGCTGCTTAATAGAGGTCAAATGTATAATAAAACAACATATTGGGAATCTGGAAACTGGCTGCTTAATAGAGGTGACAACTAACACAGGTTTGACTGTACATACAAGAGATAAATAATGACTCACCCTGGGTGGAGTTTATCTCCATATCCCATCTGGGGCCTCCGTGGCCAACTGCTAGATTGTTGACTTCAAAGCATTTGCCCCTTATCGATGTATGTTGGAAATCAACTGAGAGTGTTAAATGCTTTCATGTGAGGAAGCTATCCAGCTGGCTTGTGGAAGGTCGGTGGTTCAACCCGAGTGCCAGTCTGTGACTGAAATACAGTTTGGAAGGACACCCGGGGTCTTCCTCCACCAATAGAGTCGCCATATGACCTAAACTATCGGTGCAACATTAAACCCCCAAAAAGTGGAAGTCGTGATAGCGCAGTGGATGCGCGTTCGCTTCAGGTGCGAAAGGTCCGGAGTTCGAGCCCTGCTGGAGCCGTTACGATTGTGCCCTTAGGCAAGGCATTTAAATTCCACGTTGCCTCTTCTCTCTCCCTCGTGGCGATGGATTCCATCAGGAATGAGGTCTCAGAGTGATTAATATAAGTTGAAAGAACTTGTTTCGCAATAGAGCTAAAATAAATTTGTATAAACTAACCCCCAAAAACAAACAAACGTTATCACACCTTTTTTTGAGATACCGTATTGCTTCTAATAAATGCCACATGGGGCATAACATTTTCCAAAATAGAATGATTGTTTTTTTGTTATTTTTGTGTTTACTACAGGTGTCAGAGTGTCTGTGTTAGTCAACAACAGGGTTCATTCTAGATCAGAATTGTTGGGAGAAGTGAGAAAGCGCGTGATCGCTTCCTTAAATGGTGTTCTTTAATATACATCTGCAAAATAGGGTTAAAATGCACAGTACAACCATTAAATACAACATTTGAATAGAAGGAGTGCTTTATATAGTGTATCTTACTAGACAAAATTTTGTTTGAAAATCGTAAAAACCAAAGTTTTAGGGAGAAGTGGGGCCCCCAGAGGGCGATGTCAGGGTCCCTAGGGCGACAATTTCGCCCACATCGCCCTCTAGAATGATCCCTGCAACAACCATTGTGATTACAGTTATTGTACATAAAGTGTAAACAATCAAGATTGGATTACATAACCATGGAATAATTATTAGATAGCGATGCAATTACTAGGTGATTTTATTTTTGAAATTTGGGGCATTCATTAGGGAGGAGGCATTTATTGAGAGCAATACGGTAAGTATATCCGAAGGAACAAACCAAACAAACAATTGCATATGACCTTACCTGCTCATAGTTGATAAATAATACTGTAGAAAAGTTTCCTGTCATCCAATGAAACAGGTCGTCGGTGTTGGATTTATCAATATACACTAATACACACTCCGCAATAAACAGTGTAGGCAGACTTTTGTCTATCCCACAGTCCGAGAGTTTATGATCAAGTTCAGTTAAATTCTTAAGATTAGCCGACACAAGATGATAGTCTTTACTGTACAAGTCTGTGGTGCTGAATCTAATATCATCATCTGAAAGTAAGTAAGTGTATTATAGTGACATTGTGTTATGTACATTTACAAGCAATATTACATAGTTACAACAACACCCGACCGTGTAGGGCCGATAAGTCACTTTAACTATCAGTTTTGAATATCGAATATATACAAACTAATATATATATTACATGTATAAATATAGTAATACATACATAATATTTATAATACAATATTTACAATCTGTGTTTTACGTTTATTTATCGTCGTTACCGGTTGCCCATTTGAGCGACGCCTCCTGAAGAGATTAGTCATTTTAGATTTTTGGAGGATAGTGCATGATACAGACAGAGACCCATTCCAGAATCTCCTCTGGTTCTTTTACATGCATGGTGTACAGCACTGACACGAGACCTCGGTTTAAAATCCCATCTGAAAGACTTAATTTTATTAGGATCAGAAGGGGGATCAAACCTGCGATCCCTGGATTACCAGTCCAGCGTGTTACCACTGGACTACAGATCCGTCTGTCGTTGGGCCTACAAGTCACTTTAAACAGTTTTGAATATCGATTATATACAAACTAATATATATTATACATGCATAAATATAGTAATACATACGTAAATATTTATAATACAATATTTACAATCTATTTAATGGGGTATTTATAAGGAACATCATTTTGTTTCTGTGTTTAGAATTACATTGAAATACGAGGGATGTTCAAAAAGTTCTCGGAAAGTGCTTATAAAATCTTTATTTGTCTTCTATATGACTTGAAATTTAACATAGTGAACCCTTTTTATATTCATAATTGATTTACCGAAAAACAGCACTGTATTCATAATAATGTTATTTGTATCGTTACTACAGTAACGTCCATCGACCGTCACCGGATCACTTTTCGTATTTTAACCAATTTTTTGGAAAATTGTTACCATTTTACATGTTCATTACTTTTGTATGCACTAATTGATTTTCTCAAAAATTACATCACGTCCACATACGGTTCCCGTACATTTATACTGTGACATCAGTAGACTATTACGACGTCATTTGTGACGTCAACACATGTTCAACGTGCGCACCGTCTATTAGCAGACCGGATTCACATCACGATGTCGTTAAAACAGTGCTACGCAATAAAATTTTGTGTGTTGCAAAAGAAAACTAAATCAGAAACTGTGACTGATATTACGAAAACATATGTTGAAAAAGGCTTTGAAGAAAACTGCAATATATAAGTGGTACAGCAGATTCAGCGACGGCGTCGATTTACCTAAGGACGTAAAACGAGACGGACGTCCTGCAACGTCGAAAAACGATAAAATCATCTGTAGGGCCAAATCCATTCTGGATTCGGAATGACTACCTTATGCATCAAGACAATGCTCCCAGTCACAAGTCTGCATACACACAGGCGATGATGGATAAGTTGAATATGAAAACTGTGGATCACCCGCCCTACTCACCCGATTTGGCACCAAATGACTTTTATCTATTCCCTACTTTGAAAGCTGAACTTCGTGGCAGACGAATGGGCACGATAGAGGAAATTCAAAACACTGTCTGTTCCGTTTTTAAAAGCATCCCGAAAGATAGTTTCAGAAGATCATTTCTAACATGAGTGCATAGATGGGAGAAATGTTTGCGGTACAAGGGCGAGTATTTTGAGATGTGACATTGAAGTAAGGAAATTTGAGAATGACGTGACGTTAATTAATTACTCGTATTTTGACGTTGATCCAGTCACGCTTTGTAGACATTACTAAAACTATGGTAACTTCTTCAAGTTGAAAAGAGATGTATGTATATCGGTATTAAATATAATGATTAAAACTGTATTGTTAAAAAAGTTATAAGCACTTTCCGCAAACTTCTTGAACCCCCTTCGTATACATATATTGTACTTGTGAATTAACCTGGGTTCCAGTCTGTCGATTTTTCACTTTTAACTTTGTTGATATGATCAGGCCCAATTAATAGTCTCGGTGTTAAAATATATTTATTTGAGTGACTGACGGCAAAATATATCAACGCCTGTTCCCAGGCTACCTGTGAATGAAACTATGAATCATGCACCTATCCCCAATACTCATACTTTTAGTAAGCCCACTATTTTTGTGAATATTCAATTCATATAGAGCTGTAATTACATTAGAACATAATTCATAAACTAAGTAATGGGATGAGTAGTGCATGTGTTAGATGTTTTGGGAGACATATAGAAACACAAATTATGGATGAGTTACTCCTAATCGAGTGAGGTACAAATGTTTGTGGGTGGTGCACAGATCGGCAGGCAGAAATTCGAGCAGCTTTTCGTCCTGATGAACCAGTAAATGTGTCTGGTCATATCACCCAATGGTCAATTGTAGCAATCTTGGATTTAGGATCGGTTCTTTGATCTACTCCGTGCCCGTACATATGGTGTCTTTTAAGCCAATTTGTTGACATTATTAAATAACACGATTTAATGACGTAATCGCTTGCTTTCTCACAATTTAATGACATAATCGCTCGCTTTCTCACAATTTAATGACGTAATCGCTCGCTTTCTCACAATTTAATGACGTAATCGCTCGCTTTCTCACAATTTAATGACGTAATCGCTCGCTTTCTCACAATGTAATGACGTAATCGCTCGCTTTCTCACAATTTAATGACGTAATCGCTCGCTTTCTCACAATTTAATGACGTAATCGCTCGCTTTCTCACAATTTAATGACGTAATTGCTCGCTTTCTCACAATTTAATGACGTAATCGCTCGCTTTCTCACAATTTAATGACGTAATCGCTTGCTTTCTCACTTCTCCAAACAATCATAACCTAGAATGAGCGTTGATGCATTTTATCTTCATCATTTCATTAAAACTGGCCAAGGAGTTTGGGAGAAGTCAAACAGAAATTTTCAAGATGGCCTCTGAGGCTGCCATCTTGGATTTCGGATCAGAACAATTTCTGGCTATTTTTATCAAAGCAATAGTTCATAGTTAGAACTTACCATCACTTGTGATTTTCTGCAGCAGTTCTTGTGATCTCCTGATGTAATGGATTTTCCTGGATGTGATAGCAGAGAAATCCACCTCGACATATGAGGCAGGATTGGTTCCCTTTTCCTTCAGATTCCAGTAGAGGCTATCAAAGCCGGCACCAAAACTGATCACCTGACATTTACGCTTTGTTAACTGAAAGATGTAATGAGAGACATTGGTCAGTTACTGTTCCTAAATACTCTTGCAGAAGGATAGGTCTTTTCATCTTGGTTTCCTTTCTCAATCCATTTTCTCATCTTACAGTTATTCATTTATTAAATCTCGACAGATATGCTACAGTATATCCAATACCAGGTATATTTTGTACTTAAATTAAAAATTTGCTATCAATTAACCCATTCAACACCAAGTAACTGACATGGACTGGTCCATGATATTCTTAAACCAATAAATGAATCAGAAAATCACATTTGGACAAGTTCATTTATCAAAATGGGTAATTATGTCTAAAAATAGTAATATTACTGGCAAAAAGTGCAGATCCTGATGAGACGGCTCGTCACGAGCCGGCTCATCTGGATCTACACTTTTTGTAAGCCTATTTAGGGGCCTGTGGTGTTGAAAGAGTTAATCAGGAATTCATATATTTGGAAATAAGTTTTCGTTTCTTTGTGGTTCTAAAGTCGCACCTTCTTCATGTGATATGTTAGTATCTCACAATCATCTTAGTTATATGCCGGTGATGGACGGCACATAAACTGGGCTTCATTCATACTTGTGAAAGTCACATTGAAGACGATTGAGTGCAGTTTAGTGTGAGAACCATGGTTACGGTGAAAGAAAGTCTACTGCTTCATTAGGTTACGGCTTGGAACAGAACATTTCATTCCATTTGACTTTATAATGCAGAACAATCAATTTATGATGATTCGTTTATACAAATTGTATTTTAGATCGATTGCAAAACAAGTTTTTACAACATTAGCTTAATCACCCTCGAGAAGTCAATCATGATGGAATTCATCAGACATGAGTGATAGAGTAGAGACAATGTGGAATATAAGTGCCTTGCCAAAGGGCACAATAGTAACGGATACAACTGTCATGATCTCCGAGTCTCTCACACCTGAAGCTAACGCGCTACAACTTCACGGTGCCCAATAATGTGCATTCTAGCTACGGGCATAACTCATGACTAGTCAGACCATGGACACCCCAATAATTATAACAAAACATGTACATAAAGTTAGTCCGCCTCCGTGGTCGAGTGGTTAAGGTCGCTGACTTGTATACCACTGTAACCTATCAACACTGATGGTCACGGGTTCGAGCCCCGCTCAGGCCGTGTCTCATTTATATGAAAAAGTTGGCAGTTTCTTATGGAGGTTGGTGCACCCAAGTACTGGTTAACCGCTGGAGCCTGCCCAGGAAAGGTGTTGCTAGGTAAACTGCCCGCCGGCGATATAGCCCAAAAATGGTGCTGATGTAAAACCCGAAATATAATAATAATGTACATAAAGTATAATTTTCATGTATTTTTATAGAAATTAACAGCATAGTGGAACAAATTTTATTTTCAAAATGTGTCGTTGATCATTTTACCTGGTGACAAGTCTTTGCTTACATACATTATTGTCTGTTATAAATACTGCACGATAATCACAACATTATCGGAAGAGTCCATTGACTTGTTATAGGTGATTTTATATTACTACTTAATATACAAATTGACTATTGTGTAGTCTATAAAATTGAATGGTAACGTTTGCCTATAAATAGTAATATAAAAATATCGTGCGGTGTTTATACAGTATAAATTGGTTCTCGTTGTTGTTCTTAGTAATTTCACTTTGAAAAGAATATGGCTGCTCCAATACCTACATTACGCCCTTGCTAGCCACCAAATGTTCCAGAGTATATTGTGGTTTCCATGGTCCAGTGGTAGAACGTCGAATTTGGAATTGAGGGGTCCCCGGGTTCGATACTCAGTGATGGCACGTATGTGGTGTCATTGGCACCTCACACATATTGCTTAGTACTGGTTTAACAGCATCCGTGGTCCAGTGGTAGAGTGTCGGATTTGGAATCTATCTATCTATCTATCTATCTATCTATCTATCTATCTATCTATCTATCTTCCTTTAATGTCGAACCCCTCGCGGGGACGTAGACATGTT
>CM026389.1:38275040-38301720 GCA_014843695.1 Archivesica marissinica | reverse complement strand
CTCATTGATAACCCCTCACACACTCGCCACGGAGCTATGGACGTGTATGAACTCATTGATAACCCCTCACACACTCGCCACGGAGCTATGGACGTGTGTGAACTCATTGATAACCCCTCACACACTCGCCACGGAGCTATGGACGTGTATGAACTCATTGATAACCCCTCACACACTCGCCACGGAGCTATGGACGTGTATGAACTCATTGTTAACCCCTCACACACTCGCCACGGAGCTATGGACGTGTATGAACTCATTGATAACCCCTCACACACTCGCCACGGAGCTATGGACGTGTGTGAACTCATTATTAACCCCTTACACACTCGCCATGGAGCTATGGACATGTGTGAACTCATTGTTAACCCCTCACACACTCGTCACGGAGCTATGGACGTGTATGAACTCATTGATAACCCCTCACACACTCGCCACTGAGCTATGGACGTGTGTGAACTCATTATTAACCCCTTACACACTCGCCATGGAGCTATGGACGTGTGTGAACTCATTGGTAAACCCTCACACTCGCCACGTAGCTATGGACGTGTGTGAACTCATTGATAACCCCTCACACACTCGCCACGGAGCTATGGACGTGTATGAACTCATTGATAACCCCTCACACACTCGCCACGGAGCTATGGACGTGTATGAACTCATTTTAACCCCTCACACACTCCCACGGAGCTATGGACGTGTATGAACTCATTGATAACCCCTCACACACTCGCCACGGAGCTATGGACGTGTGTGAACTCATTATTAACCCTCACACACTCGCCACGGAGCTATGGACGTGTGTGAACTCATTGATAACCCTCACACACTCGCCACGGAGCTATGGACGTGTGTGAACTCATTGATAACCCCTCACACACTCGCCACGGAGCTATGGACGTGTGTGAACTCATTATTAACCCCTTACACACTCGCCATGGAGCTATGGACATGTGTGAACTCATTGATAACCCCTCACACACTCGTCACGGAGCTATGGACGTGTATGAACTCATTGATAACCCCTCACACACTCGCCACTGAGCTATGGACGTGTGTGAACTCATTATTAAACCCTTACACACTCGCCATGGAGCTATGGACGTGTGTGAACTCATTGTTAACCCCTCACACACTCGCCACGGAGCTATGGACGTGTGTGAACTCATTGTTAACCCATCGCACACTCGCCACGGAGCTATGGACGTGTGTGAACTCATTGTTAACCCCTCACACACTCGCCATGGGGCTATGGACGTGTGTGAACTCATTGATAACCCCTCGCCACGGAGCTATGAACTTGTATGAACTCATTGATAACCCATCGCACACTCGCCACGAAGCTATGGACGTGTATGAACTCACTGTTAACCCCTCACACACTCGCCACGGAGCTATGGATTTGTATGAACTCATTGATAGCCCCTCGCACACTCGCCACGGAGCTATGGACTTGAATGAACTCATTGATAACCCCTCACACACTCGCCACGGAGCAATGGACGTGTATGAACTCATTGATTACCCCTAACACACTCGCCACGGAGCTATGGACGTGTTTGAATTCATTGATAACCCCTCACACTCGCCAATGAGCTATGGACGTGTGTGAACTCATTGATAACCCCTCACACACTCGCCACGGAGCTATGGACGTGTATGAACTCATTGATAACCCCTCACACACTCGCCACGGAGCTATGGACGTGTATGAACTCATTGATAACCCTCACACACTCGCCAAGGAGGTGTATGAACTCATTGATAACCCCTCACACACTCGCCACGAGCTATGGACGTGTATGAACTCATTGTAACCCCTCACACACTCGCCACGGAGCTATGGACGTGTATGAACTCATTGATAACCCCTCACACACTCGCCACGGAGCTATGGACGTGTATGAACTCATTGATAACCCCTCACACACTCGCCACGGAGCTATGGACGTGTGTGAACTCATTGATAACCCCTCACACACTCGCCACGGAGCTATGGACGTGTGTGAACTCATTGATAACCCCTCACACACTCGCCACGGAGCTATGGACGTGTGTGAACTCATTATAACCCCTCACACACTCGCCATGGAGCTATGGACGTGTGTGAACTCATTGTTACCCTCACACACTCGCCACGGAGCTATGGACGTGTGTGAACTCATTGTTAACCCCTCACACACTCGCCACGGAGCTATGGACGTGTATGAACTCATTGATAACCCCTCACACACTCGCCACGGAGCTATGGACTGTTGAACTCATGTAACCCCTCACACTCGCACGGAGCTATGACTGTGTGAATCATTGATAACCCTCACATCGCCACGGAGCTATGGACGTGTGTGAACTCATTGATAACCCCTCACACACTCGCCACGGAGCTATGGACGTGTGTGAACTCATTGTTAACCCCTCACACACTCGCCACGGAGCTATGGACGTGTGTGAACTCATTGAACCCCTCACACATCGCCACGGAGCTATGGACGTGTATGAACTCATTGATAACCCCTACACTCGCCACGGAGCTATGGACGTTTGAACTCATGTTAACCCCTCACACACTCGCCACGGAGCTATGGACGTGTGTGAACTCATTGATAACCCCTCACACACTCGCCACGGAGCTATGGACGTGTATGAACTCATTGTTACCCTCACACACTCGCCACGGAGCTATGGACGTGTATGAACTCATTGATACCCCTCACACACTCGCCACGTAGCTATGGACGTGTGTGAACTCATTGATAACCCCTCACACACTCGCCACGGAGCTATGGACGTGTGTGAACTCATTGATAACCCCTCACACACTCGCCACGGAGCTATGGACGTGTGTGAACTCATTGATAACCCCTCACACACTCGCCACGGAGCTATGGACGTGTATGAACTCATTGATAACCCCTCACACACTCGCCACGGAGCTATGGACGTGTGTGAACTCATTATTAACCCCTCACACACTCGCCATGGAGCTATGGACGTGTGTGAACTCATTGATAACCCCTCACACACTCGCCACGGAGCTATGGACGTGTATGAACTCATTGATAACCCCTCACACACTCGCCACGGAGCTATGGACGTGTGTGAACTCATTGATAACCCCTCACACACTCGCCACGGAGCTATGGACGTGTATGAACTCATTGATAACCCCTCACACACTCGCCACGGAGCTATGGACGTGTGTGAACTCATTGATAACCCCTCACATCGCCACGGAGCTATGGACGTGTGTGAACTCATTGTAACCCCTCACACACTCGCCACGGAGCTATGGACGTGTGTGAACTCATTGTTAACCCCTCACACACTCGCCACGGAGCTATGGACGTGTATGAACTCATTGATAACCCCTCACACACTCGCCACGGAGCTATGGACGTGTATGAACTCATTGATAACCCCTCACACACTCGCCACGGAGCTATGGACGTGTATGAACTCATTGTTAACCCCTCACACACTCGCCACGGAGCTATGGACGTGTGTGAACTCATTGATAACCCCTCACACTCGCCAGCTAGACGTGAATCATTTAACCCTAACACTCGCCACGGAGCTATGGACTTGTATGAACTCATTGATAAACCCTCACACACTCGCCACGGAGCTATGGACGTGTATGAACTCATTGTTAACCCCTCACACACTCGCCACGGAGCTATGGACGTGTATGAACTCATTGTTAACCCCTCACACACTCGCCACGGAGCTATGGACTTGTATGAACTCATTGATAACCCCTCACACACTCGCCACGGAGCTATGGACGTGTGTGAACTCATTGATAACCCCTCACACACTCGCCACGGAGCTATGGACGTGTGTGAACTCATTGATAACCCCTCACACACTCGCCACGGAGCTATGGACGTGTGTGAACTCATTGATAACCCCTCACACACTCGCCAGGAGCTATGACTTGTATGAACTCATTGATAACCCCTCACACACTCGCCACGGAGCTATGGACGTGTGTGAACTCATTGATAACCCCTCACACACTCGCCACGGTGCTATGGACGGGTGTGAATTCATTGATAACCCCTCACACACTCGCCAAGTAGCTATGGACATGTGTGAACTCATTGATAACCCCTCACACACTCGCCACGGAGCTATGGACGTGTATGAACTCATTGATAACCCCTCACACACTCGCCACGGAGCTATGGACGTGTGTGAACTCATTGATTAACCCTCACACACTCGCCACGGAGCTATGGACGTGTATGAACTCATTATTAACCCCTCACACACTCGCCACGGAGCTATGGACGTGTATGAACTCATTGATAACCCCTCACACACTCGCCACGGAGCTATGGACGTGTATGAACTCATTGATAACCCCTCACACACTCGCCACGGAGCTATGGACGTGTGTGAACTCATTGTTAACCCCTCACACACTCGCCACGGAGCTATGGACGTGTGTGAACTCATTGATAACCCCTCACACACTCGCCACGGAGCTATGGACGTGTGTGAACTCATTGATAACCCCTCACACACTCGTCACGGAGCTATGGACGTGTGTGAACTCATTATTAATCCCTCACACACTCGCCACGGAGCTATGGACGTGTGTGAACTCATTGTTAACCCATCAGTATATCAGTAATAGTCTCAATTACGGGTTTCAACAAGGGATGTACATTGGGATGTATATAGGGATGTATATAGGGACGTATATAGGGACGTATGCATTCAACAAGGGATGTATATAGGGACGTATGCATTCAACAAGGGATGTATATAGGGACGTATATAGGGACGTATATAGGGACGTATATAGGGACGTATATTGGGACGTATATAGGGACGTATATAGGGACGTATATAGAGACGTATATAGGGATGTATATAGGGACGTATGCATTCAACAAGGGATGTATATAGGGATGTACATAGGGACGTATATAGGGACGTATATAGGGACGTATGCATTCAACAGGGATGTATATAGGGATGTATATAGGGATGTATATAGGGACGTATGCATTCAACAAGGGATGTATATAGGGATGTATATAGGGATGTATATAGGGATGTATATAGGGACGTATATAGGGACGTATGCATTCAACAAGGGATGCATATAGGGACGTATGCATTCAACAAGGGATGTATATAGGGACGTATGCATTCAACAAGGGGTGTATATAGGGACGTATGCATTCAACAAGGGATGTATATAGGGACGTATGCATTAAATATTCAAACTGTTGAGTTCTGGGTTTTTTTAGCGTGTTTAAATGCAAACGTGTTTACAAATGTAGAAACATGTTATGTTAAATGTAAAATTGTCCTTAAATGCAGAAGTGTGTAAAAAAAATAATGTAACAGACGTATTAATTAGTGTCGAAAATGTAGCAAACACGGTCGTAAATGTATTCTATTTTATAGCAAATGTAGTAAAGTTGATCTTAAATTTATAAAATTCTGTAGTGTAGAAAATGTAGCAAATGTAATAAATGTATTTAAGTATGTGGCAGATTATTCCTATATAGACAGACCTGTAGTTCAGTGGTAACACGCTGGACTTGTAATCCAGGGATCGCAGGTTTGATCCCCCGTCTGACCCTAATAAAACGAACAGTCTTTCAAATGGGACGTTATACCGTGGTCTCGTGTCGGTGCTTTACACCATGCATGTAAAAGAACCAGAGGAGACTTTGGAATGTGTCTCTGTCTGTATCATTGCACTATCCTCCTAAAATATAAAATGACTAATCTCATCAGGAGGCGTCGCTCATATGGACAACCGGTAGCGACGTAAAACACACACATGGCTATACATCTACAAGATCCCATTTATCCTAGCGTAATGGTATACACGTATCAACCCTTCAATTTAGCGTAATAGTTCATTACAAATGTACAATTTACATATATAAACACACAAGTTCACTACAATTAGGGGTCCGAGGGGCATCGATATACATCATGAATCTACATGTAGTCTTCAAACACAAAAGTAAGTAGCAATTAATATAGTATTGATAGTTTATTTCTGTACATTTAATTGGCTTATATATACAATTTACTATACAATAATAAGTATATACAAATTAATAAAATTTTATATTTACAAATTAATAAAATCTTTAAACTTAACAAATACAAACAATAGTAACCTTGTAACGGTCAACAATGCAATCGTATATAATTATTCATTATTGAATACCACTTGGCAATAATTATGAATAATTTTGTTTATGATTTCACCTTTAAAACATTATCTCGTATGCTTTATGGTACGTGTATCGCACAGAAATAATACGGCCATTAAGTAACTGGATTGTTTATATTCTGCTAGTCTTTCCCAGACTTTTAAAAGGAAAACATAAAGCAACTATTAAAGACACTGAATATATATAGGAATTAGCACTGTATGAATATGAACTCTCAGACTCTTTATATTGTCCGATTGACTGCATTGTAATGAACTACCAAGTGGACATAAATCATGCGTCGCCTTATCGTACGTGGTCACACTATCGACTCTCGTTTCACACGCACTGATTTCACACATAGAGAACTTGACAGCATACTGTTATTTGCATACAACACACTCCTTCGCTTTGGACTAACTACCACAGACATTTCCACCGCTGCCACTTGTTGATTCATTTTCAGCGAGCCGTTTGTCTTTATTCTTGTGCGTCTATTGGCTCGCTCAATCCGTCTCTTCAAATCTCGAACAACGTTAACTTCAAGATCATCGATAGGCATAACACTAACCGGCTTACTCATTCCGAGAAGACCTAACCGTGGTCGCTTCCGCACTTGTTCACCAGCTTCCAGAACGTCATTAGCTTCGTCGAATAAATAATTATCCGCGTACGTAAGAGGATCATAGTCACTATTTATTTTTGGAGAGTTTGTGTTTGTTTGAAAAACAAGTTTGCGTTGGCAGTGAGTAAGCTTCAGATCTGATGTACCTGTATTGTGCAACCGTCTAGACCGCATTGCTGGTCTTGGTGCTTTAACTGTATCGATATATTCAGTTGAATGTTCATTAGCACTCTCGTGTGGGCAGATCGAATCATTGTTCAGATCTATGTGTATATCCCTATCACAGTTCTCCATGGTTTGTTCAGGTACGTCACTAGGCACGACAACGAATCCTTTTCGTTTCTCACTTCGTCTTAGAAAATCTGAAAGTCCTCCAATGCCGGAACCATACCTTGGCGTTCTCTGACGTTTTCTGTCACTTTTAATTTTCATGTTCATCTTCTCTTTTGGTGTAACACTGTTCACAGTAAATGAGTCTTTCGTTTTAATGACAGACTTCAATCCTGATTGTACGAGTTTTGCGATCTTCGAGTTTGGTACAGCGAGCGAGTCTGGTGACTTTCGTTTAACATGCGGCCGATAATGAGTGGCATTCCCTTGATCCTTAACTTCCGCCTTGCATTTAGGGATCAGTACGCGTGTTCTGGCAACTTGCACGGGTTGTATTGTTTCTCTGATGCTCGGTATCCTCTTTACGCCTCCGATCTTGCTCTTGTACCCACGCGGCAACAGTGGTTCTATTAGTGTCCTGTCGGTGTTCTCTCTGTGGTACTCAGTGTGTTTAAGACTCGTTGAGCGTCTTACAGCGGTTTGTCTGCTCGCGTGGTGTATGTCGATGTCCGTGTGAATGTTGGTACCACAAACAATGTCGGAATCACTGTAGCACTTTCTAGTGAAGCGTTGTTTAGAGTGTTGATGCACTGTTTGCGCTGCAGCCCATTGACTAGACTGTGTTTCTGTGTGCTCACACTTTGGCGTAAATATTATTCTAGCTTCCACCATATCGCCGTACTGTCGGGTCAGTGAGTCTAGACTGACCAGCGTCTCGGTTAGATATTCTCCGTCAATAGAATGTCCTACACTACCATGTGTACACTGTGACGTGGAATAGTTCCCATCGCAGACACGTCCTCCGTTCATGCGAGCTCCACACAACAATGCATTGTTGTCTTGTCTAGGACTGATAATTGTGTCAATGAATTTGAGTTGATTTGATATATCTCCATGGTGATTCAGAGACTCGGCGTTTCTATTCTGGTACAGACTTTCATGCAGGCATTGGGACGTTTCCAGACTAACTATCTGAATACTGCTGTCGTAGGTGAGGTCCCTCCAGTCGTGATTACACATGAGTGCTGATACCGGCTGAAACTGGCTCGAGATAACCTTACCAACAGGTGGTGTTGCTGACGCTGGTGGCCTCATTTTGTCAAACGATCACTACCTGAAAATACAAGATATATATTATAATAAATTATTGTAATGAGAATATTACAAAAAGTAAACCACGCCAATCAATATATATTTTATTGTCAATTTCTTAATAGTTCTTACCAACACTTAGCAGCGTTGACAATATTATTAGTCATAACATCAATACATATTATATTTCTGTTCTAGCGGTATAATAAATATGGTCATGAGGATGGTGTTTTTTACGTTTATTTATCGTCGCTACCGGTTGCCCGTATACACGACGCCTCCCGAAGAGATAAGTCATTTTAGATGTTTGGAGGATAATGCAATGATACAGACAGAGACCCATTCCAGAGTGTCCTCTGGTTCTTTTACGTGCACGGTGTACAGCACCGACACGAAACTTCGGTTTAATGTCCCATCTGAAAGACTGTTAATTTTATTATGGTCAGACGGGGGATCGAGCCTGCGATCCCTGGATTACCAGTCCAGCGCGTTACCACTGGACTACAGATCCGTCTGTCATGAGGTTGGTTTTGTGGCAAGCAATATTTATATGGATTAGTTTACGCGTAATAGCAATTATCTTACATACATATTATTGGTCAAACTGACTTGTGACTTCTTAAGTTGTTAGGCTGGGAATGTCGTATATATTATTGTAAGACCAGACATAGTAGATGCAGGTGAATTTTTGCCGGTGGTGTTCTGGCGTCGAAGATTCCCTTGTGATAAGTTACGACAGTTATGGATATTACGGCTTGTCAAGTCAATACATAGCAGATTTCTTATAGGACATAAGCTGAAAACCATCCAATATGTGAAATATTGGACTGTATGAGGCACGTAGCGCCGAAGACTGTACCAATAATTTACATATTGGATCCGTTTGAGGCTTATATCTTACTTAAAACACACACTTATATAACAAGATTCTACTAATTAAAATGTACGCGTATGATTTAATATAGTACTCTGGCCTTTTGACAGCAGTTCAATATTAATAATAATGGACTGCAAGTATAAAGGTGTGACGTCACGCCAGTGTTTTAATCTACACGAAACAGGACTGACAATTGTTCGAATGTCGTCTAGATCTACACCTAAGAAAAATATGAATACATGACCTATTGAAAGGGTCAGCCATTACTGACATACGAGACACCTCTTATGAACAAATGAATAAAATAATAAACAGACATAGCTATGGTTATAAACTAAAATAATAAATATATCTAGCTATATAGAAATATAAGATAAAACATAATACATTCTACAACGCAGATCTGCGGAAACCTAACAAAAATAATACAGATATATTAAAGCGACACTACATCAGTGAAAATGTAATTTCCTAGTATATGGTATAATTTTGTTCCAAATATTTGCCTCAAAAACTGAGTATTTCAACTATTAAAACAAACGTTTGTTGACATAGTAAAATAATATAAATAGTGTCGACTTCCATGCGTAATACAACGCGTGTATCTTAAATAACTCGATTTATGGTACAGATTTACAGTTATATCTCAGTATCAGGTGTTAAGTATTGACTCCAATAACAAACAAACGTCAATTCAGGAGCATGGATGACAGTTATATGAAATTCTACTTTCACTTTTGAAAGTTTGTAGACCACAAAAACATTGCTTATTGATTCAATGTTAGTGTTCGAATGTTTTCAGAAGAATGTGTAGTAGCAATGCATGCATACGTTAACAAATGCATTGTTTGACTTTTTGCGATGTAATGTCGCTTTAAATATAATGCTATTTTGCAATGTCAATAGGAATCCATCTCAATCCGCTCATCTTATACCAATTCTTAGCCTACGAGTTTTGGATAAAAATCAAAAACTGGCGATTACAACTGATAGCAGCCACTCCTGCATTCTTCATGTCAAGACAATTAATAATAGTATGCGGTTGTTGAGACAGACCTTAAGATACTTTACATACACTTTTAAATGTATTAACTAGCCTTGCGTAAGTATGAAAAGTTGAAGAAATGTAGAATATTCAATGTAGTATTGAACAGTTTGTTGTAATAAATGTGGAACATGTACTATATGTATTAGGTTCATTATAACGTGATTTTGGAAGACAGATATACAGAGACAATAGTGATATCCCTGGTGCTCCTATGAGTTGGGCACAAGTAGACATTATGATAACTGCTCTAAATACTAATAGCTACTTACTGGAGCAGTATACCACTAGTTTATACAAATTTATTTTAGCTCGATTGCGAAGCAAGTTCTTTCAACTTATATTAATCAGTCTCGAGACCTCATTCCTGATGGAATCCATCGCCATGAAGGAGAGAGAAGAGTCATGTGGAATTAAAATGCCTTGCCTAAGGGCACAATGGTAACGGACCGTTCGCACCTGAAGCGAACGCGCATCCACTGCACTATCACATAGAGTATACCATTACGTCATAGTATAATAACTATTCATTTCTTTAACACATTCAACACCAAGTAACTGACATGGACTGGTGCATTCAACACCAAGTAACTGACATGGACTGGTGCATTCAACACCAAGTAACTGACATGGACTGGTGTATTCAACACCAAGTAACTGACATGGACTGGTGCATTCAACACCAAGTAACTGACATGGCCTGGTGCATTCAACACCAAGTAACTGACATGGACTGGTGCATTCAACACTAAGTAACTGACATGGACTGGTGCATGATATGTTTAGACAAATAAATTAATAAGAAGATTACATGTGGACCAGTTCATTTATCAAAATGGGTAATGTTGCCGAAAATAGCAATATTACTGGCAAACAGTGCTCGTTACGAGCCGGCTCATTTGGATCTACACTTTGTGTAATACTATTTAGAGGTCTGTAGTGTTGAAAGGGTTCATGGAAGTCGTGATATCGCAGTGGATGGGCCTTCGCTTCAGGTGCGAAAGGTCCGGAGTTTGAGCCCCCGCTGGAGCCGCTACGATTGTGCCCTAAGGCAATGCATTTAAATTCCACATTGCCTCTTCTCTCTCCCTGAGAATGAGGTCTCGAGAGTGATTAATATAAGTTGTAAGAACTTGTTTCGCAATCGAGCTAAACTAATATTTGTATAAACAAAACTGAAAGGGTTAATTGAGATTTTAATACACAGTGAACATTGCGGTGTCTTTTGGCAACATATTGCTGACTACTTGCACGATTAGTTCCAGGCAGCACGGAGCCAATAATAATATACCGGCACCCCATCATGACAAACTCCTCATCGATATAAATAATTTCCGTTCCGTATCGAATGACCTGACTTTTCATGATATAATGAGGTATTGAATGAAAACTATAAACTCTCTGAATCGCTCCTTCGTGATTTGTGTAAGATTTCTAAGAAATAAGTCCAACTATAAACAGCCAATAAAATCTACGTTTTGATTTTCATTGTCGTCTGTGGAAATCAAACGAATTGATGACTTCATAAAATATACTTATTTTATTCGTGCAGCAACCATGTTATTGAACACGAAGCCACTCGATAAGCTGAGAGCTGATTAAAATACGAGTGTTTCTAACAAATACACAGTCAGTGATAAAAGTGCAGAAAGCCCACTTATTCGTCCAGTATTTTATTAAATTTTAAAAGGTTATTATGACAATTCGTAGCATCCTATTTCAACGCGTTCCTCAACGATTTCTCAATTCCAGACATTGCGAAACAAGTTCTTATAAGTTATCTTAATCACTATCGAGACCTCATTGTTGATGGAATCCATCGCCACGAGGGAGAGAGAAGAGGCATATGGTTTACCGGTGGCGAGGGTAAATAAACGGACGCATCATCAACCAGTGGTTAACACGTTGGACTGGTAATCCAGGGATCGCAAGGTTCGATCCCGCCTCTGACAATAATAAAATTAACAGTCTTTCAGACGAGGTCTCGTGTCGGTGGTTTACACCGTGTACGCAAAAGAACCAGATGAGACCTTGTCTGTATCATTGCACTATCCTACACAAATCTAAAATTACTAATCTCTTCAGGAGGCGTCGCTCAAATGGGCAACAGGTAGCGACGATAAATAAACGCAAACAAACACACTACTATAGGAAGTTAGCATGCGTTCTGGATAAACAATTATAGCCAAATAATGAAATGAATATATATACATAATTATGTATTCAAGATTATAATTTCATGAAATATTCAAAATCCGGATAAAGATAACAAATGGGTATATGTATGTGTTTATAAATGATTCCCATGTTTTCGACATTATCAACAATGTTTTCTCAATCAAAATATTTGGAAAAGCAACATGACATTGTCCTTTAAATGAAGCAAAATAAAATCTATTATTAACAATCGTTAACTGATTATTTCCTCTACAGCTCCCATAAACATGATTATAACTGATAGTTAATGGGACAAGCTAAATGTGTAAACAGGATTACATGTACGCGTGCAAGCGTAGCACTTCTTAAAAGATTATATATCGTCGCTACCGGTTACCCATTTAAGGCACGGACAAACACCATTCCTGGGCAGGATCCAGCAGTTAACCAATACTTGGTGCACCAACTTCCGTAAGAAACTACCAACTGTTTCATATCAAGAGACACTGTCGGAGCAGGGCTCGAACCCGTGACCGTCAGCGATGATAGGCTACAGTTGTATACAAGTCAGCGATCTTAACCAATCAACCACGGAGGCGGACTGGGGGATTTAATGTCGCACGGACAGCTTAGGTGATACATGTATGGCGACTCTCCAGGTGGTAGCGCTGAAGGATCACACACATATGTCCCTACTAGCAGTATATCAGTCATGGACCCTGATAGAACCACCAACTGAATCGTTTCTTCACATGAAATAAATCGACATTCCCAGTGGGATTGGAACCTACAGCGGTAAGAGGCAAGTGATTTGAAGTCAACGACCGTAACCACTCGGCCGTGGAGTCAAGTACAGTGGTTCCCTTCGTCAGACATAGTACTTCCCAGCATGCTTTGTGTTCCACTTACTGTCCTTCCATTGTGTTTGATCTTTTAACACGTTACCATAGCAACTATTTACCCTCCGGTTCTCTGCCCTTATCATGTCACCATAGCAACCAATATTATCCTCTAGTTCAATGCTTTAACATCATATGTCACAACGTGTAGACCTTTGACTCGCACTATCTTATAGATACTGATGATGATGATACAGCTTATTTAGCCTCGCTGCCGGTGAACCATGTGGGCGAGCGTACTAAGGCGTTTAGTTAACACTCATACATTATAAACTCCGGTAATTAAGTTGTGTGCGTTAGTAATACGATTTGAATGCTCATCTCGGCCATAGATTTCATGATATATATTAACACTAGGAACACAGATACGTGCATTTGGTGAGAGTTGTGACATCTAAGGAGTCACCTTCTGTCTGAGATAGGGACATATAGAGAGGGAGGTGCCACCTTCTTAGAAGAGAGAAGAGTTAGTGCATCCAAGATTGTCACCAAGTGACGTAATCGACTTAACTATATACATAATCATCTTAGACTCTTAGACGTAAGTAGGCTGATAGATATACAGGTCAGTTGTCCAGTTGTTAACACGTTGGACTGTGAATCCAGGGTTCGCATGTTCGATCCCATGTCTGACCGTAATAATATTAATAATATTTTACATGGGACTTTAAACCGAGGTATCGTGTTGCTACTCTTCTACTTGTGTCAGAGAACCAGAGGAGAATGAATCTATGTCTGTATCATTGCATTATCCTATTAAATCTAAAATCTCTTCAGGAGGTGACGCTCATATGGGCAACGGGTAGCGACGATAAATAAACGTAAATCACACACAGCTGTAAATAAAACTCAACTGTATTAGTCTACAAACTGAAGTTTCACTTTCGCAATGTACCATTTCATTATTGTTATGTTATATGTTATATTTCGGGTTTTACGCCTGCATCAGCACCCATTTCGGGCTATATCGCCGGCGGGAAGATTACTTAACAACACCTTTCCTGAGCAGGCTCCAGCGGTTAACCAGTACGTGGGTGCACCAACCTCCGTAAGTAGTAACACATATGATTTGCATGATTTATATTAATGTTCCATATTCGTGGAGAATTTTTCTAAACTACATGGTTATATAAGTTTAGCTAGCTTACCTCAATAGATAACCGATTCAGTATCAAAAGGCCCGTATTGCGGGTTCTGAAAACACAATATTCCACAGATAACCAAGAATTTGAAACAGATATACTAGCTTGTTTTTCACTAGAATGATGTAAGTGTATATGAGAATGACATATAATTCTCTGATGGAGAAGAGAAACTTATATACACAAACAGTCTGAGAATTGAGTACACATGCATTCAAAACTTTACTCCAGCGTGTTGTATTCTTTCACCTTCCATGATTGATCTATTGTGTCGTTGTTTACATGGGCGCGAGTGGTTGTTCCTTTGATTGTAACAATTAGGCATGTCGAAAAGAATTCTGCTTACCCATAATTGAATTATAATAAGGTGTGAATATGTTTGAGTCGCTATGAAGTCACAAATTTAACCTTTTATTATTGTTTGTATAAACAAACGATTGTAGCATAATTGAGATCCCATTACATTTCTATTCACCTGTACAATGTGCAATTTATTTCTCAAACGGTCGATTGAGTTTTAATACACATATTTGTTCACTTGACAACTCTTTGAAAGCAATGGACACACGTTTCTACAATATATATATATAATAAGGTGCATTTATTTATTTTACAGGCGGATCTGTAGTCCAGTGGTAATACGCTGTACTGGTAGTCCAGGGATCGTGGGTTCGATCCCCCGTCTGACCCTAATAAAATTGCTGTACACCGTGTTGGTAAAAGAACCAGAGGAGACTCTGGAATGGGTCTCTGTCTGTATCATTGCACTATCCTCCAGTCAATCTCAAATGACTAATCACTTCAGGAGGCGTCGCTCATATGGGCAACCGGTAGCGACGATATACTACATCTAGATAACTACTAGTTTATACAAATTTATTTGAGCTCGATTGCGAAACAAGTTATTACAATTTATATTAATCACTCTCGAGACCTCATCCCTAATGGAATCTATCACCACGAGGGAGAGAGAAGAGAGATTGTGGACTTGCCTTGCCGAAGGGCACACTCGTAACGGCTACAGCTGGGATCGAACTGAGGCCTTCCGCAGCTGAAGCGACACGCACCACGACTGTCCGATTAGCGCAGTGGTAAGCGCACTCGTTTCTCACCAATGCGACCCGGGTTCGATCCTCCGACCGGGAAGTATGTGAGATGGAACGGTGGTCGCCAGATCGGACAGGTGGGTTTTCTCCGGGTTCTCCCACACGAATGACCACATTTACGCTCTCATCCGAGCCAACGAGAGTGATTAATATAAGTTGTTAAAACTTGCTTCGTTTAGTTTATACAAATTTATTTTAGCTCGATTGCGAAACAAGTTCTTTCAACTTATATTAATCACTCTCGAGACCTCATTCCTGATGGAATCCATCGCCATGAAGGAGAGAAGAGGCAATGTGGAATTTAAATGCCTTGCCTAAGGGCACAATCGTAACGGCTCCAGCGGGGCTCGAACTCCGGACCTTTCGCACCTGAAGCGAACGCGTATCCACTGCGCTATCACGACTTCCACTAAAGCTTGTTTCGCAATCGTTGTAAAATAAATAAAGTTTAAAAAACCACTGTTCTATCACGATTTTCACTCAGCCACGGAGGCCCCAGGGTAGATCAATCCACAGTAATAATAAGACATGTGTGTGTGTTTTACGTTTATTTATCATCGCTACAAGTTGCCCATATGAGCGACGCCTCCTAAAGAGATTAGTCATTTTAGATTTTCGGAGGATAGTGCAATGATACAGACAGAGACCCATTCCAGAGTCTCCTCTGGTTCTTTTACGTGCACGGTGTACAGCACCGACACGATACCTCGGTTTAACGTCCCATCTGAAAGACTGTTAATTTTATTAGGGTCAGACGGGGGATCGAACCTGTGACCCCTGGAATACCAGTCCAGCGTGTTGCCACTGGACTACAGATCCGTCTGTCTATACGACATACATTGTTAGATTCAATATATAGCAGGTACTTATATGTAAATTAAATAACGCATGGCGTAAGCATAACATAGTGCAGAAAAGATGAAATTTGCACAAGAATAACCGGTATAAAATTGAATTGAACCTCGAAGCACGATTTTGTAAAGAATCAATCCGCATACACAGACGTTGGGCACATAATGAACAAAATATAAGAACAGTTCATCCCAGACACTCCAAATATATAATTGCAAAGAATTATCCAGATTAAAATCGCCCGACTTTCAGGAATTCTCTGACCATATAAATTATAGAATAGCGAAATAACTTATGAACCTGATTCTAGGATGTTGGCGCGTATCCCTCACAAGGTTGTTCACTGCTAGCAGATACCTCCATCACACTGTTAACCGCTAGCATATATCTCCACCACACTGTTCACTGCTAGCAGATGCTTCCATCACACTGTTAACCGCTAGCAGATATCTCCACCACACTGTTCACCGCTAGCAGATACCTCCATCACACTGTTCACCGCTAGCAGATACCTCCATCACACTGTTCACTGCTAGCAGATACCTCCATCACACTGTTCACCGCTAGCAGATACTTCCACCACACTGATAACCGCTAGCAGATACCTCCACCACACTGTTCACCGCTAGCAGATACCTCCACCACACTGTTCACTGCTAGCAGATACCCCCATCACACTGTTCATCGCTAGCAGATACCCCCATCACACTGTTCATCGCTAGCAGATACCTACTCCAAACTGTTCATCGTTAGCAGATACCTCCACCACACTGTTCACCGCTAGCAGATACCCCCATCACACTGTTCATCGCTAGCAGATACCTACTCCAAACTGTTCATCGTTAGCAGATACCTCCATCACACCGTTCACCGTTAGCAGATACCTCCATCACACCGTTCACCGCTAGCATATACCTCCATCACACCGTTCACCGTTAGCAGATACCTCCATCACACTGTTCACCGCTAGCAGATACCTCATCAGCATACTGTTCACCACTAGCAGATATCCATCACACTGTTCACCGCTAGCAGATCTCCATCACACTGTTCACCGCTAGCAGATACCTCCTCAGCATACTGTTCACCGCTAGCAGACCTCCATCACACTGTTCACCGCTAGCAGACACCTCCATCACACTGTTAACCGCTAGCATATATCTCTACCACACTGTTCACTGCTAGCAGATGTTTCCATCACACTGTTAACCGCTAGCAGATATCTCCACCACACTGTTCACCGCTAGCAGATACCTCCCCACCACACTGTTCATCGCTAGCAGATACCTCCACCACACTGTTCACCGCTAGCAGATACCTCCACCACACTGTTCATCGCTAGCAGATACCTCCATCACACTGTTCACCGCTAGCAGATACCTCCATCACACTGTTCACCGCTAGCAGATACCTCCATCACACTGTTCATCGCTAGCAGATACCTCCACTACACTGTTCACCGCTAGCAGATACCTCCATCACACTGTTCACCGCTAGCAGATACCCCCATCACACTGTTCATCGCTAGCAGATAACTCCACCACACTGTTCACCGCTAGCAGATACCTCCACCACACTGTTCACCGCTAGCAGATACCTCCACCACACTGTTCACCGCTAGCAGATACCTCCACCACACTGTTCACCGCTAGCAGATACCTCCACCACACTGTTCACCGCTAGCAGATACCTCCATCACACTGTTCACCGCTAGCAGATACCTCCACCACACTGTTCACCGCTAGCAGATACCCCCATCACACTGTTCATCGCTAGCAGATACCTCCATCACACCGTTCACCGCTAGCATATACCTCCATCACACCGTTCACCGTTAGCAGATACCTCCATCACACTGTTCACCGCTAGCAGATACCTCATCAGCATACTGTTCACCACTAGCAGATCTCCATCACACTGTTCACCGCTAGCAGATCTCCATCACACTGTTCACCGCTAGCAGATACCTCCTCACCATACTGTTCACCGCTAGCAGACCTCCATCACACTGTTCACCGCTAGCAGATACCTCCACTACACTGTTCACCGCTAGCAGATACCTCCATCACACTGTTCACCGCTAGCAGATACCCCCATCACACTGTTCATCGCTAGCAGATAACTCCACCACACTGTTCACCGCTAGCAGATACCTCCACCACACTGTTCACCGCTAGCAGATACCTCCACCACACTGTTCACCGCTAGCAGATACCTCCCTTACACTGTTCACCGCTAGCAGATACCTCCACCACACTGTTCACCGCTAGCAGATACCCCCATCACACTGTTCATCGCTAGCAGATACCTCCATCACACCGTTCACCGCTAGCATATACCTCCATCACACCGTTCACCGTTAGCAGATACCTCCATCACACTGTTCACCGCTAGCAGATACCTCATCAGCATACTGTTCACCACTAGCAGATCTCCATCACACTGTTCACCGCTAGCAGATCTCCATCACACTGTTCACCGCTAGCAGATACCTCCTCAGCATACTGTTCACCGCTAGCAGACCTCCATCACACTGTTCACCGCTAGCAGATCTCCATCACACTGTTCACCGCTAGCAGATACCTCCATCACACTATTCACCGCTAGCAGATACCTCCCCACCACACTGTGCACCGCTAGCAGATACCTCCACCACACTGTTCACCGCTAGCAGATACCTCCACCACACTGTTCATCGCTAGCAGATACCTCCATCACACCGTTCACCGCTAGCATATACCTCCATCACACCGTTCACCGTTAGCAGATACCTCCATCACACTGTTCACCGCTAGCAGATACCTCATCAGCATACTGTTCACCACTAGCAGATCTCCATCACACTGTTCACCGCTAGCAGATCTCCATCACACTGTTCACCGCTAGCAGATACCTCCTCAGCATACTGTTCACCGCTAGCAGATACCTCCTCAGCATACTGTTCACCGCTAGCAGACCTCCATCACACTGTTCACCGATAGCAGATCTCCATCACACTGTTCACCGCTAGCAGATACCTCCATCACACTGTTCACCGCTAGCAGATACCTCCCCACCACACTGTGCACCGCTAGCAGATACCTCTCCACCACACTGTTCATCGCTAGCAGATACATCCAGCACACTGTTAACCGTTAGCAGATACCTCCAGCACACTGTTAACCGCTAGAATATACCTCCTCACCATACTGTTCATCGCCAGCAGATACCTCCACTACACTGTTTACCGCTGGCAGATACATCCAGCACACTGTTCACCGCTAGCAGATACCTCCTCACCATACGGTTCACCTTGTTAAATGTCATGCTTGCTCTATCTCACAACGATACAGATGGATATGTAGTCCAGTGGTTAACACTTTGGACTGGTAATCCATGGATCGCAGGTTCGAGCCCCCTTCTGACCATAATAAAATTAACAGTCTTTCAGATGGGACTTTAAACCGATGTCTCGTGTAGATGCTTTAAACCGTGCACGTAAAAGAACCAGAGGAGACTCTGGAATGGGTCTCTGTCTGTATAAATGCACTATCCTCCAACAATCTAAAATGACTAATCTCTGCAGGAGGCGTCGCTGATATGGGCAACCGGTAGCGACGATAAATAAACGTAAAACACACACTCACTCTCACAACGACGAAGAATCCTTTAAACCAGATCCGGAACATCACCAAACAATTAATGAATTGGTCCAGGGCAGAATCATGAATATCCATCCGTAGGTATGATGCGTAATTCTGATCGAACCTGTGATCCCTGGATTCGCAGTCCAACATGTTAACCACTAAACCACTGACCCGTTTATATGGAAGTAATCCTGATCGAACCTGTGATCCCTGGATTCGCAGTCCAACATGTTAACCACTAAACCACTGACCCGTCTATATGGAAGTAATCCTGATCGAACCTGTGATCCCTGGATTCGCAGTCCGACATGTTAACCACTAAACCACTGACCCGTTTATATGGAAAATGCACAATATATTGTGGACCGGGTAGGTTTTGTTATTTCATTTACCGTGTTCTAGTTGTCAACATAAAAGTTCGCTGTGTTCAGATTACCTAGTTACACTATAAAGATTGCCCAAATAAATGGCATTGGTCGTATCTCGTTTTAGCGGCATTAGAAAACTAAAACCATAATATAACAATACTGTTTATTGCATACGTTACTATAAATAGTAACACATTTAATGGTAGAAAAGCAAAATATATGGTCGACGCGAGCAATATATTTCGATTTTCGGCTCTGCCGGGCCAATATCGGATACGATATCGATAACGAATCACGAGCACGTGTCACAGGTAGCAACAACATAGTAACTACATCGTGTAAACATGGCCACCGAAGCAACACTAAAGTCGTTGTCTGACATATTGTTGTCTCTTGACGGTAAAATAGCTGAGCGAAATAAGCAAATAACAGCAGAAGAAACATACGGCTATGTATGCAATAAAGAAGTTATTAAACGGCTGCGGTGGGCCATTTGTGGATATTGGCGCACCTATCCAATATTGGCCCTCGGGCCAATATCTCCATTGGGTGCGCCAATATCCACAAATGGCCCACCTCCGCGGTTTAATAACCTCTAATTATAAATAATTGAGCATGGTCTGTGGTGTTGGCGTTAATAGCACGTATATACATAATATACGGGACAATGGTCCAATAGTTAGCATGTTGGACTGCGAATCCAGTGATCGCAGGTTCGAGCACCAGTCTGACCTTAATAATATTAACAGTGTTTCAGATGAGGCTATATACCGATGTATCACGTACCGGTGCTGTACACCGGGCATGCGAGAGAACCATGGATGCATCTGTCTCTTTGGATGAGTTGTTTAGTTTAATCATATTGTATTGCAAATCATAGTGCATATGTCATACACACACATATACTATACATAGCATGAACATACAAATCCATAGTGCATATGTCATACACACACATATACTATACATAGTATGAACATACAAATCCATAGTGCATATGTCACACACACACATATACTATACATAGTATGAACATACAAATCCATAGTGCATATGTCATACACACACATATACTATACATAGCATGAACATACAAATCCATAGTGCATATGTCATACACACACATATACTATACATAGCATGAACATACAAATCCATAGTGCATATGTCATACACACACATATACACTTAACAACTCTTATAAGTGTGCATCTTTGATTTCCGCATAACTTTTTTATTTATCAATATATTTGCACAAAATTTTGTGTACTGGCTATTGACTACATTTCGAGTATTATCCTGTGCTCAACATGATCAATTTAATCAATGCGGCGCGTTGAACCACGCAACGTCAAAAACAACACAATGCACGAGGAAATGGTGTGCTGGCACAAAATAAAACTGCATTTGGTCGTTCTGGACTTGATTACGATCCACACATCAGAAAAACATGACATGGGCAGGCTGACCATAGCGGAACGGGGAATAGCCGTCGGCTTCATCAACGCCGGTATACACCAAACAGAGGTACGTCTCAAAGTTAATTCAATGTCACTAATTAATTAAGTTTCTTTGTGTTATAAACATTGAAAGTCAATAACATTCAGTTTTGTATCGAAAATATCCATAAAAAATAAATTAGATATTTTAATTACTAATTTCATGTTATCCGTATCATTTGCAGGTTGCGCGACGCATGGATGTACACCGCAATACCACCAGAAAGCGGATGCTTAGGTACAGAGCGACTGGCAACGTTGGTAACCTCCCTCGCAGACCACGTGGGCGTTGTACAACAGCTGCACAAAATAATCACATCGTACATGGGCATCGTCAGCAGAGAACACGTACAGCTGTCAAGACAACCGGATAAACGCGCGGGACGTACAGACGCCATATCTCTGGGTAGACAGTTAGAAGGCGTCTTCGATCGCTCGCCAACATGCGGTGTAGACGGCCCTTTAAGGGTATTGTACTGACTCAGAGGCATAGGGCCACTACGAGATCGTTGGGCTCGACATCATCTTAGAACAACACAGGCAGAATGGGGAGAGGTCCTGTTTACTGTCGAAAAGAAGTTCTGCCTATAGGAAAACGACTGTCGTTCATGGGTATATTGACAACGGGGAGAACGGTTCAACGACAACTGCATCATCGAACAAGATATGTACGGGGGTGGGTCATTAATGGTATGGGCTGGTGTCTCCTTACATCACAAGACTAACATCGTGTTCATTAACGGTAATCTAAACGCCGCCCGGTACCAACATGACATGCTTCAAACTGAGGTAGTACCCATGTTTAGGAATAAGAGGATTGCGGTTGCTGCAGGATGGCGCACCAGCCCACACGACTAGGGCGACAAGATTCTTTTGACAAGAATGCTAACCACATCAATGTGATGGACATAACACCGAAGTATCCCGACTTAAACATTATAGAAAATCTATGGGATGAATTGAATCGCCGCGTAAGAAGGACCGGCGCAGTGCCACAGACCATAGCCCAGCTCCGTGCGAAGATTGGGCAAGAGTGGGCAAATCTACCCCAGAACTATGTACGACGTTATGTCCCTGCCATGCGACGACGTTGCCAAGCTGTGATCCGCAGTCAGGGTGGGCATACGCGATATTAGAATAATTAATTCCCATCGGCTTGAGTTTTATCATTGACATTATCATTTTGCAACATTGACTTTTTACGCACCATCACATTAATTAGTCATGTGTGTTAAATTTGTGTTTGTTATGCAATACAATAAATGGAATATCATGAAATATATCTCAACTGTATTTGCTGAAAATGTCATCATTATCGGGCCAATATTGACGGAGATATGAGACCATTTATACATGCACACTTATAAGAGTTGCTAAGTGTACTATACATAGCATGAACATACAAATCCATAGTGCATATGTCATACACACACATATACTATACATAGTATGAACATACAAATGGTTTGGACCACACATTCCAACAACATTAGACAACGGCCCGCACCAGAAAGTCAAGCTAACGTTGGATTAAACTCAATAACTGAGTTTGTTTCCTGAAAAGAGTTCGCAAAATAAAAGGTAAATTAAAATCACTCAAAGGATTAGAGATAAAAAAGGACAAACTTGTAAACAGAAAAATCAAAAAGTTGCTACATGTATCTCACGATTCCACCTGTTGTTCTCACACCACGCCAAGACCCGAACCCACTCACTTGTATACCACTGTAACCTATCATCACTGATGGTCACGGGTTCGAGCCCCACTCAGACCTTGTCTCTTTATATCAAACGTTGGCAGTTTCTTACGGAGGTTGGTGCATCAAGTACTGGTTAACTGCTGGAGCCTGTCCAGGAAAGGTATTGTTAGATAAACTGTCCGTTGCTCAAATGGGCAACCGATAGCGACGTTAAATAAGCTTTAAATAATGTGTTCTGCATGTGTATAGTACTATCCTCTAAAAATAATATGACTTCAGGAGGCGTCGCTTATATGGGCAACCGATAGCGACGTTAAATAAGCTTTAAATAATGTGTTCTGCATGTGTATAGTACTATCCTCTAAAATAAATATGACTTCTGGAGGCGTCTCCCCGATTCCCCACAGGGTGTGATCATAAATCAACAACGTTTTCCAATACGTTTGCCTGATAGCTCATCACGCAGCGGAACACAGCTTTATGTAACTTACCATATCATGTGTAGCGACTACATTCAACATAACTTACCATAGCGTGTGTAGCGACTACATTCAACATAACTTACCATAGCGTGTGTAGCGACTACATTCAACATAACTTACCATAGCGTGTGTAGCGACTACATTCAACATAACTTACCATAGCGTGTGTAGCGACTACATTCAACATAACTTACCATAGCGTGTGTAGCGACTACATTCAACATAACTTACCATAGCGTGTGTAGCGACTACATTCAACATAACTTACCATAGCGTGTGTAGCGACTACATTCAACATAACTTACCATAGCGTGTGTAGCGACTACATTCAACATAACTTACCATAGCGTGTGTAGCGACTACATTCAACATAACTTACCATAGCGTGTGTAGCGACTACATTCAACATAACTTACCATAGCGTGTGTAGCGACTACATTCAACATAACTTACCATAGCGTGTGTAGCGACTACATTCAACATAACTTACCATAGCGTGTGTAGCGACTACATTCAACATAACTTACCATAGCACGTGTAGCGACTACATTCAACATAACTTACCATAGCACGTGTAGCGACTACATTCAACATAACTTACCATAGCACGTGTAGCGACTACATTCAACATAACTTACCATAGCACGTGTAGCGACTACATTCAACATAACTTACCATAGCACGTGTAGCGACTACATTCAACATAACTTACCATAGCACGTGTAGCGACTACATTCAACATAACTTACCATATCACGTGTAGCGACTACATTCAACATAACTTACCATATCACGTGTAGCGACTACATTCAACATAACTTACCATAGCACGTGTAGCGACTACATTCAACATAACTTACCATAGCACGTGTAGCGACTACATTCAACATAACTTACCATAGCACGTGTAGCGACTACATTCAACATAACTTACCATAGCACGTGTAGCGACTACATTCAACATAACTTACCATAGCAAGTGTAGCGACTACATTCAACATAACTTACCATAGCACGTGTAGCGACTACATTCAACATAACTTACCATAGCACGTGTAGCGACTACATTCAACATAACTTACCATAGCACGTGTAGCGACTACATTCAACATAACTTACCATAGCACGTGTAGCGACTACATTCAACATAACTTACCATAGCACGTGTAGCGACTACATTCAACATAACTACATAGCACGTGTAGCGAATACATTCAACATAACTTACCATAGCACGTGTAGCGAATACATTCAACATAACTTACCATAGCACGTGTAGCGACTACATTCAACATAACTTACCATAGCACGTGTAGCGACTACATTCAACATAGCTTACCATAGCACGTGTAGCGACTACATTCAACATAGCTTACCATAGCACGTGTAGCGACTACATTCAACATAGCTTACCATAGCACGTGTAGCGACTACATTCAACATAGCTTACCATAGCACGTGTAGCGACTACATTCAACAATAGCTTACCATAGCACGTGTAGCGGCACTACATTCAACATAGCTTACCATAGCACGTGTAGCGACTACATTCAAATAACTTACCATATCACGTGTAGCGACTACATTCAACATAACTTACCATAGCAACGTGTAGCGACTACATTCAACACAACTTACCATAGCACGTGTAGCGACTACATTCAACACAACTTCCATAGCACGTGTTGCGACTACATTCAACATAACTTACCATAGCACGTGTAGCGACTACATTCAACATAACTTACCATAGCACGTGTAGCGACTACATTCAGCATAACTTACCATAGCACGTGTAGCGACTACATTCAACATAACTTACCATAGCATGTGTAGCGACTACATTCAACATAACTTACCATATCATGTGTAGCGACTACATTCAACATAACTTACCATAGCATGTGTAGCGACTACATTCAACATAACTTACCATATCATGTGTAGCGACTACATTCAAACAGGAACCTAGAAGGATAGCAATAGATCCTGATTCAAACGAAATATTCCAGTCCAACACTATAGTGCGCGTGTGCTTATACCGTTCGACACATGCACATTTACCTGCCACCAGAACAACAGTGTAGGGTGAAACTGTTTTATTTCGTAGGTGTGATAAACCATCAAATGTTGCAATTTAATCCTGCAAGGAACGTGACGTTTTCAGCGCCACACTATCAATGTGTCCCATAGAGGTGAATCACGCATTAGAGTCGCTATTGTTGTAATATTTCTTTTGTTTACCACGTTGATAGCAACTTCGTATCAGGTGTGCACTTTCTCTAAGATGCATGACACTAAAATCATTGCTGGACAGTGACCTGGCTAATGTGTGTTTTACGTTTATTTATCGTCGCTACTGGGTGCCCATATGAGCGACGCCTCATGAAGGGATTAGTCATTTTAGATTTTTGGAGGATAGTGCAATGATACAGACAGAGACCCGCCCAGAGTCTCCTCTGGTTCTTTTACGTGCAAGGTGTACAGCACCGACACGAGACCTCGGTTTAATGTCCCATCTGAAAGACTGTTAATTTTATTAGGGTCAGACGGGGGATGGAACCCGCGATCCCTGGATTACCTGGCTAATGGAATATGATTGAGCTTATTTACCCTCGCCGCCGTCGGACCATGTGAGCAATCGAGCTAATGCTCATATGGACAACCGGTAACGACGATGGAAAAT
>CM026389.1:38196130-38274040 GCA_014843695.1 Archivesica marissinica | reverse complement strand
CATAACTTACCATAGCACGTGTAGCGACTACATTCAACATAACTTACCATAGCACGTGTAGCGACTACATTCAACATAACTTACCATAGCACGTGTAGCGACTACATTCAACATAACTTACCATATCACGTGTAGCGACTACATTCAACATAACTTACCATATCACGTGTAGCGACTACATTCAACATAACTTACCATAGCACGTGTAGCGACTACATTCAACATAACTTACCATAGCACGTGTAGCGACTACATTCAACATAACTTACCATAGCACGTGTAGCGACTACATTCAACATAACTTACCATAGCACGTGTAGCGACTACATTCAACATAACTTACCATAGCACGTGTAGCGACTACATTCAACATAACTTACCATAGCACGTGTAGCGACTACATTCAACATAACTTACCATAGCACGTGTAGCGACTACATTCAACATAACTTACCATAGCACGTGTAGCGATACATTCAACATAACTACCATAGCACGTGTAGCGACTACATTCAACATAACTTACCATAGCACGTGTAGCGACTACATTCAACATAGCTTTACCATAGCACGTGTAGCGACTACATTCAACATAGCTTACCATAGCACGTGTAGCGACTACATTCAACATAGCTTACCATAGCACGTGTAGCGACTACATTCAACATAGCTTACCATAGCACGTGTAGCGACTACATTCAACATAGCTTACCATAGCACGTGTAGCGACTACATTCAACATAGCTTACCATAGCACGTGTAGCGACTACATTCAACATAACTTACCATATCACGTGTAGCGACTACATTCAACATAACTTACCATAGCACGTGTAGCGACTACATTCAACACAACTTACCATAGCACGTGTAGCGACTACATTCAACACAACTTACCATAGCACGTGTTGCGACTACATTCAACATAACTTACCATAGCACGTGTAGCGACTACATTCAACATAACTTACCATAGCACGTGTAGCGACTACATTCAGCATAACTTACCATAGCACGTGTAGCGACTACATTCAACATAACTTACCATAGCATGTGTAGCGACTACATTCAACATAACTTACCATATCATGTGTAGCGACTACATTCAACATAACTTACCATAGCATGTGTAGCGACTACATTCAACATAACTTACCATATCATGTGTAGCGACTACATTCAAACAGGAACCTAGAAGGATAGCAATAGATCCTGATTCAAACGAAATATTCCAGTCCAACACTATAGTGCGCGTGTGCTTATACCGTTCGACACATGCACATTTACCTGCCACCAGAACAACAGTGTAGGGTGAAACTGTTTTATTTCGTAGGTGTGATAAACCATCAAATGTTGCAATTTAATCCTGCAAGGAACGTGACGTTTTCAGCGCCACACTATCAATGTGTCCCATAGAGGTGAATCACGCATTAGAGTCGCTATTGTTGTAATATTTCTTTTGTTTACCACGTTGATAGCAACTTCGTATCAGGTGTGCACTTTCTCTAAGCTGCATGACACTAAAATCATTGCTGGACAGTGACCTGGCTAATGTGTGTTTTACGTTTATTTATCGTCGCTACTGGGTGCCCATATGAGCGACGCCTCATGAAGGGATTAGTCATTTTAGATTTTTGGAGGATAGTGCAATGATACAGACAGAGACCCGCCCAGAGTCTCCTCTGGTTCTTTTACGTGCACGGTGTACAGCACCGACACGAGACCTCGGTTTAATGTCCCATCTGAAAGACTGTTAATTTTATTAGGGTCAGACGGGGAATGGAACCCGCGATCCCTGGATTACCTGGCTAATGGAAGATGATTGAGCTTATTTACCCTCGCCGCCGTCGGACCATGTGAGCAATCGAGCTAATGCTCATATGGACAACCGGTAACGACGATGGAAAATGAATCAACGCAAAAACTCTCTAATTAGTTTAATCATATTTTATTGCTATATACATGTACATAATAAATTCAAAGACATATATAATAAGAGCAAAAGCAAATGGGTTGGTCCACAAGTTCTGAACAACATTAGTAATTGGCCCTTCCCATGAGAGTATGTTGAACTTAGTGCAATACTGGCGAATATGTAACTTATGACATGCATATTTGAAGTATAATGAGATATTATTTATCAAGTCGAAAGGCAATTGAAACAGTGTTTGAATGATAAAAATAAATAAAAACTCAACTTTTACTAACGCGGTTGCTAGGTTCCGTTCCCCAGGTGAGAGATCCCCATGGTGCGCACGATCAGAAGTTATTAACATAGTAAATGTTGTGTTGCTAACGTGATCACAAATTAGAAACGCTTTGATTGTTTAATATACTTTTGAACTGCTGCAAATATAATTATATTTTCGTTCACAAAGAGTGTTTCGCGGCCATGTAAAAGCAGGTTGACACTAAGGGGATGAAACGCTCTAGTTTCATTGAATAGAGTAATTCTTTGAACAGTAAATTTATTACATTGAAAGAAAAAATGTTCTGAGTCTTCGATTTGGGAGTCAAAGTCACAGTGTGGATTTACTCGTATGTAATTATTGAACAGGTCATTGTTTAGATTGCTGCACTTGTTTCGTAGTCGGGCAAAACCTCTCTAAACATTAGACAACTGTGGCAAATGCATCTAACTTTTTAATTTATTAGCCTTTCTTTAGACAAATCTACATAATCTACACAACTATATATCCCACTTTAGACATATAGGACAAAACCCTAATTAAGGAGAGAAACTATATAAACTGCTTCCGTTTTGATCAATTGGTCAATTTTGTGCCTCTAGATGTTGAAAATGGATGCTTAGAAATTATGCTGTGCGCTAATTTTTGCCCTCGGTGATGTTGCATGATGCCGGTGCTGGGAATGCGAAACTAACAGCATAGCCTCGCCACTCATTTTGAGGATGAAAATTTAAATAGGGTACGAGTAAAAATAATTAGTTTAGTTTATACACATTTATTTTTAGATCGATTGCGAAACAAGTTCTTTCAACTTATAGTAATCACTCTCGAGACCTCATTCCTGATGGAATCCATCGCCACGAGGGAGAGAGAAGAGGCAACGTGGAATTTAAATGCCTTGCCTAAGGGCACAATCGTAACGGCTCCAGCGACGCTCGAACTCCGGACCTTTCGCATCTGAAGCGAACGCGCATCAACTGCGCTATCATGACTTCCACGTAAAGCTAATTGCAAATAGCGAACAACTGATGTGGTTGAACACTTGTTTCTACGGATTTTAAAGGCTGAGTAAATAAAGAAATAAGAAGCGTGTGTTACGTCATTCAGAACAAGTTCTTACAACATTATATATTAATCGCTCTCGAGACCTCATTCCTGATGAAATCCATCGCCATGAGGGCGAAATGAAAGAAGTGGCACTGTCATGGTATTGCAGGCCATCTAACTGTTCACGTTTCCCCTTTAACTACTGGATGTTTATTTATGTGTGTGTTTACGTTAATTTATCTTCGCTACCGGTTGCCCATATGAGCGACGCCTCCTGAAGAGATAAGTTATTTTAAATTGTTGGAGGATAGCCACGGAGGCCCCAGGGTAGATCAATCCACAGTAACTATAAGACATGTGTGTGTGTTTTACGTTTATTTATCGTCGCTACCGGTTGCCCATAATTATGAGCGACGCCTCCTGAAGAGATTAGTCATTTTAGATTTTCGGAGGATAGTGCAATGATACAGACATAGACCCATTCCAGAGTCTCCTCTGGATCTTTTACATACACGGTGTAAAGCACCGACACGAGACCTCGGTTTAAAGTCCCATACATTATGTTATTGATGACTTTTACTTACGATAACAAAGGGAACCCGAATGGCAGACGTTCGTGAGGATGAACTACACAAGCCTCTCTATAATTGGCGTTGATACACACTTGTCATTTCTTAATGTCGCTTAACGCTCAATCTCACTTAACAAAGCATTTATATGTATTATAATATCACGATATATTGTTCATATAAAATGACACCGGTGACACATTATTAACATTTGCATGCATTGTCCCCTGTCGTATTCTCCACTCAGAATCAGTAGTTGTCACGCCATAAAGCCTCGGGGAAGCGGAAGCCGAACATAGACTGACATTTGTAGAAACCAATCCAGCCATAAAAAGTTCATAAATATTGGCCATTTAATAATTAATCAATTGCATATATACGTATTTAATGCATCACGCGACCATTTCATTAAACCAAATGATGGAAGTCAATATGGGCGCGTGATTGTCGCGAGACTTGAGGGGAAATGGAGGCCTCTTGGGACAAACGAGATCCGAGTAATCGACGGCATCGAAGTCAATATCGAAGCATATTCTACGTATGAATTCAAATCTTTCATAGCAAATTAGTGACTTAATGTTTTTCCCGATTGTTACTGTCCAAGCATGGAGGTTTATTATCCACATAAATGGCAGCGACATGTTGATAAGAACGAAACCTCTCAAGAATAGCAGATATACTATTAACTGGTCTCTTACTACGTTAATATATCGTCGCTACCGGTTGCCCATATGAGCGACGACTCCTGAAGAGATGATTTATATTTTTGGAGGATAGTGCAATGATACATTCCAGATATTCCGCTACATCTTTTACGTGCACGGTGTAAAGCACTAACACGAGACATCGGTATAAAGTCCCATCTGAAAGACTGTTAATTTTATTAGGGGCATACGCTCGAACCTGCGATCCCTGGATTACCAGTCCAACGTGTTAGCCACTGGACTACATAAACGTCTGCCTGTCCAGGAAAGGTGTTGTTGGGTAAACTTCCCGACGCTCAACTGGGCAACCGGTAGCGACGATAAATATAAACTTAAATTAAAAACAAAAAGTCAGATTACAACACTGTTTGAACCTGTATAACACACCTTAATGTCGGTAGTAACTGGGTAAACGCAGGCTATTCCAGCACTGGTTCTCTAATAGTATTGGCTGTCCGATTACTGTAGTGGCTAGTGTACTAGTTTCTCACTAATGCACCCCCTGGTTCGATCATCGAACATGGAAGCATGTGAGATGGTACGCTGATCGCCAGATCTGACAGGTGTATTTTGTCCTTGCAACTTCCTCCCACACGAATGACAATATATACATGTATACGCTTTCACCCGCGCGCACAAGAGCGATTATATTATTAGTTGCTAAAGCTTAGTTTTGTAAAGTAAATAAAGGTTATACCATACATCATATCGCTTTGCACAAGTAGGACCATCCAAAATCATGCGGTCAATTCTATGCTATTGTATATAGGTTGTATATACGTAAATAGGTAGAAGTGCATCCGAGGTATGTAGTCCTAATAACTAATATAGTTCATTTTTATTTTTGATAAACATGCATTTTCATGACAGACGGTGTATAGATTTTTTTTTTTAGAAATTATGTGACTTGAGAAGACTTCAGACTAGTTGATGTGTAGAAAAGATGTGGTATAAAAATGCAGGCCATTGCAAACTGACGGGTGGTATACTGTACTATTTGGCGGAGGAATACAGTGACGTTATTCATAGCCGGTGAGCACTGGCTATGCGAATCATTACATTTTGGATATGTTTGCTGTTTTTCAGTTTGATTTGAATACCTCTTCAGAAGATATGAAAGATTGTAAATATAAATGAACAGACTGTATGTTTTTACTTTTTCCTATGTATTTAATAGGCAATTTATGTGTTGTTTTACAACATATATAGGTAAGCCACTGCACTGTTATTGAATATTCCATCGGTCACCAAAGTCCACAACACGGCGCCATTATACGTCCCATTCAGGTATTATACGTAGCATTCATGTAGTATGCGTCCCATTCAGGTAGTTTCGTCCCATTCAGGTATTATGCGTCCCATTCAGGTATTATGCGTCCCATTCAGGTAGTTTCGTCCCATTCAGGTATTATGCGTCCCATTCAGGTATTTGCACGACTAGTATGCATTTCCCTGCACAGTTATATTTAATACACCAGACTATGCAGCGATGATACAATGTCCATGGAGACCCGCACCCCTAACTATGTGTGCCCTTTAAATGAATGTCATGCTTCAAATGTTCTACCTCATTTACTGTCACCAATTCTCATTGCAGACATACACAATTCTATAAAGAACTTAAATTATTATATTTCTTGAATTGCTATTTATTTACTTAATGTCCTCTTCGTTAATCAGCTGACGCCCCATAGCTTATCTACACTATTTATTTACTTAATGTCCTCTTCGTTAATCAGCTGACGCCCCATAGCTTCTCTACACTATTTATTTACTTAATGTCCTCTTCGTTAATCAGCTGACGCCCCATAGCTTCTCTACACTATTTATTTACTTAATGTCCTCTTCGTTAATCAGCTGACGCCCCATAGCTTCTCTACACTATGTATTTACTTACTGTCCTCTTCGTTAATCAGCTGACGGCCCATAGCTTCTCTACACTATGTATTTACTTACTGTCCTCTTCGTTAATCAGCTGACGCCCCATAGCTTATCTACACTATTTATTTACTTAATGTCCTCTTCGTTAATCAGCTGACGCCCCAAAGCTTCTCTACACTATTTTCAAATCTTTCTTCAGATATCAATGATACAGAGTATCGTTCTATATCCGTAGAAGATTCATCAGTCGATATGTCTTCAACAACAGCGAGTGGTAAAGTTGGTGTTGCCTTTCTGTAGAAATCCTTGTTATATGAGAAAATAACGCAAATGTAATGCATGGAAATCAACGCCATTCGAAATAGTAGACCGACCGCGTCCGGTTTTTATATTCGCTGTGTATATGGCAACTGGCAACACTTGTTCATCTTACAATGATACGCTAAGTGAATGGATCTTATTCTGAACATGGCCGCATAATTGTTGCTGATGATTATAATGCGCAAATAACTGATAACCGAGATATTCATTTGTCTTGTTCTCTAGGAAAATCCCGAGTCGTTTCGTCATCTGTTGATCAGACTGGTCTCTCATCAATCATCAGAAAAATCGGTCAGTTACTGTCCCTGAATAATATCTAACAGTATGTAGGTCCTCTTGCGTGGTTTCCTCTGTTTTCATCGTTGATTCTTTTGCACAACATGCTATCAATTTTCATCCACTTTCCAATCTTGTAATTATTAAATTACTATATCTGGACAGATATCCTACAGTATATCCTATGGGTACTTATTTGTACAAAGTTGTTATCAATTAATTAACATATTGTTGATAACATCACATTTATCATGCTGCAACATCTCCTTATGGCACAGCAATAATAACAAAGGATAGACCGATACACATTTCGGGATAAATCAGACTTATCTGCCAAGGGAGGTAATGGGAAATCCATCGAGGTTGCTCATTAATCTGGTATGCAATGTATATATTCCTCGATATAGCTGTATTCCATGTGAAACAATGATCCACTATGTCTTTGTTGACTACGAACTCGCGCAAGTCATACGCAATGTCTCTTAGAATAGTTCTTATAACTTATATTAATCACTCTTGATACCTCATTCCTGATAGAATCCATCGTCACGAGGGAGAGAGCAGAGGCATACATGTGGTATTTAAATATCTTGCCTAAAGGCACAATTGTAACGGCTCCAGTGGGGTTCGAACTCATGCGCTATCACGATGTCCCCAAATTGAATGGAATAAAATTGAAAACGATCATATATGAACTAAGTATTTGAATGTCGAGCATTCTATTGATGACATGTCTCCTAATGAACATGTTGATTTAACAGTAATGACAGTACTCGAGTCTGCTTCGAAACCAGTGTGCTCGTGTTAGTCGCTTTAGCGCACATGCAAGGCCACATTGGACGTCTGCCATTAATGAAGCCTATTCAAATGCAAGAAATGCTTGGATATTAGAAGGTATACCACGGTGGGCATGACAACGATACATATGTGTTGTACAAGAAATATACAGAGTAGGGAATCGGAGAAGATCACTATATGTATAGGAACTGGATGATGCGACCAAGGTTGACTATCCATTATTCTGGAAACTTCTCGGAAAACCTTTTTTTTTTTTCATTATGTTTTTTATTCCTCACAATTTCATAGTATTATTAACATAATATATATACAGATAAGTACATAGCATGACAGTATCAACGTTATGCATTACTTAATATAGTATGTGCATAGTCATTATTATAAACAAATGAGGTTTTTATATATGTTGTGGGGGGACTATAAAAATATGTTTATGGGATCATTGTAGACATGAAAATTAATGTCGACAAATAGAGGTTATATAAGGTATTTATGTAAACCATTATGATTGATATGTGTAGTAATATGGGTAGCTATCGTTGGGGATTGGTGTAGGGGACACTGATAGAGAAGGATAAAGATGGATAGTGGAATGGAGATAGGAGGGATTCTTATATATTATATTGTATATTTTGTGTTCATTTAAGTATTTTTAGATTTCAATATGACAATGAGGGGAATATATGGTGTATAATTGACACTGTATTATATATATCCATACCCTTATGAATGTGTTTATATTTGACACTGTGTTATATATATATCCATACCCTTATGAATGTGTTTATATTTGACACTGTTATATATATATATCCATACCCTTATGAATGTGTTTATATTTGACGGTTTTTATGCTAATAAATGGGTAACACGTAATAATTGACTTGTCATATTACTGACTGGAAAAAGTATTTCCATTTATTGTCATACATTTCCATTTTATCTTTAATTGTTGCAATGGTTTCTTCGAGTTTTATAGTTTGATTCAGATATAGATTAAACATGCTAATTGGTGGTATTTCTGAATTACATTTACACTTGAAAATAAAGTATTTTGCTAATAGAATTATGAAGTTTATGACAGGTTTTGATTTACTAGAATTTGCAGTATCGACTCAAATAAACATATGTTTTGGGAATGTAATATGGTGCAACCATTTTTGGTCTGAAATAAAAAAAACTTCTACATTCTAGAAGATTGGAACTGTTATCAAATCTATCCTATGAAAATATATCATTCTGCAATGCTAATAGAATTATGAAGTTTATGACAGGTTTTGATTTACTAGAATTTGCAGTATTGTATAGTCAATAGATAGTTGCAGATACGGAAACCCCACCCTCTGGCTGTAGATGCGTACAACTAACTCAGCAGAGCCTTGTCCTTTGTACGCATCTTCAGCATTCGGGTGTACTTTATATATCTACAACTATTGGAGGTGCAATATACACTTTGTATTCCATTTTGTTGATGTTTTTAAGGCTCCCAAATGCTCAAATCTTGTCAACTTTACAGTGAATATCCGGAATAAAATGATGGATGACCCAACATTAATTACGGACATCATAGTTAGCCATTCAGATTGGAAGACTTGTCAACTATTCGCAATTAAGAAACGGAAAGTTCCTGGTTCGCGAAACTTAACATGTAATATACGTTGGTAGTGTCCTAGTAGGGTACATTGTGACATTATTTAATAAGCATATTACAACTTCTTGGAAACATAGCATATTTCTTCCATTAAATATAAAACCCAAGAATAATCTCAATAGCTATAGACCTATAGCATTGATACCATGTTTGTCGAAACCGTTTTAATTATTTTTAATATTATCGATTTCCTGAAATGTAATTCGATAACATTTCCAAATAGGCAGCAGCAAGGATTTGAGGAAGCGGTTAGCTGTACTACCACTGCCTTTAAAAGTAAAGTGTTTGTTTATTATAGTGTCACCCCTATTTAAAGGTTCAGCCATTTCCGACTTATGAGACACCTCTTTTTCATGAACATCAGTACTTCCCGAATCCTATACTTGTATGCCAGGCGACATGCTGGTAGGCAATCGGTAACCATTATTTAATTAGCTGGCGGCTCACCAACCGGCAATATCAGAACGAACCCCTGACGAGATTCGAACTTTCGACCTCCCGCTCCGTAGGCGTGCGCCTAATCCACTAGGCCACGGAGACGGCCTTTAAATATTTGAAACAATACATTTTAATATTGATGAACTCTCCAGTATATGCAGCCTTCTTAGATATACAAGGTGCATTTGACGTGTGGCATGAAGGTCTATTCCATAAACTTGGTTACATTATTGTTTAAGCTAAACTTGGTTCACTATGGAGTGCAGGTAAACTGTGGCTTGTAATACATATCTCATACAGAGGTCTTACGTGCTCTATTCGTTTTAACAATACCATGTCGATGGTAGTGAATATCGAAAGAGGGGTACGTCAAGGTGGAGTACTTTCTACATTATTATACATTGTTTTTATCAATGATCTATTGTTTCAGCTCGAAAGATCAAGTTTCGGAGCCATTGTCTTCAGGTTTTCAGCAAGTAATCAGCCTCTTGCCGATGGCATATGTCTGATTGCCACTTCATCGTATTGCCTCCAGAAACTTCTGGATATCGCTTACGAATATTCCATTCTCTGGAGATTTCCAACTCTATTCGACTAAATCGTGTGTTCTATCAATAACATGATGCATTATCTATGGTTCTTATTTGGAGAAGAATGCATACAATTTGATACTAGGGTTGTTCAATTGTGTAATTTACATGACATGAGTCTAAAGGCCAAGAAAACTTTGACTCGATGGTATGCTGCTGTATGTCTCCTATTGGACTCCACTATACCTGTGTGGATTATCCTGAAGAGATTAGTCATTTTAGATTTTTGGAGGATAGTGCAATGATACAGACAAGAGACCCATTCCAGAATCTGAAAGACTGTTAATTTTATTATGGTCAGACGGAGGATCGAACCTGCGATCCCTGGTTTACCAGTCCAGCGTGTTACCACTGGACTGGACTACAGATCCGTCTGTGTTTGTAATACATATTTAATGATGTCATTATATAGATCCTTTGTCTTTGCCTACACATAAGTTGTGAAAACATCGAGTGGGCACAGCAATTTCTGACAGAGAAATACGGATGCGGTTGCGGGGAACAGAGTACAATCCGAATGTTTGTATGTTCAGACGTACAATCCGAATGTTTGTATGTTCAGACGTACAATCTGAATGTTTGTATGTTTAGACGTACACTCCGAATGTTTGTATGTTCAGACGTACAATCCGAATGTTTGTATGTTTAGACGTACAATCCGAATATTTGTATGTTTAGACGTACAATCCGAATGTTTGTATGTTTAGACGTACACTCCGAATGTGTGTATGTTCAGACGTACAATCCGAATGTTTGTATGTTTAGACGTACAATCCGAATGTTTGTATGTTCAGACGTACAATCCAAATGTTTGTATGTTCAGACGTACAATCCGAATATTTGTATGTTCAGACGTATTATATATAGCACCAATGTGGGCTGCTGCTAGTACTCAAAGCGAACCGAACGATCAATCATGTTGCTCGACTTTTGCAACGCAGCAAAACCGCCACATGACAAGTGAATATCGCTTAGCACCAGCCCAAGAAACAAACGCATTTACTTTCGTGTAAAGCACCGACACGAGACTTCGGTTTAACGTCCCATCTGAAAGACTGTTAATGTTATTAGGGTCAGACGGGGGATCGAACCTGCGATCCCTGGATTACCAGTCCAGCGTGCTACCACTGGACTACATATCCGTCTGTATTATCTTAATGAACATCAACTAGGGATACAAGGTCGGAGCATTTATAAACCTTACGTGTTACCCATAGTGATGCTTATGGTAATCTTAATAATAGTTAACCCCTGTCAGTCATATGCAACGGTGTTGATGGACGATCAAGTAATTCGGTCTCTGTCAATGAAAGCCCTGACTTAGATCTTTGTATTTACAGTCAAACCTGTGCTAGTGGTCACCTCTATTAAGCAGCCAATCTGTATTAATCAGTCAGTTTCCAGATTCCCAATATGTTGTTTTGTTATACATTTGACCTCTATTAAGCAGCCACATGTGCTAAGCAGCCATTTTCTGCGAGTCCCTTGGCTGGCTGCTTAAGCCAGGTGTGACTGTACATGAAAGTAAATGCGCTTGTTTCTTGGGCTGGTGTTGCAAAAGGCTAGAAAATAATGCATCTCTCCAGTCTGGCTATAATTCATGTATAGCGCCATTAGTGCTTAGCAGAAAACATTTCGTATTTGATAAATGCATGGTCAGCACGAAGATTTTGCTGTTGTTTATTTCTAATATATGCATGTATGTATATATTATATTACTGTGTTGATGTATATATTTGTATTATGTAAAGACTAACCAGGGTGCCAGTCTGTCGATTTTTCACTTTTTAACTTCTGACAAAATGATATGACCAGAAACTCAATACCGCCCAATTAATAGTATCTGTGTTAAAATATATTTATTTGACTGACCAGGCAACATATATCGACGCCTGTTCCGAGGCTATGTAAAGACGTTCATGGTAAGTATTGTTTGTTTCATTCTATGTATGTCTCCCATTGTGGAGGAAATAGAGAATTAAGTTTACTTGGCAAACCAATTAACTATTTTAGTTTTGGGGAAATGACTATTTTAGTTTTGGGGAAATGACTATTTTAGTTTTGGGGAAATGACTATTTTAGTTTTGGGGAAATGACTATTTTAGTTTTGGGGAAATGACTATTTTAGTTTTGGGGAAATGACTATTTTAGTTTTGGGGAAATGACTATTTTAGTTTTGGGGAAATGACTATTTTAGTTTTGGGGAAATGACTATTTTAGTTTTGGGGAAATGACTATTTTAGATTACTTCTCTTTATGGGTATTTACATGCATCGCCAAGAATTGTGCAACTGATGGATTGAGCCGTTTCCTGGAACAGGAATCATGTAACGGGTGGTTTTGTAATGCTAAACAGTGTTACATAGAGTTAGGTAAAGTGGCGTTTGTGATATTTCTGGCCAGCCTTGCATATGTTCGTCATCCAAACATTGCCCGCTGTAACACTGACCTAGCCTGGGAACAGGCGTCGATATATTTTGCCTGGTCAGTCAAATAAATATATTTTAACACCGTGACTGGGACGTATTGAGTTTGTGAACATATCAACAAGTCATTTGGTGAAAACTCGACAGACTGGAACCCAGGCTAACAATGACCCACAGTAATGCACATGATGTACCATTAGTGTGTGTTTTACGTTTATTTATCGTCGCTACCGGTTACCCATATGAGCGACGCCTCCTGAAGAGATTATTCATTTTAGATTTTGAAGGATAATGCATGATACAGACAGAGACCCATTCCAGAGTCTTCTCTGGTTCTTTTACGTGCACGATGTACAGCACCGACACTAGACTTCGGTTTAACGTCCCATCTGAAAGACTGTTAATTTTATTAGGGTCAGACGGGGGATCGAACCTGCGATCCCTGGATTACCAGTCCAGCGTGTTACCATTGGACTACAGATCCGTCTGTATTTACCATTATGTGGATATAATTTTGAAATGATTGGTTCGGACAATGAGTGATGGCCTGGTGAAGTGAAATATTACATCCGAACACTACCCACCCGTCCACATACACTACTGCAGTGATATCAATATGTATTGATATATAGTTTATTTACGTTTGCAAACAGAACCCGTAAGCATGTCGTTAATGGCCGTTCATTGAACATATCAGTATTAAATCGATACAAATCATTCATAAGTGATACCATTTCATATCTAGTCCATCCCAAACCTCAACGAGTCCATTCACACCCTCATATAGTCCATTCACACCCTCATATAGTCCATTCACACCCTCATATAGTCCATTCACACCCTCATATAGTCCATCCACACCCTCATATAGTCCATCCACACCCTCATATAGTCCATTCACACCCTCATATAGTCCATCCACACCCTCATATAGTCCATTCACACCCTCATATAGTCCATCCACACCCTCATATAGTCCATCCACACCCTCATATAGTCCATTCACACCCTCATATAGTCCATCCACACCCTCAATAGTCCATTCACACCCTCATATAGTCCATTCACACCCTCATATAGTCCATTCACACCCTCATATAGTCCATTCACACCCTCATATAGTCCATTCACACCCTCATATAGTCCATCCACACCCTCATATAGTCCATCCACACCCTCATATAGTCCATCCACACCCTCATATAGTCCATCCACACCCTCATATAGTCCATTCACACCCTCATATAGTCCATCCACACCCTCATATAGTCCATCCACACCCTCATATAGTCCATCCACAACCTCATATAGTCCATTAACACCCTCATATAGTCCATCCACACCCTCATATAGTCCATCCACACCCTCATATAGTCCATCCACACCCTCATATAGTCCATCCACACCCTCATATAGTCCATCCACACCCTCATATAGTCCATTAACACCCTCATACAGTCCATCCACACCCTCATATAGTCCATCCACACCCTCATATAGTCCACCCACACCCTCATATAGTCCATCCACACCCTCATATAGTCCATCCACAACCTCATATAGTCCATTAACACCCTCATATAGTCCATCCACACCCTCATATAGTCCATCCACACCCTCATATAGTCCATTAACACCCTCATATAGTCCATCTACACCCTCATATAGTCCATCCACACCCTCATATAGTCCATTGACACCCTCACACAGTCCATCCACACCCTCATATAGTCCACCCACACCCTCATCTAACCATAGTATTTGATTTATATAGTTTCCTTATATTGGACTTTAAGCTGTAATAGTTTGTGTCCAATAAAATGGAGTCTCCTCCTCTTCTTCTAAAGTCATGTTAATGGTCTGTAATAACAATAAATAAAACAGGAGCGTGCACGGCTTACAATGAAAGGAATAATATTTACATACAAAATGCTCCTATAGTATCAGTCCTGTGCGCATCTCACATAAATATATTTCTGTACATTATTGAATTAAGAAATAGTAATTGCCTTACAAAGTTATTTATTGGCGAATAAAACCTGGTTTGTAGACGCGTAGGAATTAACAACACAGGCTGTATGTCTACATGGTTTATTTCGGTGCTCAGAACGACAGACTGTTTTATTCGACTACAAATAACGCAACGACAAATATTATGTATGTTCTAATATGACAAATAATATCTAAAATGCGCAGACTTATGCGGTGTTATTTTTAGAGTGCGTAAATGACGTAGTCGCCACCGCTAGAAGCATCTGATGAGTGAATAGTTCTAAGTTGTTTATAGTCGCCACCGCTATAAGCATCTGATGAGTGAATAGTTCTAAGTTGCTTATAGTCGCCACCGCTAGAAGCATCTGATGAGTGAATAGTTCTAAGTTGCTTATAGTCGCCACCGCTAGAAGCATCTGATGAGTGAATAGTTCTAAGTTGCTTATAGTCGCCACCGCTAGAAGCATCTGATGAGTGAATAGTTCTAAGTTGCTTATAGTCGCCACCGCTAGAAGCATCTGATGAGTGAATAGTTCTAAGTTGTTTATAGTCGCCACCGCTAGAAGCATCTGATGAGTGAATAGTTCTAAGTTGTTTATAGTCGCCACTGCTATACGCATCTGATGAGTGAATAGTTCTAAGTTGCTTATAGTCGCCACCGCTAGAAGCATCTGATGAGTGAATAGTTCTAAATTGTTTATAGTCGCCACCGCTAGAAGCATCTGATGAGTGAATAGTTCTAAGTTGTTTATAGTCGCCACCGCTAGAAGCATCTGATGAGTGAATAGTTCTAACGATAAAACTGCTAGTAAAACGACGTCAGTTTTGACGTCACTCGCTAAACAATGTTTCATTGCAGATTTAAATACGGTAAATTCCTTCTTAAATGTCGAGCCATGTTAGAATAAGGAATTTTGTCACGTAAGCTCCACCAATGCTAACGTAAACAGCAGGAAACGTTGAAAGTTCAAACACAGCTGTTGACATTTGAAAATTCCATTTTATTTACTAAGATAAAATATATTTGTGCTTATAGTAGCCACCTTTAGAAGCATCTGATGAGTGAATAGTTCTAAGTTGCTTATAGTCGCCACCACTAGAAGCATCTGATGAGTGAATAGTTCTAAGTTGCTTATAGTCGCCACCACTAGAAGCATCTGATGAGTGAATAGTTCTAAGTTGTTTATAGTCGCCACCGCTAGAAGCATCTGATGAGTGAATAGTTCTAAGTTGCTTATAGTCGCCACCACTAGAAGCATCTGATGAGTGAATAGTTCTAAGTTGTTCATAGTCGCCACCGCTAGAAGCATCTGATGAGTGAATAGTTCTAAGTTGTTAATAGTCGCCACCGCGAGACGCATCTGATGAGTGAATAGTTCTATGTTGCTTATAGTCGCCACCGCTAGAGGCATCTGATGAGTGAATAGTTCTAAGTTGTTCATAGTCGCCACCACTAGAAGCATCTGATGAGTGAATAGTTCTATGTTGTTTATAGTCGCCACCACTAGAAGCATCTGATGAGTGAATAGTTCTATGTTGTTTATAGTCGCCACCGCTAGAAGCATCTGATGAGTGAATAGTTCTAAGTTGTTAATTAATTTACAATTAATTTATTGTATAACGCAGTGTCCTCGGCACATGATTATCCAACTATATATATGAATCGCATACAAACTGATTACATTTAGCGGTATTACAAGTACATATTTAGGGAATAGATATATTCCTGATTTGAAAAAACGAAATTGTATGTGAGTGTTTATGCCAGAAATATTGATAATACATTGTAAAAAGTGGTGTACGCACGTTAATTAATGCCATTACTAATTTGCTAGACTAAGTACGATTTGCTAGACTAAGTATGATTTGCTAGACTAAGTACGATTTGCTAGACTAAGTATGATTTGCTAGACTAAGTACGATTTGCTAGACTAAGTACGATTTGCTAGACTAAGCACTATTTGCTAGACTAAGTACGATTTGCTAGACTAAGTACGATTTGCTAGACTAAGTACGATTTGCTAGACTAAGTACGATTTGCTAGACTAAGTATGATTTGCTAGACTAAGTACGATTTGCTAGACTAAGTATGATTTGCTAGACTAAGTATGATTTGCTAGATTAAGTACGATTTGCTAGACTAAGTACGATTTGCTAGACTAAGTACGATTTGCTAGACTAAGTACGATTTGCTAGACTAAGTACGATTTGCTACACTAAGTACGATTTGCTAGACTAAGTATGATTTGCTAGATTAAGTATGAATTGCTAGACTAAGTACGATTTGCTAGACTAAGTACGATTTGCTAGACTAAGTACGATTTGCTAGACTAAGTACGATTTGCTACACTAAGTACGATTTGCTAGACTAAGTACGATTTGCTAGACTAAGTACGATTTGCTAGACTAAGTACGATTTGCTAGACTAAGTATGATTTGCTAGACTAAGTATGATTTGCTAGACTAAGTATGATTTGCTAGATTAAGTACGATTTGCTAGACTAAGTACGATTTGCTAGACTAAGTACGATTTGCTAGACTAAGTACGATTTGCTAGACTAAGTACGATTTGCTACACTAAGTACGATTTGCTAGACTAAGTATGATTTGCTAGATTAAGTATGAATTGCTAGACTAAGTACGATTTGCTAGACTAAGTACGATTTGCTAGACTAAGTACGATTTGCTAGACTAAGTACGATTTGCTACACTAAGTACGATTTGCTAGACTAAGTATGATTTGCTAGACTAAGTATGATTTGCTAGATTAAGTACGATTTGCTAGATTAAGTACGATTTGCTAGACTAAGTATGATTTGCTAGACTAAGTATGATTTGCTAGATTAAGTACGATTTGCTAGACTAAGTACGATTTGCTAGACTAAGTATGATTTGCTAGATTAAGTATGATTTGCTAGATTAAGTACGATTTGCTAGACTAAGTACGATTTGCTAGATTAAGTATGATTTGCTAGATTAAGTATGATTTGCTAGACTAAGTATGATTTGCTACACTAAGTATGATTTGCTAGACTAAGTATGATTTGCTAGACTAAGTATGATTTGCTAGACTAAGTATGATTTGCTAGACTAAGTATGATTTGCTAGATTAAGTATGATTTGCTAGATTAAGTACGATTTGCTAGACTAAGTACGATTTGCTACGGAGAAATGGAGTCACAATGAGAGGCGAGGCGACTGAAGAAAGACTAACATAGGCAAACTATTTAGAGGTTATTACGTTGCTTGTTTCATATCAGCCTATATGTAGCTTGATATCAGCCTCAGACCGATGGTCGAAGGCTGATATCAAGATACCTAGGGTCGATACATAGGCTGATATGAAAATAGCCACGTAATAACGTCTTTATTACATTGATATGAATTTGAACATTCAATAATCGAAATCATGCTCTCCGTTATCCATTTATCAGGAATAAATCACAGTTACTGAATTAAATATACGAACACGATTGCTATATTACCACGAAACTACAAACATCTGTTATCTGTCAAATTTGACACACTGGGACGCTTACGGAAATAAACAAACTAGCACCTAGTGCGCATGCGTTATTTCGCAAAATAAAATGTGTACGACAGCAACTTTTCTGTTAGGCATTATGACTATCAGTTTGAATATGAATATTTATTTAAAACGCGCAAATAAAGCTACAGATGGTCGATTCGCGTTCGGTTATGATGTTTCAATTTAATCATCCTCGCCTCCGGCGAACCATGTAGGCGAGTGTTCCAAGATGATTAGTGATACGTGACTTGCACCAGTAGATATGTAGATGTTGCTGGGTGATGTCTTGTAGCGTAGTATTATTGCTGTGTCCGATGTAGAGTAGTATTCTTGTTGTGTCCGATGTAGAGTAGTGTTCTTGTTGTGTCCGATGTAGAGTAGTATTCTTGCTGTGTTCGATGTAGAGTAGTGTTCTTGCTGTGTCCGATGTAGAGTAGTATTCTTGTTGTGTCCGATGTAGAGTAGTGTTCTTGCTGTGTTCGATGTAGAGTAGTGTTCTTGTTGTGTTCGATGTAGAGTAGTGTTCTTGTTGTGTCCGATGTAGAGTAGTGGTCTTGTTGTGTCCGATGTAGAGTAGTGTTCTTGTTGTGTCCGATGTAGAGTAGTGTTCTTGTTGTGTCCGATGTAGAGTAGTGTTCTTGTTGTGTCCGATGTAGAGTAGTGTTCTTGTTGTGTCCGATGTAGAGTAGTGTTCTTGTTGTGTCCGATGTAGAGTAGTATTCTTGTTGTGTCCGATGTAGAGTAGTGTTCATGTTGTGTCCGATGTAGAGTAGTGTTCTTGTTGTGTCCGATGTAGAGTAGTGTTCTTGCTATGGCAGATGTAGAGTAGTGTTCTTGTTGTGTCAGATGTAGAGCAGTGTTCTTGTTGTGTCCAATGTAGAGTAGTGTTCTTGTTGTGCCCGATGTAGAGTAGTGTTCTTGTTGTGTTCGATGTAGAGTAGTGTTCTTGCTGTGTTCGATGTAGAGTAGTGTTCTTGCTGTGTTCGATGTAGTGTAGTGTTCTTGTTGTGTTCGATGTAGTGTAGTGATCTTGTTTTGTCCGCTGATGGTAAGATAGAACATTGCATCTTAAGGCTTCTTCTTTCTTTTCAGGGTGCCTCATCCTTGAGATGTTGGTAGTTTCTTTCCAAAACGGTCCCTTGTATGACAACCCTACCCACTGTTGGTCAAGCCGCAGCAGTATATAGATGAATCTGACAGCTATACATCTGATCGTCCAGATCCTTCCATGGTCAGTCAATATCACTACCACTTCTGTTGAATGAGCCAGATGTGCTGGAGAGTGTGTCCCCTGTCGCAGGTTCGACAACCAAACGATCCCAGTATCCTACGCTGCTGCTGCGAGATGTGCCCCGACTGTGACGTGCACGCAGCGAGGAGATCAGCCGGGAAGGCGGAGTAGCCGGGCAGCGAGGAGATCAGCCGGGAAGGCGGAGTAGCCGGGCAGCGAGGAGATTAGCCGGGAAGGCGGAGTAGCCGGGCAGCGAGGAGATCAGCCGGGAAGGCGGAGTAGCCGGGCAGCGAGGAGATCAGCCGGGAAGGCTGAGTAGCCGGGCAGCGAGGAGATCAGCCGGGAAGGCGGAGTAGCCGGGCAGCGAGGAGATCAGCCGGGAAGGCGGAGTAGCCGGGCAGCGAGGAGATCAGCCGGGAAAGCGGAGTAGCCGGGCAGCGAGGAGATCAGCCGGGAAGGCGGAGTAGCCGGGCAGCGAGGAGATCAGCCGGGAAGGCTGAGTAGCCGGTGATACATATGCATGCTTTTAACTGACTCATATTAAGAGTCATGATTTCCGGCTAGCACACCGCATGGCTACATTGTCTTAAACATATCCTGCTGGGGGAGGGTATGACATTTACAAAGGCATCCCTAATACCTCGGGACAATAGTTTTGAGTGTTCCCCAAACACCTATGAAATATTTGTATAATACTGTTACTGTCCGCCTCCGTGGTCGAGTGATTAAGGTCGTATGTAACCTATCATCACTGATAGTCACGGGTTTCGATCTCCCGCTCAGACCGTGTCTCTTTGTATGAAAATGTTGGCAGTTTCTTAAGATTGGTGCACCAAGTACTGGTTAACCGCCGGAGCCTGCCCATAGATAAACTGCAATGTGCTCAAATGGCCAACTGGTAGCCACGCTAAAGAAGCTTAAAATAAAATTAAACATATTCTACGTGTTTGTGTTTGGGATTTTCAGCCAATAATTATTTCGTATTTCGTATAACTATAGTAAATTATAATACTACTAAAGGGCCACCGTGGCCGAGTGGTTAAATCGTTGATTTCAGGTCACTTGCCTATCATCCGCTGCAGTTTCAAAGCCCACTGAGGGTGTTGAATGATTTCAAGTCACTTGCCTCTCATCCGCTGCAGTTTCAAAGCCCACTGAGGGTGTTGGATGATTTCAAGTCACCTGCCTCTCATCGGCTGCAGTTTCAAAGCCCACTGAGGGTGTTGAATGATTTCAAGTCACCTGCCTCTCATCCGCTGCAGTTTCAAAGCCCACTGAGGGTGTTGAATGATTTCAAGTCAGAATGCCTCTCATCCGCTGCAGTTTCAAAGCCCACTGAGGGTGTTGAATTATTTCAAGTCAGAATGCCTCTCATCCGCTGCAGTTTCAAAGCCCACTGAGGGTGTTGGATGCTTTCAAGTCAGAATGCTATCCAGCTAACTTGTGGAAGGTCAGTTGTTCTGGAATAAATACTAACATTTTAGAAACTAAATGAAGAAGAACAACAACATAATATTAATAATAAAGACTTTATTTAACGAGAGAACTCATTTGAACAATTAAGTCAATCTACCATGAGGCCCTCAACAAATTAAAACATGAAATAGCATAATGAAACATGTAAACAGTAACCAGTAAACTAACTATATAAGTTTATTTAAAGTCGCCACCGCATTAACCAGTAAATGTTTTTTACGTTTATTTATCGTCGCTACCGGTTGCCCATATGAGCGACGCCTCCTGAAGAGATTAGTTATTTTAGATTTTGGAGTATAGTGCATGATACAGACAGAGACCCATTCCAGAATCTCCTCTGGTTCTTTTACGTGCACGGTGTAAAGCACCGACACGAGACCTCGGTTTTACGTCCCATCTGAAAGACTGTTAATTGTATTAGGGTCAGACGGGGGATCGAACTAACCAGTAAATCTTTCATAGGAAATAAGATATAAGCTGCAAGAAATAATACTTATATTCATGTATAATTGTATATTATCAGTCTATTAGGTTATTACATAAAAAGAAAATCCACGCAAACTTATTTTATGGATAGATGTGGTGGTGGGCCTAAATCCAAGGACTTCTGGCCTACAATTAAACCCTTTTTATCCAGTAAGCAGCAAGCTAAAGGTTCAAATGAGATTATTCTCCAAATTGATGACAACCTGATATCCAACCAAGCGGAAGTACGCAACACTTTTAAATGATTGTTGTGTCCATATTGCTAAAAACATAGGGTTATCTGACAAAACCACAGTCAACAAGCTCCATCCAAGTGTTGGCAAAATATATAAAAACCAATCTGATATTTCATGTTTTGATTTTAAAGCTACCACTTGAAATTACCTCACATTTAAAATCTCTTAATATTAAAAAAGCTACAGGAGTTCCCTCTACCTTCCAAAAGTTTTTTAATTGCTGCAAGACTCCATTTCATCACCTATCACTGACGTGCAATATTATGATACAGAAATCCATGTATCCAGATAGTCTCAAACTGGCACCACAAGATACTCCATTCTTTAAAAAAGATTACCCTTTCATTGCAAAAATAATACATATCTCTAAACATTTTGAAAAAAACTTCAAATGATCAGTTAAATTGTGATCCCAGTTTGAAACTATCTTCAATGACTTTTTAGCTGCTTTCCCGCCAAAGTATTGTTGTCAGACGACCCTTCTGCGTATGATTGATGGTTGGAAGCAGGCGCTTGACTGTGGCGATCATGTGGCGGCAATCGTGATGTACTTATCTGAAGCGTCCGATTGCCTACCACATGATCTCATCCTCCTCAAGATGGGCGTCTATGGGCTGTCTGTGTGTACGCTCCCTATTTGTTTATAATACTCGTTCAACAGACGCATGTATTTATTGTGTGAACGCTCCCTGTTTAACGCCACTCTCCTGTTCAATCCTAGTGACGCCTCCTACCCATACAGCCATATCATTTTCGGAGAATAGTGCAAAGAGATACAGAAGACGCTTCAATTCCATCATCGCGCATCATATCGTCCGCTGTACATCATATCGTCCGCTATACATCATATCGTCCGCTGTACATCATATCGCCCGCTATATCATCCGCTGTACATCATATCGTCCGCTATACATCATATCGTCCGATGTACATCATATCGCCCGCTATATCGTCCGCTGTACATCATATCGTCCGCTGTACATCATATCGTCCGCTGTACATCATAGTGTCCGCTGTACATCATATCGTCCGCTATATCGTCCGCTATATCGTCCGCTGTACATCATATCGTCCGCTATATCGTCCGCTATATCGTCCGCTGTACATCATATCGTCCGCTGTACATCATATCGTCCGCTGTATATCATATCGTCCGCTGTACATCATATCGTCCGCTGTACATCATATCGTCCGCTGTATATCATATCGTCCGCTGTACATAGACTAATATCCAACTCCCCTAACCGTATCGCGCCCTATTGCAAATAAATGAAAAGACTAAAATCCATAAACGATCAGTGTATCTAAAGGTGGGAGTTGTAGCAGTATAAAACGTGTTGAATCCGCTATAATGTTCCATACCGATAGATACTGCGCGCTAGGAGAATTTTAAGCAACCAGTTCCACCAGCGAAAAACCATTTAGGGAACATTTGGAAGCTATTTGTCACTTAAAGTACCGTAGCACAACAAATAGCAATTGTATCAATCGCGTTATTTAGGAACTTATTTTCACCGAAAAAGGTTTACAAATGTGATTATAGATAAATTGGGATTGCACGATAATAAATAGCGAATTATTCTCTTTTACGATACAACATTACGCAAATTTTGTTCAATATTAAATCTAGGACTCTGAAAAATTTTAATTTATTTTGCAACTTTAAGAAACAGAAGGTATAGGCGGCAGCTTAAAGAAGATCTACTGAGGAGGAACTAGGTAACAGGACAGCATTTGCAGTTAGACTCTATAAAGGCGGGATAGCAGCGCTTAACAGGAACAGAGGAACCGGAAGTACACTCACTGTATAAAACAAAAATGTCAGTTTTATTACGTCAGCTATGTGTTACACTTATCGTCGTGGTCGTCATCAGGTGCTCACAAGTAAGTCTAGACTAGTCAATATGTCGTAACTCTTGTGGTAATTTGTGAATGTGTGAGTTTTATAGCTATATAATACATTTGTCGTCGGAATTCTAATGATATTTTCAGGTGTTTTAGTTATTTCATATAAAAGTATTTTCCGTCGGAATTCTAATGGTATTTTCAGGTGTTTTAGTTATTTCATATAAAAGTATTTTCCGCCGGAATTCTAATGGTATTTTCAGTGCTATATTTATTTAGTATATATGTATTTGTCGTCGGAACACTAATGATAGTTTCTGATTTTGTAGCTATGTACAATATCTGCCGTCGGAATATTACTAATGTTTGTGATATCCTAGTTATTTACTATGCATATTAGAGGGGCGGAACCTATGCTCGGCGTATTCCTATGCTCGGCGTATTTTCCATTTTCATCCGTATTTAAAATATTTATATAGTTCTAGGCTAATTTCGTCGACAGAGCTGAAGCATGGTTCAATAGCATTCCGTTGAGTGTATCGGTAGGCTGATGCAACTGCCACGTGACTTGTCCAGCAGACGAATATAAATAAACAAATCATTGGGAGAATATTTCCACCGAAACTGTTACGGTGTATGAGCAATTCGGGCAGCTATCCGAATTTTAAAAATCTACACCTACCACGAAACATAGTTTCTATACCATTTCTGATTAATACCAATAAATGTTTTTACTCAATGATGTACTATATCAAAATAAGATATTCAACAAGTTATGGTGGATAAAAAAACAACAACAAGTATGCAGTGTATAGGTGCCCTGAAGTCTTGAGTTGCCCATATAAACGTGTGACGACCGACACCGTTGCGATAGCTGTATTGAGCAGCAAGGTCACGTGATGAAGCTAAAACTGTCGACAAGAGTATTTTGAAAGTTGTTGTCACGACTTAAGAAAATAATAATATACGGCATGTGCAATTAACATTTTATACTGGTCATTATATGTGGGATTTACGCCGAGCATAGGTTCCACCACTCTATGTATTTGTCGCCAGGAAACTAACAATATTTTATGATTTTACAGTTAATTAATATTTCGTTGTCAGTTCCAGATCTTCTACATCATGTTACAGGGGATAATAGGTTTAATGACAAGTAACAATAATTCCATTGATGATTTCAAGATAACATATCATAGGAAATAAGGAAATATAGCTGGGATTACCTTTTTCCTAATCCTAGTAATATGCATAATTATCTTAGCAATTATCTTTAGTAATAAGTATGTAAATAATACTCTACGTTCAATGATGCATATTCACGCTATTTCAAACTGTTAACATAAGGTGACTTATAGGCCCGTTGGGCCGGGTGTTAAAATTTCACATTATACTGAATATATGTTGGAAATATGTTGGAAAACACAAGTCACTATCATAGACAATTATCCTATCCTTATCCTATAAGTTCGTCTTGCATTTCGTTTCGGCAAGAATTCACACACTAAGGAGTCTGTTTTGGAATATGTAATTGTTCATGATCATGCGCGCGCACTGTGTATTAAATACTAGTACTGATTCAAGTCAGACAGTTACATTTACATCGTTGATCTGGTTGGTAATTATGTATACATGGTACACATATGTTCGCCTGTTGTAAGATATGTATTGTGTTTGTACATACATTTGATTTCCATTTGTACTGTTTACATGTTTCTTATAAATATGCTATGCTCTTCAAATTTGGAGGAAAATAAAGTATTATTATTATTATTATCTTTGCTTTAGGTAAATATATGTATCATACTTATACTCAGTAGTATATAACATAGACGTATGATTTATTTACTTTGCCCTTTATAATTACAATATTATTTAATATTGTAGCATAATTTATTATTTAATATTCTATATATTTTATTATTTTACAATTTGGTTCCACGGTCTGGTATGTTTTATAATATTCCCATCGCAATTAAACATTCCTAGTCATTTATTTGTTACGGTAATGTATAACATGTACAGATACAAACGTAGAAGACGAAATGCATTCGATTTATTGCGGGTTTCGTGTAGCGTTGTATTTGTTCTGTGAATGAAACTACACTTATAACAACCGTTTTGATCTGGATAAATGTGGAAATGCGGCGAAATATAAACACATCACTTAATATGCAAAAAAACATCAATTAAAACACTTTGGTCAATACGTAATTACAGATGGAACGGAAGTACGTGAGTATTTTTTCAAGTAAGATTATCCAATTGGTTTTGTCACGGTATTGTCAATGAATTCATTGGTACATGTCGTTGTAATGTACGTATAGAATTATTCTGCTCGCCGCCCAAATAGTATATTTATTGTTAGTAATAATGGAAGTAATTTGGAAGATCATGTCATTATCCCACGCATCATATTGTTAACGTAACCATGGTATGTTTTACTGAAAAACAGGATGCGCGTGGCGATTATTTCGTTTATAAAATAACGTCGAGTGTATTCAGAGTGAATTCTGGGATATGTAAATTGTATTATAAGTGGTTATTACACGATTATAGCGTAACATTACGCACACTATTCCATATACATATTCTGTTATCATTCTCATACACGATGTTGCATTTTCACATGTAATATGACACAATCTAAATGATTTACACTACAGTCATAAATATAATCTAAAACTACAGATGCTGGATTGTTTGCATACTTCTGTCACTGGGTTCGATCCCCCGTCTAACCCTAATACAATTAACAGTCTTTCAGATGGGACATTAAACCGAGATTTCGTGTCTTTTTTTTTTTTTACATTGTACACGTAAAATAACCAGATGAGACATTGGAATGGGTCTCTTGTCTGTATCATTGCACTATCCTCCAACAATCTAAAATGATTAATCTCTTCAGGAGGCGTCGCTGATATGGGCAATCGATAGCGACGATAAATAAACGTAAAATACACACAATTTTGTCACACTTGGAAAATAAACTTAGAATGTCGGTATATTTTCCTTAAATTGCACGTGACTTAGACAACAAGCTTAGAAAGTCGGTATATTTTCCTTAAATTGCACGTGACTTAGACAACAAGCTTAGAAAGTCGGTATATGTTCCTTAAATTGCACGTGACTTGGACAACAAGCTTCGAATTTAGGTATATTTTCCTTAAATTGCACGTGACTTAGACAACAAGCTTAGAAAGTCGGTATATTTTCCTTAAATTGCACGTGACTTAGACAACAAGCTTAGAAAGTCGGTATATGTTCATTAAATTGCACGTGACTTGGACAACAAGCTTCGAATTTCGGTATATTTTCCTTAAATTGCACATGACTTAGACAACAAACGTAGAAAGTCGGTATATTTTCTTTAAATTGCACGTGACTTAGACAACAAGGTTAGAATGTCTGTATATTTTCTTTAAATTGCACGTGACTTAGACAACAAGCTTAGAATGTCGGTTTATTTTCCTTAAATTGCACGTGACTTAGACAACAAGGTTAGAATGTCGGTATATTTTCCGTAAATTGCACATGACTTGGATAATAATTAATACGCATACTTGTTTTCGCAATTCAACTGTAAAAGGAACGTTTTGTATCAATGGCGTAGCTGGAACTGCATTAATGTGCAAGCTCAATTGTAGGGGGCGTGGGGTCATGTTACCCACCTCCCCAAAGAAGATTGTGTTGATTATAGGACGAATCTCGTGAGCTCTGGCATATTTTAGGAATTAATATTTTGGTAATATCATAAGCAACTCGATAATTAGATCTATTGATGTTTGGAAACAATGTAATGTTCTTACAATTTATATATACCATGTGCTTAAATGTTGAGGTTCAATACTCAGGTGTATACATGCATGCTGCTAACTCCTGCTACTAAAGTCATGCACTAAGTTTCCACTGGAAGCGCATTATTGTGAACGTGTCATTCGCGGGAATGTCAGACTGTATCCATGTTGGAATTACATTCAAACGCACTGTTGTAGGATACTAACAGTAATACAGTACGCATGCGCACAATTGCACATACCTCATAACACAATCAATACATAGTTCCCACGGCCTGTGAAAATAGTCAAACACACTGATAAGATCTTATATTGGCAGCCATTTTGACTGGTAAGTTTTATTAACGACAATTTCATGATTTTACTAGTAATTCTTTATTTGCAATAACTTTATTAATTTTGGTTTCTTAATATAAAATTTGGTATTATTTTAAAGGTATTGAAATAATATAAATAAAATATAAATATATTTTTTGACAATGATGTATGGATTATAAATTATAAGAACTTAACTTCCACCTATTTTTGAAAGTCTATTTTCACAGTTGAAATATTAATATACATGTAAATTATTATCTATTCGTTATTGATGCGAAATTTGTGAAATGATAGAAAAACTATGTCCATTGAGAGCTTTCCAACAATATATGAACCATGGTGATGGGATGAAAAATAAATATTTTGTGAAGAAAACAAAATTACGCTACTATATATTATATATCATATCTGATCAACTTTGCCAATCAAAATGGCAGCCACAGTAGGGATGATGACGTCACACGGGAACTATGTATTATAGACAATAGTAATGGAGGATACTCTCAAAATAGGACTTTGCAATCCAACTCAAGTCCAACCATGAAAAAGGAACATCATTTGTAAAACCAACCCCAGGTCCTCTTAAAATTGTCAAGTGAATGAAAACACGTCGGTTTATATTAGAAGCAATATATACAGTTACGGCTGTTTCATTTATAATGTGCGAATATTCCACATGTTCCAAATAAATATATTTATGAAAGTAGTTGCAAAGCGAACTCGTTTAATTCCACCCACGCCGGTATAAAGAAAAGCGGAATACTATTAATGATCTGTATTTGATACTGAAATACATCAGTTTAAGCCATGCACTTCTTCATGTTCGGACACTATCTTTGAAGATATTGCGACTTGTCTCGGGCATTGCGATATGTCTCACAGTGACTTGTCTCGGGCATTGCGCTATGTCTCACAGTGATAGAGCTGAGACGCCGTCTCCATAATTCCCATGCTAATATAAAACCGTATGAGTGGTAGATAAGAATCAACGACATAAACACATTTCTCTGATAGCATCGGTTGATGCTAAACATGAATTGTCCATATCCAATTTCGTGCTGATACAAATTATTAGTGATGATAAAATGTATCATTATGTCATCTTCAATGTGATGTCATCTGACTTATTAATATGTTGTGTTATAACACGATTTCTCCTGTACTGTTTATCTAACACAGATATAGGGGCCTACTTGGCCGAGTTGTTTCGGTCGTTGACTTCAAAGCAGTTGTCCTTCACCGCTGTAGACTCGAATCCCACTTGGGGGTGTCGAATTTATTTATTAACGAATCACGTGACTAGTATCATTATGGAAGTGTGGTTTAATATGTTTTTTATTTGTAACTATCGGTTATTAATTATATATTTACTGAAAGGATTCGTTAATGCACTTTGATGTCTGCTTTTATGATTTATTCTAGTAGGTCTTTGTTTTATGTTTATTAATCGTCGCTACCGGTTTCCCATATGAGCGACGCCTCCTGAAGAGATGTTTAGATTTTTGGAGGATAGTGCAATGATATAGACAGAGACCCATTCCAGAGTCTCATCTGGTTCTTTTACGTGCACGGTGTAAAGCACCGACACGAGACCTCGGTTTAAAGTCCCATCTGAAAGACTGTTTTATTAGGGTCAGACTAGTATTGTTTGAAGCATTATTTATATACCAACGTGATATTCTGATCCAACGGCAATACATGTACACACATAACAAATTGAAAGTGAACGTGTACGTCATTCAGTACCCGAGTAACACATACACCCGTTGATATCTCCGCCTCACACTCGCCATAGCAGCAATACCACACAGTCATCATTTATTACCGATAAATAATCACTGTATCCTCACAGTAAAGCCTTTTAATAAAAAAAAGGCCACATATGCAAACCGGATAAGAGCTTTTTACAACATAGTGTTACGTTGTAGCATTATTAAATCTTTCAATTTGCCCAGCATAACGGGAAACTAATGTGGCGTGGCAACGATAATAAATCAAATCGTTAATCAAATCAATAACGTATCCTGGTGATTACGACATCACGCAATGTGGCACTTTGCAGACATACTCTGACATTATGTCACAAATCGTACACTCACTGGTTTATCGAGCATCACTCAGATACTCATAGAAAACGTCTCAGAAATTACCCCAAAAAGATATTTAAAAAATCACCGAAAGTGTCTCAGAAATGGCCCAATAAGGTCCAAGAAATCGTTAATATGCGCATGTCTTCGTGCATTGATTAAGGGAAGTCGTGATAGCGCAGTGGTAACGCGTTCGCTTCAGGTGCGAACGGTCCGGAGTTCGAGCCCCGCTAGAGCCGTTACGATTGTGTCCTTAGGCAAGGGATTTAAATTTCACATTGCCTCTTCTCTCTCCTTCATGGCGATGAATTCCTTCAGGAATGAGGTCTCTCTCTCTCTCTCTCTCTCCATTAATATAAATTGAAAGAACTTTGTATAAACTAAATGGATTAAGGGAAAAGAATATAATGGTAGAAGACCGAGGGAAGCATATATAATGCCGCGTTGAAGTCTTTATAGTTTATTAGATTACTTGTATACAAAGAAATCCAGAACATGCCAGATAAGCACAACTAGGTGTTAGTAAGCATGGCCAAGCGGTACATGTGTCAATGCTACTGTAAACTGTTTGTTTTATTCTTGAACTATCATTCTGTACGTTACATCGCATGCTACATATCTATGGGTGTACCACTTGTATCTCCATGGTCAACTTATCTATGCGATTAAGTGAGGACAGTGGGCATCACGCGCGAGTGCCTTCCGTTTAATTAACACAAAATTTGACCAATGCGGCAATATAACAGTTTCCGTGTTGTAATAGAATTTTGTGACCCTCCATGGACGTCATTCATTACTTTCAATTTACATCACTTGGCTAACTTAAGCCAACTTAAGATGTGCTTTGCCCGTGAGATAATTAACGCAGACACATCAAGACCCGATTACCACATATAATTGATGCCGGAAAATCAGAAGAGGATGTTACCAAATGCTTCAGCAATTTTAGCGAACTGTCTAGTGAATATACAACGACCCTAACCAATCAAAAGTGATCATTGTTTCTAGTTATCACGTTACATTCAATAGCTCGACATGCCCACCACTGGTTGAGCAGCTATAATTGAGTTATTGATATTTGCCAATTACTATCCACACCCAAATCATTCCATATGAGTTTTTTTCATGATATGTCAATGTAGAATAAATCGACACCGCGGTCAGTTTAATCATATTGTTATTGCTTACCAATCAATCATACGTCATACACAAACACTTACAATGCATAGAATGATACACACATGGTTTTGGGCCACACGTTTTAACAACACTTGAAAGCGGCGCTGCGGTAGACTATCTAATTAATAGCAAGCCTAACAATTACAGTCGCTTGTTGATGCAGCGTGCACGTTTAAGCTCCTACAATCGAATTAGCGCAACAGCTATGAGTCGCTGGTTGATGTAGCGTGATAGTTTAAACTTCTACTATCGAATTACCGCAACATCTATGAGTAGCTGGTTGATGTAGCGTGATAGTTTAAACTTCTACAATCGAATTACCGCAACAGCTATGAGTAGCTGGTTGATGCAGCGTGGTAGTTTAAACTTCTACTATCGAATTACCGCAACATCTATGAGTAGCTGGTTGATGTAGCGTGATAGTTTAAACTTCTACTATCGAATTAGCGCAACATCTATGAGTAGCTGGTTGATGTAGCGTGATAGTTTAAGCTTCTACTATCGAATTAGCGCAACAGCTATGAGTAGCTGGTTGATGCAGCGTGATAGTTTAAGCTTCTACTATCGAATTAGCGCAACAACTATGAGTAGCTGGTTGATGTAGCATGATAGTTTAAACTTCTACTATCGAATTAGCGCAACAGCTATGAGTCGCTGGTTGATGCAGCGTGATAGTTTAAACTTCTACTATCGAATTACCGCAACATCTATGAGTCGCTTATTGGTGTAGCGTGATAGTTTAAACTTCTACCATCGAATTACCGCAACGTAATATTATATGAGTCGCTGGTTGATGTAGCGTGCAAGCTTAAACTCCTACAATCGAATTACCGCAAAATCTATGAGTCGCCGGTTGATGCAACGTGTAAATTTAAACTCCTACAATCGAATTACCGCAAAATCTATGAGTCGCCGGTTGATGCAACGTGTAAATTTAAACTCCTACAATCGAATTACCGCAAAATCTATGAGTCGCCGGTTGATGCAACGTGTAAATTTAAACTCCTACAATCGAATTACCGCAAAATCTATGAGTCGCCGGTTGATGCAACGTGTAAATTTAAACTCCTACAATCGAATTACCGCAAAATCTATGAGTCGCCGGTTGATGCAACGTGTAAATTTAAACTCCTACAATCGAATTACCGCAAAATCTATGAGTCGCCGGTTGATGCAACGTGTAAATTTAAACTCCTACAATCGAATTACCGCAAAATCTATGAGTCGCCGGTTGATGCAACGTGTAAATTTAAACTCCTACAATCGAATTACCGCAAACATATATGGGTTGGTTCATATAGAAGTACGAGAGACGGGAGAGAAGGCACAAGTTCTAAAATTAAGTTCCATGCGCATGCGCAATGAATAAGTCTATCGGAACGGTCTATTGATCCCTGGATGTAAATCTTGGATACAAATTATTTCTAATATTTCCAGATTGGATCTCGACACCTATCTGACCCAATGTTAGAAGAGTTGGGCCTAGGGTCAAAATGCTAAAATTACGTCACTAGTATGGAAACTGAGATAGCCCCCTGGTTTATCTTGCTTATTGTTATCTACTGGACACGAGCGAGCCCCCTGGTTTATCTTGTATATTGTTATCTACTGGACACGAGCGAGCCCCTGGTTTATCTTGCTTATTGTTATATATTGGACACGAGCGAGCCCCCTGGTTTATCTTGTATATTGTTATATTGGACACGAGCGAGCCCCCTGGTTTATCTTGCTTATTGTTATCTACTGGACACGAGCGAGCCCCCTGGTTTATCTTGCTTATTGTTATCTACTGGACACGAGCGAGCCCCCTGGTTTATCTTGCTTATTGTTATCTACTGGACACGAGCGAGCCCCCTGGTTTATCTTTTATAGTGTTATCTACTGGACACGAGCGAGCCCCTGGTTTATCTTTTATAGTGTTATCTACTGGACAAGAGCGAGCCCCTGGTTGATCTTTTATATTGTTATTTACTGGACACGAGCGAGCCCCTGGTTTATCTTTTATAGTGTTATCTACTGGACAAAAGCGAGCCCCTGGTTTATCTTTTATATTGTTATCTACTGGACACGAGCGAGCCCCTGGTTTATCTTGCTTATTGTTATATATTGGACACGAGCGAGCCCCCTGGTTTATCTTGTATATTGTTATATATTGGACACGAGCGAGCCCCCTGGTTTATCTTGCTTATTGTTATCTACTGGACACGAGCGAGCCCCCTGGTTTATCTTGCTTATTGTTATCTACTGGACACGAGCGAGCCCCTGGTTTATCTTGCTTATTGTTATCTACTGGACACGAGCGAGCCCCCTGGTTTATCTTTTATAGTGTTATCTACTGGACACGAGCGAGCCCCTGGTTTATCTTTTATAGTGTTATCTACTGGACAAGAGCGAGCCCCTGGTTGATCTTTTATATTGTTATTTACTGGACACGAGCGAGCCCCTGGTTTATCTTTTATAGTGTTATCTACTGGACAAAAGCGAGCCCCTGGTTTATCTTTTATATTGTTATTTACTGGACACGAGCGAGCCCCTGGTTTATCTTGTATATTGTTATCTACTGGACACGAGCGAGCCCCCTGGTTTATCTTGTATATTGTTATCTACTGGACACGAGCGAGCCCCCTGGTTTATCTTGTATATTGTTATCTACTGGACACGAGCGAGCCCCCTGGTTTATCTTGTATATTGTTATCTACTGGACACGAGCGTGCCCCTGGTTTATCTTGTATATTATTATCTACTGGACACGAGCGTGCCCCTGGTTTATATTGTATATTGTTATCTACTGGACACGAGCGAGCCCCCTGGTTTAGCTTGCTTATTGTTATCTACTGGACAAGAGCGAGCCCCTGGTTTATCTTGTATATTGGTATCTACTGGACACGAGCGAGCCCCCTGGTTTATCTTGTATATTGTTATCTACTGGACACGAGCGAGCCCCTAGTTTATCTTGTATATTGTTATCTACTGGACACGAGCGTGCCCCTGGTTTATCTTGTATATTGTTATCTACTGGACACGAGCGAGCCCCTAGTTTATCTTGTATATTGTTATCTACTGGACACGAGCTAGCCCCCGTGTTTACGTTGCGTGATTTATATAGGAAATATGGTCAATAAGTACAATGGACGTTGTTCGGTTGTTTAGAATCAATGCACTATTTAATAGCACATTCCAGTAAGCTCTAGTAATCTCACCAGCATTATAAGCAGTGACTTTATGATCCTTAGAGGAATGTAGATGCCGTACAAAACCTGCAAACCACATTACTTGACGTGTCTCAAGACAAATTACTGTCGGGATTTTATCTTGTCCGAAATCTCGTCGTTTGTTGTGCGAAATTAACGTGCAGACTCCCATAGGCTTAGTTTAAACATTATTTATTTCTGTAGTTTTACATGTAATCAAAAAATGAACAGTGTACACATACTTTTAACAGCAGTGGACTGAAAGGGATTAGAACGAAAGAAAACTTATATAGTTCCCTATCAATTGGTTGGTACACAATAGGCAGGAGAATAATATATGTATAACAATGTAAATACGAGAAAAATAGTCTAGGTATATGCTAAAGAATTTCAGAAGTTATTGTACTAGCGAGTCAATACGTTTGAACGTTAAAAAAGGCTAATATTTAAAGGAATATTTGAAGAAAGTTCAAAAACATGAACTATCAAATCGGAGCACGAGAAGAAGAAGAAGAGATTAGTTTAAAGAAAAGCGGTTGAATAGGATCGGTTGTTGTGTCAATAACGACAGCATTCAGATTGGAATCCGCCATGTGAACATTTTAGAAATCATCCATCTCAGAACCTTTCACTGCCAATAATTTATTCGGGTACAGTAAGGAAAATTACGGTGTTTGTTGCAATATCCTTATAAGTGTCACCGAGAAGTAGTGTGTTTAAGTTGACATTACAAATTGTGGACAGCTTATTGAAGAGTGTTATACATAGTTGATCATAGAAATGACATTGAAAGAAGATGTTATGTTATATTTCGGGTTTTACGCCTGCATCAGCACCATTTCGGGCTATATCGCCGGCGGGCAGTTTACTTAACGACACCTTTCCTGGGCAGGCTCCAGCGGTTAACAAGTACTTGGGTGCACCAACCTCCGTATGAAACTGCCATTGAAAGAAGAAGTGGAGGTTATCTTCTATAACACCACATTTGCATAATAATGATTCCACAATGTTCTTTAGAACAAGATGGTGGCTCAGGGAACTACAGATCGTTCTAAGCCGTATATGTAGAACCTGGGATCTTCTTTTCCCGTAGTAAAATAGTTTTCAAATTTTAGGTTTGTTAGTGTTAAGAAAGGCCTTGAAAGAGTCCAGTGACTGAATAGTTCTAGCCTGGTTCGGTAAGCTGTTCCAGTCACAAAATACCGATGTAAGGAAGGCATTTGAATATAGGGAAGTTCTAGCTGGAATAGTTATCATAGGCTTGTATCATTATAAGGGAATTTTGCCCAATTTAATTCATCTGCAGGAACAAAAATTTAGTTTAATAAAGCACTCTAGTACACTTGTGCACTCCAACTTTTAAAAATCAATGAAACCAATCATTACGTTTGTTGTCGGTATCTCTGACAAATTTGGCCCTCCAGCGACTTTCTTTATCTGGCTGATGACCTCTGACCTTTTTGTATGCTGCACTTGACACCCATGGTGCATCGTTCAAAATGGTGGTACTTCGCAGAGGTCGTTTTTCCAGGTGTCGGATCACAACGAAATTGGCTTGTACAGTGACTACAGTCTATACTAAAAGCACCTGTTTCTGCTCTCTGTCATTATTTCACGAATATTCCAACACATCAACGACACCGTATTCCATTCAAAGCATCCACATGACGTCATTTAAATCTACAATAAATAGCGCCCTGATAATCTTGCTATTTCGCTATGGTTCAGCATAGACGACAACCATGACACTTCTGACTGTTCGTCTGCGCAATGATACAGTATCACCGAACATCCGTGGTCATTCGCTGCGAATAAGTATCCCTGTAGCACAATGTAAATCCTTGTTATTCTATATACACACACTGGAATTAAAGTGTACGCTCATACTTTGCCAATAAATGTCCATTCTTCTTCACAGCAATACATGCAAATTGTATATTGTTAGTTTCACTAACAACTATTTTGGCACTCTATGACCCGGAAGCAATTTCGCTGCGACCCATCCACTGTATATAAAAATCAGTATCTAAACATAAACAAACAGGCGAGTCAATCTATGTATTCGAGGTCAGACTTATTTCGGTCTATTACGTCACAGGTCGTCACTAATGTTGCTAGAAGTTGTGGGCTGACATGTTGCTTTGTATTGGTATGTTTGTATGCACGTGTATATATCAAGCATGGTTGGACTACACTGTGAAGTTTCTGCTGTCATTCTTCAAATGACTAGATATTTTGTTCATATAAACACAGAACAAATCTACCGTTGTTAAATCTGCAATAAACCACGGTTACAGCAGGGCTATGTTATGGCTGTTGCCCGCCCCCCCCCCCACCGCCTGTACAAATATGTTTATGAATGAAAATCATGTACCGTAAATAAGTAGTAGCACATTATCGGGATTTGAATACAGCGATTGGGCAGGATTTGTAGTGTTGATAACAAGCCATAAAGGAAATATAGTGTTAATAGCTGAAGGATGATTTGCAGTGCCACTGGAATAGAAAAGGTATTTTACAGGGAGGTATTTTGTAAAGCCGTCAGCCAAATAACAGACAAGGAGACAAAATAACACACACACAGTAATTGGTTCAAAGCATTATAGTCGGTCATGTTAGAGTGGAAATAATATTTGTCTTGCCGTTGATTATATTTTCTAAGTGATGTATATATACACTATATATTTTTATACTAATGATGCAACTACACAATACCTGGAGATAACGGCGATTATTGTATTACGATGAATGGGATTCTAATAAAAGTAAAAAGTGTAATGTGTTTGTTTATTATAGTGTCACCCCTATTTAAAGGGCCAGCCATTTCTAACTTATGAGACACCTCTTTTTATGAACATCAGTACTTCCCGAATCCTATGCGTGTATGCCAAGCGCCAGGAAATCGGTAACCATTATTTAACTAGCTGGCGGCTCACCAACTGGCCATATCAGAACGAATCCCTGACGAGATTCGAACATTCGACCTCTCGTGGTTTAGGCGGATGCCTTAACCACTAGGCTACGGAGCCGGTATGTAATAATACTGTTATATGTAATATGTAATATATACGGTCAGGAAAAAGCTTATGCTGAAGTGACTGGTAGGTGATTTGGCCTCTTCGACCTCTCGCTCCATATCAGAACGAATCCCTGACGAGATTCGAACATTCGACCTCTCGTGGTTTAGGCGGACGCCTTACCAACTAGGCTACGGAGACGGTATGTAATAATACCGTTATATGTAATATGTAATATATAAGGTCAGGAAAAAGCTTATGCTGAAGTGACTGGTAGGTGATTTGTATAAGTACAACACAAGCATGATTGCTGAAGACATAAAATAGGAATAGGAGCAGACAAGTGGAGAGACATTAGACAGTATGATGAATATAAGGATAGGTTATTCAGCAATGCCATTTAGTTGAAACTTGAACATGAACAGACAAACATCCGGTGTAGTGTTAGTGTTTAGTTATATAGCGGAGCTACTATTTGCAACATTATAATTATACATCTCTCTCGGGACCTCATCTCTGCTGGAATCAATCTACCCTGACTTGAGGGAGAGAGGGAATTTAAGGGTCTTGCTCTAATGTGGTTCTGAAGGGGATCAAATTCACAACCTTTTCGTTACAGGTCGGACACTGTATGCATTACAGCACGTAGGCTCCACACGTGTGTCGTTGTGTCGCTGATTAACTATGCATACTTACAGGGCGGACACGGTATGCATTACAGCATGTAGGCTCCACACGGTTGTCGTTGTGTCGCTGATTAAATATGCATACTTACAGGGCGGACACTGTATGCATTACAGCACGTAGGCTCCACACGGTTGTCGTTGTGTCACTGATTAACTAATTAACTATGCATACTTACATTGCGGACACGGTATACATTACAGCACGTAGGCTCCACACGTTTGTCGTTGTGTCGCTGATTAACTATGCATACTTACAGGGCGGACACCGTATATATTACAGCACGTAGGCTCCACACGGTTGTCGTTGTGTCGCTGATTAACTATGCATACTTACATTGCGGACACTGTATACATTACAGCACGTAGGCTCCACACGTTTGTCGTTGTGTCGCTGATTAACTATGCATACTTACAGGGCGGACACCGTATACATTACAGCACGTAGGCTCCACACGGTTGTCGTTGTGTCGCTGATTAACTATGCATACTTACATTGCGGACACTGTATACACTACAGCGCGTAGGCTCCACACGGTTGTCGTTGTGTCGCTGATTAACTATGCATACTTACAGGGCGGACACCGTATACATTACAGCACGTAGGCTCCACACGTGTGTCGTTGTGTCGCTGATTAACTATGTATACTTACAGGGCGGACACGGTATACATTACAGCACGTAGGCTCCACACGTTTGTCGTTGTGTCGCTGATTAACTATGCATACTTACAGGGCGGACACCGTATACATTACAGCACGTAGGCTCCACACGGTTGTCGTTGTGTCGCTGATTAACTATGCATACTTACATTGCGGACACTGTATACATTACAGCACGTAGGCTCCACACGTTTGTCGTTGTGTCGCTGATTACTATGCATACTTACAGGGCGGACACCGTATACATTACAGCACGTAGGCTCCACACGGTTGTCGTTGTGTCGCTGATTAGTACTATGCATACTTACATTGCGGACACTGTATACACTTACAGCACGTAGGCTCCACACGGTTGTCGTTGTGTCGCTGATTAACTATGCATACTTACATTGCGGACACTGTATACACTACGGCGCGTAGGCTCCACACGGTTGTCGTTGTGTCGCTGATTAACTATGCATACTTACAGGGCGGACACCGTATACATTACAGCACGTAGGCTCCACACGGTTGTCGTTGTGTCGCTGATTAACTATGCATACTTACAGGGCGGACACCGTATACATTACAGCACGTAGGCTCCACACGTTTGTCGTTGTGTCGCTGATTAACTATGTATACTTACAGGGCGGACACCGTATACATTACAGCACGTAGGCTCCACACGGTTGTCGTTGTGTCGCTGATTAACTACGCATACTTACATTGCTGACACTGTATACATTACAGCACGTAGGCTCCACGCGGTTGTCGTTGTGTCGCTGATTAACTATGCATACTTAGATCACAGTAGAACCTATATTTGAACGACTCATTAACTAACAAAGTATGCTTCTAACGATCTTATCCTATTTATAAACTGTTTAAAGCTGCATCTATCATGTTCCACTAATATGTCGCAGTCATGATTATTACTACATGGTACCCACAAGGCAAACGTTTCATTGACGCGGTATTTAGTAGCCTAGTTACCGTTTGGTAACACAAGCCTAGTCTTAATAGAAACTCAATCTCATCGCATAATGTGATACAGTACAATAATTAACCAATCAAACTTAATCCGCCTAAAATCTATAGTAAATTATTAAACAGAACTTATACTATCTGTTCATTGACACGAGATGACTCTGTGTATAGAGCATTTAATTGCATACAGTTAATAGAAACAATAAAGTAATTATAAATCAATTTTTTCATTTTCTCTCATTTAATGTTGCATACACGACTGAGCAACTTCTTGATTACTGATAGTAACATAGCATAATGTTTATTGGCATTAAATAGCACAAGCACATTTATAGCCACAGATGATGAAGTTTGACAAATTTCAAAATATATCAGTTAGTTATATTCAAAATATATCAGTTAGTTAATACACATTTATTTGAGCTCGATTGCGAAACAAGTTCTTTCAACTTATATTAATCACTCTCGAGACCTCATTCGGGGGTCGAACTCCGGACCTGTCGCACCTGAAGCGAACGCACATTCACTGCGCTATCACGACTTCCACTATATCAGTTACAATTAGTTGATGAAAAAATACAATAAGTGACACATGAAATATAATTGCTGCACTGTTCGTGTATTTGTGTATTACCTAGTTATGTTATGAAAACAGCTTACTTGATTTACGCCATGTTCTCATAATCTAGAAATTGAATTTGGAAGATATTCCGGTTTAGAAAAGACAAACACGACTTTGTAAATTATGTTCAAACAATGTTGTTGAGTCTGAATATCACTTCTTATTTTATTGTCGAAATAGTTCAAATGGTGTTGAAATGTGCATGAAGTTATTATATATATTATGTAGCACATATGTTTATGTGTGTATTGTCGTTGCTTGATTAAAACCGACATAGCTCTACATACTATATTTAATTTAATTTAATAATATTTTATTGCAATTTTTTTCATATAGACGAATACAATTTACAAATCACAATAACATTACTGTCATATTAATAACATACATAAATCCTGATAATATCCATATACATATACATGACATTTTCAAAGTACAAAAGGATTGGGCTACAAATTTTGAAAACATTAGCAACAGCTCTTTCTAAAACGTACGCTTATGAGAATGCTAAAAATGAACAAGAAGAAATGAGAGAGACAAACGTTTAATAGCCGCCATAGTACGCTGCTTGACTGCCTCTCTCTCCCCTAAACCCCAACCTCAAAACAATATCGGACAATAACAGACAAACAAAACAGACTATATGATCGAAGTGATGGCTCCAGTCAGGAAGAGCATATTTCAGACTAGAAGTCCATTGAATTGATATGAACAGACAGCAGCTCTATGCACTTAATGCTTGATGTCGGTATGTTCATAATATTACAGCATGATATTTTATTCTAAATTGGAAATCTTCTCGTTTTAGTGAAAATGAAATGTTTGTAAAACATTGGCTCTGACATTGACGCCATTTGTGGATGGAAGCATGCACAAAGGCGAATGTAGCCGGTGTACAGACAAGCATGGAGAGATGGGAATCACTTGACATATGATGCACATGTCACTCAAATACAAAGGGAGAAGAATTATATAAGACTCTGTCTTTCATTCTAACCCATTTTCTGTATTTTGATTATGTATGATGTATGCATTGTTCAATATGTATTAGATTGGGAAATATAATATGTTTAAACTACTCAAATACAATGCAACATATTGGATTTGAATCATGTTTGTTAGCTGATTGCGAAGCAAGCTCTTACAACTTATATTAATCACTCCATCGTCACGAGGCAGAGAGAAGAGCAACGTGGAGCTTAAATGCCTTGCCTAAGGGCACAAATCGTAACGGCTCCAACGTGGCTTGAACTCCGAACGCGCTACCGATGCGTTACCGATGCGTTACCGATGCGCTATCACGGCGTCCATTTACATCATGCATGACCTATAAACAATCACAAACAATACTCATTGCAGCACGAGAGCACATTCTAAATATAACCGTAAAGAAATTAATTATGTATTTTATTGGCAGTTTTTCTCACTAATGCAACCCGGGTTCGATCCTCGGACTGGGGAGTATGTGAGCTGGTACGGTGGTCGCCAGATCGGACAGGTGGATTTTTTCCGGGTACTCCGGCTTCCTCCCACACGAATGACCACATTATTTACGCTTTCATCCGCGCCAACGAGAGTGATTAATATAAGTTGTTAAAACTTGCTTCGCAGTCGTTGTAAAATAAATTTTAAAAAACAAACAAAACAACCCAGGTATATGTACGTGAAGTGAAAACGAATGTTACAGTATCTATCAGGGGCAATAAATCTGTGTACATCTCCTTTAAAACAAACTGTCCAAAAGATGTGAGAAACTGGTTCGAGCCCCGCTCAGACCGTGTCTCTTTATATGAAAATGTTCTTATGGGAGGTTGGTGCACTAAGTACTGGTTAATCGCTGGAGCCTGCCCAGATAAGGTGTTGTTAGGTAAAGTGTCCGTCTCTCAAATGGGCAACCGGTAGCGACGCTAAATAAACTTAAATATTTTTTTTTTTAATGTGAGAAACAGTATTATACGGGCCATGGTTCAGTGGTTAACGCGTTGTACTGTGTTTGCAGGAATCGAAGGTTCCATGTCTAACCATAATACTATTAACAGTGTTTCAGATGGGATATACGGCATGTAAACGAACAATGGGGGATTATGTAATGGGTCTTGACCATCCTCCAACAAAATAAAATAATAATAATAAAGACTTTATTTTACGAGTTAACTCATTTAACAAAAGTTAATCTGCAATGAGGCCCTCGACATATATACAAATGTTTGCGGAAGTCGTGATAGCGCGGTTGTAGAGCGTTCGCTTCAGGTGCGAAAGGCCCGGAGTTCGAGCCCCGCTGGAGCCATTTAGCAAGGAGCCAAAGGCATTTAATTTACACATGCCTCTTCTCTATCTCGTGACGATGGATTCCATCAGGAATGAGGTCTCGAGAGTGATTAATATAAGTTGTAAGAACTTGTTTCGCAATCGAACTAAAATAAATTTGTATAAACTATTCATACACATCAAATGCAATAAAAAGATAGGACTATACGTGAGAACTGTACATTGGAATTATATAGTACATGTAAAAGCAGAAAAATAGAGAAACTATATATAATGTGTAGTGGAATATGATGATATCTGGAATTGTCTAGTAGTGTAGTGGAGAAACTGTATATAATGTGTAGTGGAATATGATGATATCTGGAATTGTCTAGTAGTGTAGTGGAGAAACTGTATATAATGTGTAGTGGAATATGATGATATCTGGAATTGTCTAGTAGTGTAGTGGAGAAACTGTATATAATGTGTAGTGGAATATGATGATATCTGGAATTGTAGTGGATTGATAATTGGATTGGCCAGTAGGGTAGAAACGGGGAATGAACCAATTAATGACAATAAATCTATTAATTTTTAACAATGTACTGATATAACTTATAGAGGTTTCTTCAAAATATGCATGAAATCAGTTTAAGGACAGCACTTCACATAATCTAGTAACTATAGCAACTGTGATACACATTTATGATAAAGACTGTGACACTATCATATGAAGTCATAATAGCCGAATTATGTGATTAGTTTCTATTGCTATTGTTTGAACTTCCGGTGACGTCGATTATTAAACGTATAACATAATAAAAAGAAACGGTATCTGTGTCCTGCTGGTGACCAGACACATAACGTCATAATTATTTTGGATAATTATTTACTTTTACTAAATGGAACTGTCAATGTTTTACAACTGCTATCAACGTAATGAGCGTGGAGGCTTCCTGGAATTATCTTGGAATTATCCGGGCCATCTCAAATATCCTAGCTCTGATTAGCAATTTGATGTAGCGCTACTATTAAATGTATCTAAAATCCTTAAAAGTGAGCGTTTTGCAATCAAACGAGTAATTGACTGAGTTCACTATATTAAGAAAAACGATACATACGGCAAAGACGTTCGATCCCCCCCCCCCCCGTCTGACCTAATCAAATTAACAGTCTTTCAGATGGGACTTTAAACCGATGCCTCGTGTCGGTGCTGTACACCGTGCACGTAAAAGAACCGGAGGATATTCTGGAATGGGTCTCTGTCTGTATCATTGCACTATCATCCAAAAATCTAAAATGACTAATCTCTGCAGGAAGCGTCGCTCATATGGGCAACCGGTAGCGACGATAAATAAACGTAAAACACATACATACCGCAAACATTTCGATTTGCACGAATATAGTTGTAATAATTATACGTACAGATATATAATTATTATATTAAATTTAGTATTGGGCTTCAAACATTGGGCGGGAAGACATACGTGCGGGGTGTAGGTTTATCACAATGTTTACAAATTGTATGCATTATGGGCATATCGTTGTACTAGCTATTAAAAACCAAAATACAGAAATATCATTATGTACCTGAATTTAAGCATCTCTGCGTCATCCTATGACTTCTCCACTTCAACATTACAAATACACAAAGAAGAAATACTATTGAGAATCACGGGTGTTTATCATAGTTTTGCCGGCAGTTACGTAATCAGTAGTTCCGGGTATACCGCGGCAAATGGCCGGGCCCTGATTTGGATGTTTATACATGGTAATACAATGATGTGAATATTTGATAGAGACCGTAATCTGTACAATAGATAGCTGTCTAGCAGTAAATTCATCATTTTAACATAAAACATGAATATCTTTTTACTCTCCCGCCAGACAACAACAACGAGCTTTAGTGCCACGATGGGTCTACTCTTTATGAATAATAAAATGCGGGAATCTGGATATATCTCCACATGTCAATAGATGCACATCACAGGAGAAAGTTCCAAAGATATGAACATCAGCTTGTTTTTAATAAAATAATTACTAAATTTGGGAGAAAAAGCAATTCTCGGACCTTATTATGCCCATATTTGGTTGTTACGAGAAGTACGTAGTAACTTAAACACGTGATTAAACAGTTTCATTAATAAATATCAGATAGCAAACCACCATTTTACAAAGTTGGAATGAACATAAATATATATGATGGACATTTGGAGCATGTTTTCTGATAAAGGGGTGGGGTAATTTTACATAGAACTTGATATTCAGGTAAGCATCGATCATAAGTGGTTTACTTAGCAATTATGTTGACAGTTTATGACTTCTTGTTTATCAATACAAGTTTACCTTTCTGAGTCAACACTGATCCAATGGAAAGAATGATAGGTGACTCTCACTGGGTAGTGTCGCCGCGGAATTTGTACATGCAATGAAGTTATCCAGCTGGCTTGGGCAGGTCGGTGGTTCAACTCGAGTCCGAGCCTGAAGTACTGCTCGAAGGTGCACCGGGGTCTTCCTCCACCAATAACAATCGGACAGTCGTCATATAACATAAGCTGTTTGTGAAGTACTGCTCGAAGGTGCACCGGGGTCTTCCTCCACCAATAACAACCGGAGAGTCGTCATATAACATAAGCTGTTGGTGCGGCTTTAAACCCTAAAAACAACAAAGAAACAAAAGCAATGGCCGTCATATCGTGCAACGAACACGGTTAATTCCCCAACGTGTTCGATTTAACCCTCGCCTGTACATGATATATACAGACGTTGACGAGAAATAGCATATACTTAGATATAGAGCGGATAATACGTGAGTTTCATATAGCTAGATATAGAGCGGATAATACGTGAGTTTCAAATAGCTAGATATAGAGCGGATACTACGTGAGCTTCATATAGCTAGATATAGAGCGGATAATACGTGAGTTTCATTTTACGAACACATACACATACTAGAATTGTGTTGATTTGTGTACTAAATATGGCTCATTTTACAACCCAAACCACATGCTAGTCCCAAACCACATGCTAGTCACAAACCACATGCTAGTCACATAGCAAATGCTAGCCACACACCACATGCTAGTCACACACCACATGCTAGTCACACACCACATGCTAGTCACATACCAAATGCTAGCCACACACCACATGCTAGTCACACACCACATGCTAGTCACACACCACATGCTAGTCACACACCACATGCTAGTCACAAACCACATGCTAGTCACAAACCACATGCTAGTCACATACCAAATGCTAGCCACACACCACATGCTAGTCACACACCACATGCTAGTCACACACCACATGCTAGTCACAAACCACATGCTAGTCACACACCACATGCTAGTCACAAACCACATGCTAGTCACACGCCACATGCTAGTCACAAACTACATGTTAGTCACACATGTAAGGTCTGTGAAAATGATTAAAGATATTAATTTCTCTGAAAGCTACAGCTGAGTTGCAAACTGGCATTGTCTGTTCGATTTATGCAATGGTTATCACGCTCTCGTCTCACAATGCACTGTGGATTCGATCCTCAGACCGGGATGTATGTGAGGTGGTATGGTGGTCGCCAAATCAGACAGGGGAGCTTTCCACCGGCTACGTACCAATTGACGATAATATTTACAACAAATCGGCCGCTTAGAAAGTAGAGCTTTGTTAATATGTTCCTATATGTTCCTGCTATATAGTATATGTTGAATGAACATTGATTAAAACATGAATATTTTATTTTACGAACATCGCCCTGCGCAAATAGCTAAGTGAGGCACTCGTATAACAGATTGTTCATTTCCTTTTATGATAGATTGTCTCGAACTGACATAATTATGTTTTATCGTTAACAATCATTTATTAACTATCAAAATGAGAGAACACATTGTGTGGCCACTCAACCCAGTTAGGCTGAATACAGTACAAACATTGTCTAATTATCACGTTACTGGTGTCATTTCGTAGCTAATGCTGTAACCACGTGACTGACAGGAACCGGAAGTACACATCAGTTCATCAAGCATATACAAGCAATGGAGTTCATTATTGTGCATCAGTTTATTGTCGAGTAAAAGCATACACTCTTGGTATTACACGGCAATCAATCGGTTTTATTCTGATGGTTGTCAGGATTATTCCTGTGTACTTATGGTTAACCGGACATCATGTATTGTGGTAATTGAGAGCGTGTTAATTCACTGTTAGCCAACCAGTATGTCTGTTACTTTATGTTTTGCCTGTTTATGTAATCAAACAGTTCAGAACAGTTTTAAATGACAATACTGTAAAATCAATATACACAGATTAGACCTCTAGATCATGGTTTCGGCACAACTATGAGCAGTAATAATGAGTAACTACCCATGAGACAAGAACTTCTTTCAAGCTCCTACTATTTTTGAATTGTGTGTGTTTTACATTTATTTATCGTCGCTACCGGTTGCTTATATAAGAGACGCCTACTGAAGAGATTAGTCACTTTAGATTTTGAAGGATAATGCAACGATGCATATATATATATATATATATATATATGCACCTATTCCAGAGTCTCCTCTGGTTCTTTTACGTGCACGATGTAAAGCACTGACACGATACCTGATATGAGTCATTTTAGTATAGCATAGCGGGGGATCGAACCTTGTATTGCAAGTCCAGCGTGTTAACCACTTGACCACTGGTCCGATGCTACTAGTTTAATTCCGCAATATTAGTAATGTTCAGTAAATGTTAAGCTTAGTAATGTTACAAGTAGGCCCTAGGTATGTTATAATTTACAAGTAGGCCCTATGTATGTTATAATGTTACAAGTAGGCCCTATGTATGTTATAATTTACAAGTAGGCCCTAGGTATGTTATAATTTACAAGTAGGCCCTAGGTATGTTATAATTTACAAGTAGGCTCTATGTATGTTATAATTTACAAGTAGGCCCTAGGTATGTTATAATTTACAAGTAGGCCCTAGGTATGTTATAATTTACAAGTAGGCCCTAGGTATGTTATAATTTACAAGTAGGCCCTAGGTATGTTATAATTTACAAGTAGGCTCTATGTATGTTATAATTTACAAGCATTATATCATAACGTGATTATTGAACGTCTAAACAGTCATACCATGAACTGTTTGTGTAAATTATTTAGGAAGGAGAGGGCAACCGTAAGCTGTATAGCTTTCTGTCCAATTCCCTGTTTCAATTGTCATAAATAATCATGTACATGATAGAAAATAAATATGTTTTGTGTACCCACTACAATGTGTAATTATTGTATTTGCTTTAAACGTCTTATAGATGTTTTACGCACTAAACTATTGTTGTTGTTGTTGTTGTTTAAGCTAAATTCGCAATTGTGCGATGTTGTATAAAATGAAGACTGTCTGTAAAAGTGGAGGCCAATAGACGAGAAGATATGGATTTAAAGACTGATCAGTCATATAACCATGTTATCGTGTCATCTATATGTGACATTTCGAGTGCTGTTGTCTGTCTGTGATGTGATGTGGGTGTCCCTGTAGTGTCATGGGGTATCTCTTGTGGCCACTGCTTCTGCATTAATTCAGGTCTTTATACATTTAGGCGTGCAATCAAATATAACATCAGTGTGCGCAATCGTGCAGTTTATGATTCAGTTTATTGGACTTAAATTCTCAAAGGACTTTGCAAATAGACTATTGAAATACAATTAACACAGACGGTTGTGGTCTCCTTAGGCAACACATTTAAATGCACATTGTATCCTTTCCCCGCGCTATGGCGATGTATTCCGCCAGGATTCATATCTCGTCATCTGTTAGTCTAAAGATAAAGGCATTTGTTTCGTAATCGAACTAACCGCTATCAAACATGCAATGCATAAAGTTTCTTACGTTACAACGACTGTAGACGATTTGACACGTCTTGGTTTATTCCGACAGTGTTGGTTCGTCTGGGTGTGTTTTGGTTTATTCCGACAGTGTTGGTTCGTCTGGGTGTGTCTTGGTTTATTCCGACAGTGTTGGTTCGTCTGGGTGTGAGATATAGATGATGTACTGTGGATTGGGGGATTCGGGTGTGGGATTGTACGATTTGGGCTGTTCTGTCATTTGGTGCTTGGTGTTATTCTGGGTTGTGCCCTTCGGTTCGATTCTGGGATTGAAATTCTGCCGTTGCCATGTGTGCACTTTCTTGTCCATTATGGTGAGTATCTTGCGGCGCGACTCACAGTGTGGTTTAATCTCATTGGCTAACACTGTGACTCACTGTGGCACCAACATTTCGTGTATGGCAAAACACTCTATAGAGTAGATAGACAAAGTACAACCCAATTCATATTTTAGTTATGATGGACACGTGCTGATACGTCATGCGGGGCAAATGGTAGTGTATGTTAGTCATCGGCTTCAGTGGACCTTAATCAAATTAAGCACACACATACACACGCGACGTACACACACACGCACAACGTACACGGGCGCACACGCACACACACGACGTACAAGTATACGCACGTACGTACACAAACACGCACGCAAGCACGCACGCACGCACACACACAGACACACACACACATGCAGTGACACAAACAAAGACACACGCAAGGACGCACACATACGACGCGCACACACGCGCGCGGACACACATGCACACACACACACGTACGGACACACATATAACATGTACATTATTTAACATTTGTTCATTATATCAGACATTTAATTATTAAGAATCATCACAAATATTATGCACCCAGCAATATAAAACATACGTTGACTTTTACCTCCAGGAAAACACGTATTCACATATACTGCTATTATTGTGACTGTTAGAAAAGTACTACATTTATTTAAGGAATGAATCGCGGGTTAATAGTTTCCATCTGGATATGAACTACATTGGGCGTGGTTAAAGTGCGTGGAGGTCGAAGGCATCCATACTAACATTAAGCACACCCAATGTAGTTCATACCCCGATGGAAACTATTAACCCGCGATTCATGACTTATATTTACATTAATTCTTCTTTTCAATGTGACAAAGAAATAAATCACACTTTCCATTTAAAAGGTATTTAGTCCAATTTGTGACTTGCCGTGTGGCGGGGACCTGGTAATTAGATCATCCTTGGACCAAACAGCGTAAACAGTAAGACACGCCTTCTCACGCGACGATCGTTGCCTAATACTGCGAATGCGCATGTCCGTAATATCGAGTGCGTATGCTAGCTGCATACCATTAGTTGGAAACCCCTATATGATAATGTATGCAATCCGGGAACCTACGTTCGTCGAAGGAAATGCAATAGCAATGTAAATATTAGGAATTTAAACTGCTTAAATCAATTATTTGTGAGACATGCTCTTCGTGAGTTTCGAAATATTGAAGCATAGTTTACGACTGTTTGAAGCATAGTTTACGACTGTTTGAAGCATAGTTTACGACTGTTTGAAGTATAGTTTACGACTGTTAGAAATTATATCTAACATTGTGTGTGTACGCAGGGAACAATAAAATAATAATAATGACAGAATACTGGAATGTATCCTTGAAATTATCACTGCGCTCACATGCTTAAATTAGAGGATTCATTATTGCTAACTGGCATATCAATACGAACATAGAATGAAACATATGGAAGCATAGCCTACGTCAAATCTAAGCACTGAGCAACCCAAACAACCCCAACAACGGTTCCACACATGCATGCCTGTCTCTTTCAACGTGATCTTCACTGGCTGTCCGATTAGCGCAGCGCTCGCTTCTCACCAATGCAATCCGGGTTCACTCCTCGGACCGGGAAGTATGTGAGATGGTACAGTGGTCGCCAGATCGGCTTCCTCCCACACAAATGACCACATTATGCGCTTTCATCCGCGCCAACGAGAGTGATTAATATAAGTTGTTAAAACTTGCTTTGCAATCGTTGTAAAATAAATAAAGTTTAAATTAAATCTTCACTAGCTTATAGTCGAAAGGTGAAAACACAGACATCAGCACTCGAAATGTCACATATAGATGACATGATAGCATGGTTATACGACTGATCAGTCTTTAAATCCATATCGTCTTAAGGTCGCCATACCACACAAACCAGCATACCTGGTAGTCCACATTGATACTGCGTGTGATCACAGGAACTGGACATTTTATCCATAAGCCACCAAAGGTCTCGTACCTCTATCTTAGGACACCCCCCTCTATTAAAAAATATATTTTAATAGAGAGGGGTGTCATATGATAGAATTACGAGACCTTTGGTGGCTTATGGATAACATTTCAAGTGATTTTAATAGAGGGGGTGTCCTAGGATAGAGTTACGAGACCTTTGGTGGCTTATGGATAAAATGTCAAGTTCCTATGGTGTGATATACACTGAATGGATATTCTAACTAGACCTTTGGATAATTGGCGATTTCCCCACCATTTATTCATCGATTGGGTTTAAATTTGGAATATATATCAATAAACATGTAATACGTATTTCAGTGAAATTTCATTTCAATTGAACTTCAATAAATGATAAAACTTAACAAATAAAAATCACTACTATCAAATTGAAATTCACAAAATGGCGACAATGAGATCAAATAAAATTCAAACAAAGTGAACACTCACCCAAAATAACAGCATAAACTCGGCAAGAAGTAATACTTTGTTTAATACCGAAATCTAAGTGTGTTTTGGTGTGGTTTCCGTAATAGAACATTACTATATTTTTGCACCCGCCATGAACTTCTCGTGCTTATTGATGTAACCATACCCGTGGCCACGTGTGGGCAATCGTCACGGTGTATGATTTTACCTGTTTTATATTGCCGTTCTATTATTATGATAAGGTGCAACAATTCAAACCAATACCTATAACCATATTTGAACAAAATCGAATTGAAAAAGGTCTAGTTAGAGCATCCGTTCAGTATAGATATAGTATTGAAATGTGTTATTATTATTTTATATTTACATCGCCGAGTATTGCACTTCCTTCGATGTGCCCTGATTGTATACATTTTCGTATGAGGGTTCCCAACTAATTATATGCAGCTGACATGCGCACTCGAAGATACAGGCATGCGCATTCGCAGTGTTAGGCAGCGTTCGTCGCGAGGAAAAGCGTGTCTTACAGTTTACGCTGTTCCAAGGATGATCTATTTACCTGTTCCGGCACACGGTATGTTGCAAATCTGGAATAAAAACATGTTAAATGCAAAGTGTGCTATTTTTCCGTTGCGTCATTGAAAAGAATAATTAATGTAAATATAATGTATGTGTTTTACGTTTATGTATCGTCGATATTGTCCATATGAGCGACGCCTCCTGAAGAGATTAATCATTTTAGATTTTCGGAGGATAGTGCAATGATACAGACAGATACCCATTCCAGAGTCTCCACTGGTTCTTTTACGTGCACGGTGTACAGCACCGGCACGAGGCATCGGTTTAAAGTCCCATCTGAAAGACTGTTAATTGTATTAGGGTCAGACGGGGGATCGAACGTCTTTGCCGTATGTATCGTTTTTCTTAATATAGTGAACGCAGTCAAACTCGTTTGATTGCAAACCGCTCACTTTTAAGGATTTTAGATAAATGTAATAGTAGCGCTACAATTCATGAAATTGCTAATCAGAGCTAGGATATTTGAGATGGCCTGGATATTTCCAAGATAATTCCAGGAAGCATCCACGCGCATTACGTTGATAGCAGTTGTAAAACATTGACAGTTACATTTAGTAAAAGTAAATAATTATCCAAAATAATTATGACGTTATGTGTCTGGTCACCAGCAGGATACATATACCGTTTCTTTTCTTAATGTCCATCTGAAAGACTGTTAATTTTATTAGGGTCAGACGGGGGATCGAACCTGCGATCTCTGGATTACCAGTCCAGCGTGTTACCACGGACTACAGATCCGATGTAAATATAAGTAATGAATCGCTGATTAATAGTTTCCATCGGGGTATGAACTACATTGAGCGTGTTTAATGTTAGCGTGGATGCCCTGCGGCCTCCCGTACTTTAACCACGCCCAATGGAAACTGTTAACCCGTGATTCATTCCTTAACTATATACTGTGTACTTCTGTATGTACCCATCCTCTTGGTTATTAGCTGTGTTGTCATTGCTATATATGGACGAGAATCCGTACATACATAATGTCGAAGTACTAGATGATATATATCTCTTTGTTTCAGTGTGGTCGAATTATATGTCTTATATTTCACTGAATGAATAGTGACAGCAATATCATCACGAGTGGCGCTAGTCGAGAGTTTTATTGATAGCGTTCTAAGTTCATGAGTGAAGTATGCTGGTAATTAAGCAGCCGATGCCATACATTCGGAATATTTACTTTGGAGGACCGTTCCCGAATAAAATGTGTCAAAGTCTCATCAAGAACCTGTGATTCGTGGCAGGAAATTCAAACTGTATTCAAATATGCAAAGAGAAATATGTCACGATAACAGTCCAATATTGTTCAAGATGCATATGATGATCCACAGGGCACCGTCCAGACATCGTCCAGATCCACAGGGCACCGTACATACATCGTCCAGAGCCACAGGGCACCGTACATACATCGTCCAGAGCCACAGGGCACCGTACATACATCATCCAGAGCCACAGGGCACCGTACATACATCGTCCAGAGCCACAAGGCACCGTACATACACCATCCAGAGCCACAGGCCCCGTACATACATCGTCCAGAGCCACTAGCACGTACATACATCGTCCAGAGCCACAGGGCAACCGTACATACATCGTCCAGATCCACAGCACCGTACATACATCGTCCAGAGCCACAGGGCACCGTACATACATCGTCCAGAGCCACAGGGCACCGTCCAGACATCGTTCAGATCCACAGGGCACCGTACATACATCGTCCAGAGCCACAGGGCACCGTACATACATCGTCCAGAGCCACAGGGCACCGTACATACATCGTCCAGAGCCACAGGGCACCGCACATACATCGTCCAGAGCCACAGGGCACCGTACATACATCGTCCAGATCCACAGGGCACCAGGCACCGTCCAGATCTACAGGACACCGTCATGTTCAACAGGATACCGTATAGATCCACAGGACACCATCCAGACACCGCCCATATCCACAGGATACCGTACAGACTCACAGGGCACCGTCTAGACACCGTCCAGATCCACAGGCCACTGACCAGCCATCGTCCAGATTTCCAGTCATTTTGCAAATTGCCTCATTCACATGTATACAGAAATGATATTCTCTAATGCCAATGTCCCCGGACAGGTTCACACATGCTTGGTATATATGCATGTTCCTAGTGCCTGTTTGTGTGACAAACACAGGTACAGAATTACACGGGTTTATATAGCTACATTAATAATGCGCGTGACGCGTGACATTGAGAAATGTTGTCAATATCAATGATGAGACAAGACGTTCCGTGATCCAATATGTCGCATCTGTATTTGATAAACAGGAAGCAAGCGACACTGTTTCTTTTCAAAGCGCAGATTTATAACGAGTTTCCATCATATTTAGTCAGTTAAATGTTACAGTAAACTATTACAGAATACACATGCATTATTTAAATGGAGAATGATGCAATTTTCTTTACCGATAAATATGTGTGTTTAGACATTAACCGTAGTATCTTCATTTGCTTTTTATGCTCCGATATAGTCTATAGTTTTCGCACTGTTCGTCCGTGTGTTCGTCCGAATCAGTATTTCCTGTCCGGGCAGTAACTTCTTAGGCTATGGAAGGATTTCAAAACTAATGTGCTACAAATGTGCGTAGCTTCACGGTCAAGGTCACACATTGGGGTGGGGGCATTCATCACATGCTGTGGTATTTCTTGTTTGACACAAAATCAGTAATATGCAAATCGGAGAAATTGGTCACGTGTTGTCCTCTGAATACTACTTATATTAAGAAGGAAATTTCTTAGATTTGGTTTCTTCTGTTTTCATCGTTGCTTCAATTGCACGACATGCTGTCAATATTCACCAGTTCTCCACATGCTGTCAATCTTCACCAGTCCCTCCACATGCTGTCAATCTTCACCAGTTCTCTCGTATTTTAATTATTAAACTATTTAATCTCGACATATATCCTATATTGTACTTTACAGGGAAACCGTATTGTAAATTAATTAAGATGAGTTTGATAAAATCCAACATCTGGTCATGGAACAAGGATTCCAACACAAGGGACCAATATACATTTCGGGATAAATCGGATTTTATCTGCCAAGGGAGGTAATAGAAAAACAGCGATATGGGTCATTAGGTAGATCGCATGAAATAAGACAGTGTACATATATGTATGATTACATACGCGCATAGTGCACATCCGTCCTCACAATACATGGTCAGTTTAAAGTATAATGGTGGTTACGGTCGTTGACTTTTCCCTTACCGCCGTATGTTCGAATCCCGCTGGGGGTGTCGAATACTTTCAAGTGAAGAAGCTACATAGCTGGTTTGCGGAAGGTCGATGTTTTACCATCCGTGCTTGCCTGAACTACTGTTCGGAGTGGCACCCAGGGTCTTACTACATTACTTAGCGACTTTAAACCCCCCAAATCAGGAGTGGTACCCAGGGTCTTACTACATTACTTAGCGACTTTAAACCCCCCAAATCAGGAGTGGTACCCAGGGTCTTCCTCCATTACTTAGCGACTTTAACCCCCCCCCCCCCAAATCAGGAGTTGCACCCAGTGTCTTTCTCCATTACTTAGCGACTTTAAACCCCCAAATCAGGAGTGGCACCCAGGGTATTCCTCCATTCATTAGCGACTTTAAACCCCCCAAATCAGGAGTGGCACCCAGGGTCTTCCTCCATTCATTAGCGACTTTAAACCCCCAAATCAGGAGTGGCACCCAGGGTATTCCTACAGTAACAATTAAAACAGACAGTGGAAGTCGTGATAGCTCAGTGGTAGCGCGTTCGCTTCAGTTGCGAAAGGCCCGGAGTTTGACCCACGCTGTAGCCTTTACGATTGTTCCCTTAGGCAAGGCATATCAATTCCACATTGCCTCTTCTCTCTCCCTTGTTGTGATGGATTCCATCAGGAATGAGGTCACGAGAGTGATTAATATAAGTTGTAAGAACTTGTTTCGCAATCGAACTAAAATAAATGTGTGAAACTAAGAAGCTAAAATATCCAGAACCAGATCCAGATCCAGATCCAGATCGTGTTCAATGCTCTATCTCGCCCCTACATACACTTAACTTGTTATGAACTGAGCTATTCTACTGATTGAATATTGGATAACAATATACAGATATAGCTGTAATGTTCACATTATAAACACTCGTGCTGTTTGAATCAATGGAAATGGATTAGTAACTGATTACGATTTAGTCTAGTATTTCTCAACAGTTATGAAACATATTGTAACAGTTGTATTATCCATAACATTATTGGGTTCCATTATTATTGTAAAGTTCAAAATTGGATCAATTGTTTACTCTCCGTATCTTAGAGGACTACAATCTCGTCATGGTAGTTAGTACTCAAGTTAATAAACATATATCCTAGTTATATTATTTTGGAGGGAGGTATTCCAAAATGCAAATAGCACAAGGTTAGTGCCTGCGCACGTTCACAATAGACTGACATTATAATGTGCTGGTGCTACTGCAGTAGGTTACATGTCAGTCATCTGATAGTTTACGTCAGGAATTAATTAGCCTAGTGAATTCTGATTTGATTCAGAATGCATATGAAGCATGCATCTAAATGCCTTGATGAATGTATTGTCTAATAGTCGCTTTACGAGAATATGACAGCTTTATTCTTATCTGGCATAAAATAGTGCTTTCTGCTTGTAATGTGTGTGTGGGGGGGGGGGTACTGTACTAAAATAAACATTCTGGGGGGGGGGGTACTGGCTACTAAAATAAACAATTCGTTAAGCATTTTATTCCGTAATGCGTGCTTTCCCACTAACGATCACGGTCCAAGACCCATCGCATACAGGACCGCGGTCCAAGACCCACCGCATACAGGACCGCGGTCCAAGACCCACCGCATACAGGACCGTGGTACAAGACCCACCGCATACAGGACCATGGTACAAGACCCACCGCATACAGGACCACGGTCCAAGACCCACCGCATACAGGACCGAATCTGTCACGCATACAGGACCGCATCTGTCACATACGTTATATTCTTTACTTCAAAGAACCGAGTCTAGTCCTTTGAGAAGTGGTTGAGCTATGTTATGTTGATGAGATTATCAAAGAACCGAGTCTAGTCCTTTGAGAAGTGATTGTCTAATCCGTGTATGTAATACTTGTAGGTATCTATCACCATAATAGAAGAACGTAGGAGTTTTTCTTTTATCTTTGTTTATATATTTGTTAAAGGTGTTTAGAGTTGTGGCATTCCTAATGTTACTCTCTATGTCATCCCATTCTCTTATTATGGATGGTAAAAATGAATTGTAGTATGAAGTTGTCCTGCAGTCAATTGATCGTATAGCGTCAGCTTTTCGATGATTATAACGACTAACTGAACAAACATGTACAGGTAAAAGATCAGATAAGTAGTTAGGTGGATAACAGTTTTCATTTTATTAAACAGAATTAGTTTGTGTCTACGGATACTTAAAGGTTCCCAGTTCACTTCATTGTGTAGATCAATTAATGAAACTAATTTAGGTGCACCTGTTGGCAGCCTGGTTTTGAATTTTTTCTAATTCATTTTTTACGAATTCGGGAATATTATCCCATAAAACATCTGAATATTCTTATAATAGGGCGTATGAATGATGCATAGATTATCTCTAAGGATTTACGATCTAGTTTGTATTTTAATTTTCGCATTATGTATATTCGTTTCCATGCATGTTCCTTAATGTAAGTGAGGTGACTGTGCCAAGTGCAATCTTTAGTAAAATATAATCCCAAGTGCTTATGTGAACTAACCTCTAATATTGGGACATCGTTCATTGTCAATTGTAAATATTGTCGTGCATGGCGAGCTCTGGAGAAGGTTACAATTTCTGATTTAGAAGGATTGAATGTAACGCACCAGTTTGATGCACATGTGGATATTGCCTGCATATCACTCACACACATGCACAAGAATAACATCAGCTAAGTTAATATCTTCGACAATAATATACAAAGATGTATCATCGGCAAATAACTGTATATTACTTTGTATTTCATTAACAATATCATTAATAAAATGTATATTCATTTTAACAATAAAAGAGGGCCTAATATGGAACCCTGCGGAACCCCGGCACGCAAGTATGTAGCGCCTGAAAGTACAACACGTTGTCGTCTACTGCTTAGATAGTCTGAAGACCAGTCATGTAATTCACCTGTAATGCCAGCAGAATTCAGTTTTATAATAAGACCACGGTGCCACACATTATCAAAAGCTTTACTTATGTCTAAAAACACTGCTCGAACTTCGAGGCCGTCCACAAAAGCTTTACAAAAGATATCATACAAGAAAGTCAACTCATTGACGTTGGAATCACACGGGAAAACCAAGGTTGAAACTGGGATAGAAAATGATTACTTGTATGATTATTAAAACTATATTTGAAGATTATACGTTCACAAACCTTTTCCATAGTGTTCAATAATGAAATAGGTATGTAGCTAGATGGTAGTTTTGTGTCACATTTCTTAAATATCGCCGATACATTCGCTTCCTTCCAACTACTGGGTAATTCCTTCCAACGGGCCATTGTCTAATGTTATTAAAACTTGTGGCCCAAACCATTTGTATTTTCATGCTATGTATTGTATATGTATATGCATGACATATGCACTATTGATTTGCAATAAAATATGGTTAAAAATACTAGGTAATTTGCAAGATAAATTGAAAATATCACATAAAGGTTTTGAAAGTTCGTGACAGGCTTCTTTAAGTATTCTATTACCATCAGGACTAGATGCCTTGTCGACAGGTAATAACTTTAGAACAGTGCTTCAGTCGGTGTGATATTGATGCAACTTGTATTTGCATTTGTATTTGTTGCATTTGTATGAACAAATGGCGGTTCTTTGTTATCATTTTCAATAAGTGTCTGCCTCTGGAGCAAATTTCGCCTGACATTAATTTATCTGAAATATATTTTATAATATTTGATTTTTGTCTTTTGTCGTTCTTATTAAAGTTATTAGTTCATTGCGTAGCAGTCTGAATTTAGACCAGTAATAAACAAAATCTCTAAGCTTAGCCTTTCTATATGTACGTTACGTTTCCTTATCTGTAATTTAATGACATTATTTATCCATATGTTTATATCTTCATCTTTTACACTTTCCCAATTAGCCGTGACAAAATTATCACACAATGTCTGGTAATCGCCTCTATTATAAGTCCATATAGATTTTTAGATTTTATTCTTTATTTACGTCTCATCAATGTACAACAAACAACATTCAATATAATAAAAACATATCGATGTACATTGCCACTCAATAATGAATTATAAGAGACAGTAACAGTAACAATTCACAATAGAACATGATTCAACATATAAGTTTCTTAAAACTAGAGTTTATATAGGTTGATCCAGACCGATACTCTCACAAACTGAAGACAATCGTCAAAATGGTGACGGGCACATTGCCACCATTACACCACAGCCGCAAAACGTCACCATGGGTAACCGCTATCAGTGAGATTCTCGGTCCAAAACAAGACCTACTCTTAGATATAAATGTGTTAAATCTAAATTGCCTACGCTAATCTTATCTAAGAAGTGCTTAAAATATTTATTAAAACACTGATATTGAAAAAGAGCACTAACGCGCTTATTAATTAAAAAATGGTATAAAAAAACAATTATCACCTCTGATCAGATCAGTGATGAACTGATTAGCATAGACTATTTAGTTGGCAATAAAAAAGTATTCATAGTATTAAGAAACAATTGAGATACATTATTTACATGCTAAATATATATATATTACAATCTATGAACTGCATAACATACTGATTTTATTTACACGTCAAAAACCGTCGTTTTTGAAGAATTTCAAAACAGGTTTTGGCACATAATCTTATCAGTTCCTTACTGGAGAAAATTAAAACAAACTTTTCTGAATCAGAAAGATTAATAAAATTACCATAAATACCCATTGTTTTTCTAATAAGCGGTAACCTAATATCTGCATACGTACAACATTGCAAAATAACATGTAGTTCATTTTCAACGGAGTCACAGAATGGACATTTCCTTTGATCTACACTCAGATTCTCGTACCTGCCCGTCTCTATTCTTATTGGTGCAACACCACAACGAAATTTACTCAAAGCAGCTATATGACTAAGAGGTAAAAACATCATACAGTAGTCTTCTACTTTGAATTCTGTTTTAAATAGCTTATACAACCGTAATTTATTTCTACCTCGACCCGATATACCAACATCTCTATTAATAGATGTAAACCAGTTTAATTTGAACCTAGCCATTAGTTTACTTTCCATTGAGAATACTAATGATGATGGCTTAGGCTCGGTAATATTTGCAAACATACTTAAATTATTTTCATTAAATACTTTTACAATTAAATAATACCAATTTTTACATGAAACATTTGCCTTAGAAGCCACCCAAAGTGCTATGCGTTTGTTCATACGATGTGTATCCATTGACGATATTTTGGACCAGAATAAACATATGCTTTTCCACTGCCATACAACAGTCGGCTTCCAACCCATTTCTCCTGCAATGGCAGTATTTGGAGTGTATTTGCCTACACCCAAAAAGAACCTCATTGCTCTGTTATGAACTGAATCTATACATGAAAATGTTTTGAAGCCCCATATTGGTGCACTGTAATTTATAACAGGCGATATGTCGATCAAAGCTTGCCACTTTGGGTTTATTAAATTTTAAAATTCTAATATTGGACAATGGTATCTAAATTGAAGATCAAGAAACGGTTCTCCCACTCCAGTTAGAACGACACTATTAGGAGTATCAAGATTAAATCTAAAACAGAGGAAGTGGGAGTGGATTGTCGTAAATAGAAGCAGCGCTAGGTGGTATGTAAACTTGGCCGAATAATGCACGTTTATAGTTTGTCATCATAATTTCCAACCAGATATATGTTTCGGCTCGAGGTCAAGACGGCGAGAATAGTGTAAGGTATTTTAACATAAACAATAACACTGCCGTGACTATCACCAACACCTTGCGTTCTGGGGTTTGACAATTTGGAAGAACAATGTCAGAGTTATCTATCGAATCAATTAACCAAGTCTCAGAGAACGCCACATAGTCGAAACTGCCAAGTTCAACTGCTATCAAGTCTAATTTGTTTCTTAAGCTTTGGATATTGTGTTGAACGAAAGAAAATTGGTTGTTCATGGACACTAATTCAGATACAGGTAATTGTTCAACAGTTGACACCATTTACATATGTTGAATTGCATAAAACACACGATAACACTACCAACGAAACAAGATATGAAAATCTATTAAACATTTATGGGATCCCAAATCTGGATGTGCCGGTGTCAAAGTTAAAATCACCCGTCGTGATATTACTCAATTGAGGCAATCGACGGGGTAAAATGATAACATAAATTGGTTGACAATCCGTTAAGTGACTGAAAACATTGTTTTTAAGCTGAATACCTCGTTGTCAGCATAATAACATGTTATTTAGGTTTATGAGTATATAGTACCTGCCAGTGATATTCCCCTAGCTGGCATTATATACTAATATACCCTGTCAAAAAAACAAATAACATATAATAACTATATAACTATATATAGCTTATATTACTTCCAATGTTCATTCAGTGAAATATAAGTTGAGGTTTCACTTAATTATGCAGTTCATTGTCTGATTTCCAATGAAATATAGAAATTTATCATTGAAATAAAATATGTTATTCCACTGGTCTATCTATCTTCCTCTAATGTCGAACCCCTCGCGGGGGTGTAGACATGTAATGGTTGACGGCATCGGAATGACACATTTGATTTCTCACTGCTTTACACGTGTGTAACCTAGTCGCTGCATGTTGAACTGTTGTCAACGTGAATGTCTTCGGACTCAAGCAGTCAGTGACGCTTATGCTCGTCTAAACGCGACGTCATTGCGCCAACTAGCGCACGGTTGTATCATGAAAACACTTTTCAGCCTAATAAATATATAAATTATATGTGTGTTTAAGTGAATGGTGGAATAATATTGCACCCATGAACATAGAAAGCTATAAATACCAATCGTGGCTAGCGCCACTCGTGATAATAATGCTTTCAATGTTCATTCAATGAACTATAATTCGATAATTCACTGGAACATTGTACAAACAAATACCCTCGTATTATTCTCATTGGTTTACGCTTATGGTTCCTAGCCAATGCAGATAGAAATACTGTCAACGTGAACGATTAAGGACTCAAACACGATCTTCTAGCGCCATCCCAACGTGAACGATTCAGTACTCAAGCACGATCTTCTAGCGCCATCCAACGCATTACGGCATTGTTTTCTACCACACAATCACTGTTCAGCCTAAAACAAAAGTAAATATGTTCTTGCAATTCTCCAATGTGGAGTTCTGGTATTTTTGGAATTTTAATTAACGCTGACAACGAAAACGTGTTCTTATTTCATGTGTCTGCTTTAAGTTGCATCACACGTTTCTATAGATCAAATGTATTGGAAATAAGCTGAATTGTTAGATCAACTTGAGCCATCGTAATTTCCTAAGTTACCCATATTTGTTTTATTTGTGTCTGCATCATTTTTATTGATTACTTCCTCCTAAGAAATGATGTATAAATATATCACCAACAGCAGATTCAGATATAGATCTAGTTACTAAAAATAGCCATAAATTCTGCCGTCAATTGACGGCCATTTTGGCACATTATGAAACATTCGATGAACGATGCGTATTGTGTTTAGATCAAATTGCTTATTTCTTGGCAGCCAGTAGATGCATTCATAAAAGAGTGTCACGGAGAAATGTGGTTGCTACAATGGGTCGCTGTACAGTTGTCTCTGTAACCGAGAGGTTAGTGTTTTAGACACAACAGTTTGACTTTTGCTTATACAATCAATTCAAGTAGACATGTGTGTGTGTCATTGAATCATAGGTGTTTCATTGAATACAGTTTTTGAAAAGGCAAACGTTCCGTGGCCGAGTTGTTAAAGTGGTTCACTTCAAACCACTTGCCCCTCACTACTGTAGGTTCTAATCCCATTCGGTGGGTCGGATTCTTTTATGAGCGGAAGATATCAAGATGTGTGTATGAGTCTGATCCTCGGGTCTACCTCAAACAATAACGGCTGGACAGTCGCAAAATGATCAGTACAATTTTAAGCGCCCAAAACAAACACACTATCCTGATTGGATCGTCAAAATCCGCCAATAATACAATGATAGTTTACAGTAATCAGGTGCGTGTTGTCTAGAATTTACTTATGTTTTGCCTCGTATTTCGCCTGCAGAAATTGTTCTTAGAGAAATGAGTCGGAGGTTCATATATTTCTGGTAAATCAGTCCGTGGACACATGACTAATCCGATTTCAACATAATTGTTTCACGGGTGTAGAACAACAACAACACTGTGTTGTAATTCCGATTATAGTTATTTATATTTGCTTGCAGACTTCTCGATGCCGTGTATGACGTTTTATATATAATCCATATAGCGGTCCGATTAGCGCAGTGGTTAGCGCGCTCGCTACTCACAATGCATCCATGGTTCGATCCTCGGACCGGTAAGTATGTGAGATGGTACGGTTGCCTCCAGATCGGACAGGTGGGTTTTCTCCGGGTACTCCGGTTTCCTCTCACACGAACGGCCACATTTACGCTTTCATCTGTGCCAACGAGAGTGATTAATATAAGTTGTTATAGCTTGTTTCGCAATCGTAGTAAAATAAATAAAGCTTAAACTTAAAAAAGTTTTGTTCTTAGAGGACATAATGTTTGATCATTTCTGAGTCGTAATCCAATGTGTATTAACAAAATATTTCTTTCTAATATTTGCAACGTTATGGCAACATAATAATAAGTGCCCTTCCGATTTAATGTAATTAAATAAGTTTAACCATTATTTATTTTACAACGATTGCGAAGCAAGTTGTAACAACTTATATTAATCACGCTCGTTGGCGCGGATGAAAGCGTATATGTGGTCATTCGTGTGGGAGGAAACAGGAGTACCCGGAGAAAACCCACATGTTCAATCTGGCGAACATCGTACCATCTCACATACTTCCCGGTCCGAGGATCGAACCAGGGTTGCATTGATGAGCGAGCGCGCTAACCACTAATTTAACCACCACATTTAATGTAATTGCATGAACACAATATACAAATGGCATTGTCAAATGAATGTATTCCGGAAAACCTACAAAACTCATTAAATACAAACATATTCTGCGCATCGCCTTCGCATTTCTTGGGACAAGAGAAAAATATAATACAATTAATTTGCACGGTAACAGCAGCTAATATATAATTATATATCAAATTGTCAGCCATTCTCTTCCATTAAATATAAAATGATTGAAAAACCATTGATAATCTATGTAATGAAATTAAATTATCTTCCATCGTATAAAGATTACTGGATGGGCTGTATGGGTAATCAATTTAATCTCCCATGTAGCTATCAGTAAGCTTTCAATAATATGACAATGGCACTACTTTTTCTCGCTAGGATACATAGCACTACTTTTTCTCGCTAGGATACATAGCACTAATTGGTCTCGCTAGGATACATAGCACTATTTTTTCTCGCTAGGATACATAGCACTATTTTTTCTCGCTAGGATACATATCACATTTTTTGAAACGCTTATTTATCGGCATACCCTGGTTAAACGGGGCGACGCCTCAGGAACACAGGAATATTAGTCAACTTCGTGTTTGGGGGATAGTACAGTCCGTCTCCGTGGTCGAGTGGTTAAGGGCACTGACTTGTGACTAGTAAACCATATTATGTAAGTCGTGATAGCGCAGTGGTAGCGCGTTCGCTTCAGGTGTGAATCGTTCGTTGTTCGAGCCCCGCTTGAGTCGCTACGATTGTGCCTTTGGTCAAGGCATTTAAATTCCACGTTGCTTCTTCTCTTTCCCTCGAGGCGATGGATTCCATTGTTTCGCAATCGGGCTAAGCTAAATTTGTATAAACTAACTTTCAAAGTCGCCTGATTATTGGGTTTTTTAAGTATAAACAACAATTAATAATTATATTCCAGGTTGTCTGTATTCACTTTATCTGCAATGTCTAGTAGACCATATTATATAACAAATTGAAAGCTTTTATCGTCTACGTTCTAGACAAGGTGATAAATGTTGCGCATTCAAACTTACAGAGAATGGCTTAAGGCCATTCCTTGTCATTGTTTCGTGTAATTTTGCGCTTAAGAGATTTAAAACTTTACAATATGGTTTATTACTTACTGAGAGAACTGTAAATAAAAGATAAACGAATAAATGAATGAATAAAATGAAGCCAAAAAATGTCATCACCGCGATTCGAACACACGATATTTGGATTAAGAGTTATATCCGGGGATGGACAAACTGGGTTAAGCTATATACCACCCCCCTACTGGGCTAAGCGATATATCCACCCCCTACTGGGCTAAGCGATATATCCACCCCCTACTGGGCTAAGCGATATATCCACCACCTACTGGGCTAAGCGATATATCCACCACCTACTGGGCTAAGCGATATATCCACCCCCTACTGGGCTAAGCGATATATCCACCCCCTACTGGGCTAAGCGATATATCCACCACCTACTGGGCTAAGCGATATATCCACCCCCTACTGGACTAAGCGATATATCCATCCCCTACTGGGCTAAGCGATATATCCACCACCTAATGGGCTAAGCGATATATCCACCCCCTACTGGACTAAGCGATATATCCATCCCCTACTGGGCTAAGCGATATATCCACCACCTACTGGGCTAAGCGATATATCTACCCCCTACTGGGCTAAACGATATATCCATCCCATACTGGGCTAAGCGATATATCCATCCCATACTGGGCTAAGCGATATATCCACCCCCTACTGGGCTAAGCGATATATCCATCCCCTACTGGGCTAAGCGATATATCCATCCCCTACTGGACTAAGCGATATATCCACCACCTACTGGGCTAAGCGATATATCCACCCCATACTGGGCTAAGCGATATATCCACCCACTACTGGGCTAAGCGATATATCCACCCCATACTGGGCTAAGCGATATATCCACCCCATACTGGACTAAGCGATATATCCACCCCCTACTGGGCTAAGCGATATATCCATCCCCTACTGGGCTAAGCGATATATCCACCCCCTACTGGACTAAGCGATATATCCACCACCTACTGGGCTAAGCGATATATCCATCACCTACTGGGCTAAGCGATATATCCATCACCTACTGGGCTAAACGATATATCCATCCCCTACTGGGCTAAGCGATATATCCATCCCCTACTTGACTAAGCGATATATCCACCACTTACTGGGCTAAGCGATATATCCATCCCCTACTGAGCTAAGCGATATATCTATCCCTACTGGACTAAGCGATATATCCACCACCTACTGGGCTAAGCGATATATCCACCCCATACTGGGCTAAGCGATATATCCATCACCTACTGGGCTAAGCGATATATCCATCCCCTACTGGACTAAGCGATATATCCATCCCCTACTGGGCTAAGCGATATATCCATCCCCTACTGTGCTAAGCGATATATCCATCCCCTACTGGACTAAGCGATATATCCACCCCCTACTGGGCTAAGCGATATATCCATCCCCTACTGGGCTAAGCGATATATCCATCCCCTACTGGACTAAGCGATATATCCACCCCCTACTGGGCTAAGCGATATATCCACCCCTACTGGGCTAAGCGATATATCCACCCCCTACTGGGCTAAGCGATATATCCACCCCTACTGGGCTAAGCGATATATCCACCACCTACTGGGCTAAGCGATATATCCACTCCATACTGGGCTAAGCGATATATCCACCACCTACTGGGCTAAGCGATATATCCACCACCTACTGTGTTAAGCGATATATCCACCACCTACTGGACTAAGCGATATATCCATCCCCTACTAAGATACCTACTCTGATTAGATTGATAGTATGTGTACAGTCATTCTATTTTTAGAAATTATCTTCATGAAGCTTGGACTGGATGCTTGAATGTTTCAAACAGCCAAAAAAAAATTAGAATCGGGACATATCCTTGCGAGATTTGTTTTTAATATGGAAGTACTGACTATATTAGTTTCAATTATTAATCTGTGCATACAGCTTGTCATTTGTGCTTCATAAGATGTCTAACATGGCAGCGAAATAACCGCCTTATCAGCGCTGTAGTATTAATGGCGAGGAATTAATTTTGATTGTCTTTGTGGTAAAGTAATTGGCATTGTCTTTGGCAATTTAAATATAATCTGTTGTCTCGACAGAAACATTGATTATGCAATATGAACAGCTGTTGCTTTCTGCACATGCAATACGCTGTAATCCGTGCAATACATACAAACTACTGAACACAATTATGTTTGATGAAAATGCGGAGGCACCGTAGTAAAATAGTTTTGTAAATCGAGAGGTTATGAGTTCAAACCCAGTCAGAACTACGGACGATAACCCTGTCCTTATGCAATTCTTCAAATCCACATTTCTCTCTCCCTCGTGCGATAGATTCTACCAAGAATGCAGTTTCGAGAGCGAGTGATCTAATATATAGCCTGGGTTCCAGTCTGTCGAATTTTCACTTTTTAACTTCTGGCAAAATGACAGTTGATATTATCAGAAGCTCAATACGGCCCACTTAATAGTCTCGGTGTTAAAATATATTTAATTGACTGACCAGGCAAAATATATCGACGTCTGTTCCCAGGCTAAATCTAATGTTATATAAACTTGTTCCCCAATGGTGCTGAAATAAATTTGTATAAATATCTAAAGTTTCTAAACCCTGGGAAAATAATGTCGACAGAGACGAACACAGTGGATATTGTCAAGCCGAGGAAACTAATGTCGACCGAGGCTTCTTTTATTGTCAAGCCGAGGAAAATAATGTCGACCGAAGCAAATCCGAGGTCGACATTATTTTTCCTCGGGTTGACAATATCCACAGGCACACTCACTGAGATGAAATAGTTAGTTTGTTTTACCGAACAGTCGGCTGTTCTGGTGTTATATTATCGATAGTCTATTTACATGTTTCTGTTTTACCGAACAATCGGCTGTTCTGGTGTTATATTATCGATAGTCTATTTACATGTTTCTGTTTTACCGAACAATCGACTGTTCTGGTGTTATATTATCGATAGTCTATTTACATGTTTCTGTTTTACCGAACAATCGACTGTTCTGGTGTTATATTATCGATATTCTATTTACATGTTTCTGTTTTACCGAACAATCGGCTGTTCTGGTGTTATATTATCGATAGTCTATTTACATGTTTCTGTTTTACCGAACAATCGACTGTTCTGGTGTTATATTATCGATAGTCTATTTACATGTTTCTGTTTTACCGAACAATCGGCTGTTCTGGTGTTATATTATCGATAGTCTATTTACATGTTTCTGTTTTACTGAACAGTTTTTCAACAAAACATTATTCGAGACTACACGAAAACAAGATGGCGGTATAACAAATAAAATCACATTGAAATTAAACGGTAAAGTCCGAGTAGCTTGATTTTGTTCCGAATGAGGCTATTCAGAGGTGATTGCCATGAGACATTATACAGTTATTTCATGGGTGTTAGGGGAACAGTCAAAATTATTGGCCTCGGGCAACAGTTCGAAAGTCTTCCCTGATACCTCGGGACAATAGTTTTGACTGTTCCCCAAACACCCATGAAATAACTGTTTTATTACCTAATGCTCTATATAACTGTTGTACATACCTTATATTCTATAATATTTGACTAACTCAAAAAACATTTTTTAAATCAATGACTAATCAATCATCATTTGTAAATGCTTGGTTTTGGTCTAAAAGCCGGTACGCCGGTAAGTATGCAATAAAATACGGAAAGGAATTAATGAACGGAAAGGAGGGCTTCACATAATGTATATCGATGACTTCAAGCGCAGTCAGAGCTAAACTGTATTCGGGACGTAGTTTTTACTTTGACTTCCATAACACCCTATTGCGCATCCTACTGCGCACAGTGAAAGCATACTCAGAGTATGATTGGTTCAAAAGTCTAGTATGAAACAGTTCAAACTATTGCCCGGTCAACAGTTCAAACTGTTGCCCAGACCTGAGCGAAGGATAAAAAATGCAATGAAACAGGCAAAAATAACGAATTACAAGTTATAGAGCATTAGGTAATAATGATAAATGTCGCCCACTCGGTTATGGCAAATTTTGCATGGGGGTAGTCACAGTCACGTGTACACGTGTGGTAAAACAATAAATGTTATCACATTATTGTCACTTGCAAAGACGTGGTAAATGTCGGTTACAGTATTCCATAGATAATGGTCACTGATAAAATGTGTGCAGGCGGTCGACCATTGCTAACAAATAGAGGGAAATAACGAGTACTTCTAAGTAGACGTGTTTCAGTAATTGACTGGAAGAAAAGTAGAAGGATAGTGTGAGTATATGTAATTTACATACGCAATGAGGACGTATTACTTCAGCTAAATATCCAACACGTGGTCTTCTCTACCATACTCTGTTATTTTGAGCAACTATTTTGTTAAAATGTCCATTAACAATTCAAAATCGTATTACCATTGTCAGTAATGGAATCAGACGATTGTTCGTACAGCATGAATGTGCATAGTGCTTCTATCAGCTGTCTTAGCGTGATGTATGTTTCTGTCAATGGATGTTTTCATTTATCTGATCTTATCTTATCTATGAAAGACAGTTCTCTCTCCCTCTCTCCACAATAATGTACCTAAAATACAGTAATCAATTGCTTACGTGCTGGTCTATATTTAAGAAATAATATGTGTCTTTCAGTTAAGCTAGTAAAATGACGTCACGTTTGACGTTGCAAACATAGTTGGTATTATTTTTAGTGTGTGTAAATGACGTCAAAATCTACAAAAATGCTAGTAAAATGACGTCAAGTTTGACGTTATGCGCACGGCAAATTCCTTTTTTGCAGTTTTGTGACGTACATTGTACATACACAATGAAACGAACACGACAATGTGCAGGAATGCTGTGCATACAAAATAACTCTCATTAATATACTATAACTGTTTCTTTAATTATAATATTCATAAATTGAGTATTAGCGTGATATAAGAACAACTTCTGATTAATCGATTCAAAATTTAGTTATAATGATGTAAGTCATTTAGATCGCATGTCACTAAAGCATGAATTACTTTTGAACGATCATGTTAATGTGTGCACTTCCGGTTAATCAACACTTCCAACAGAACGCCGAAAATACTTTCTGACATTCATTTAGTAACTGATTCTGATGAAATGTTGTGTTGGTGGTCGCTTAAATTATATCTCACGCGGAATACTATCCCTAAAAGATATTAATAAAAACACACACTGAATCATTTCTGAAAAGTGTGTTTTACGTTTACATTTAGTTATCGTCGCTACCGCCTGCCCATTTGAGCGACGCCTCCTGAAGAGATTACTCGAGCCCTTGCCTGTGTGTTTGTACAGACTTGGATGATGAAACTTGTGTTATGAATGCTACACGGAGACCAGGGCTATGTATTTACATAATGATTGTTCCGTTTGGCATAGCTTGAATTCATCTATCACGAAGCGGCTATTCCAGTCAATGCCACACCAAAGCCTCTAGAATTGTCTCAGAATCGGATATGTTTATACGATAATCATACTAGTTTACCCATTATGTCGATGTTTTCAAAGAGAAGATGCTTACATGTAAACACGATATGTGACAGAGTGTTACTTCCTGTAATGATTAGGTACATAATTGCGCAACATGTCCATTGCGCATATAAAAAACAACATGTCGGAAATAAATTTCGCTAACATGGTTACGTTGCATGAGAAAATGCACAAACTGTATTACAAATAAAGAACTAAGTTGGATAGTTCGCAGAAATATCTACAGTTAATGAATGTGCATCTAAAGCAAACTAATTTGTGTTGCTGTATCGTAAGTTCTCAAACATTTAATGATGGTAACGTACGCAGTATTCCCACACTTGTTTGAACCAACAGTAACTACTGGCATAATTGTTCACACGAAAATCGTTTCAGATGGATTTAGTTTATACACATTTATTTTAGCTCGATTGCTAAACAAGTTCTTATAACTTATATTAATCATTCTCGAGACCTCATTCCTGATTGAATCCATTGCCATGATTGAGAGAGAAGAGGCAACGTGGAATTTGAATGCCTTGCCTAAGGGCACAGTCGTAACGGTTCCAGTGAAGCTCGAACTCCGGACCGTTCGCACCTGAAGCGAACGCACAACCACTGCGCTATCACGACTTCCACGTGGATTTCCAAAGTTTGGGTTTAACATCGCACCCATATTAAAATGTGCCGAATATCCAGCTGTTAGTGGCGATGGATGAATACCATGGGCCCTTCCGGGTCGTATTTCAAGCAACCGGGAAGAACGACCGACCTCCTCCAGCCATGATAAACTACGCACCTGCCTGCCAGTAATGATATATACATGTATAGAATAGAAGATGTGGTGATTGGTGTCTACTTCAGAATTTATTTAAATGATTGTTTACTTGCCACCTTCTGTCAATACCATACGTATTCCTACGTGGATTAAACATAATTCCAACATGAATAATAAAAATGTATGTACATGGCACACAGCTACAACGGTAATTGATCCAAGTGTTCCTCTACATCCCATATTAATGTTACTGTTAATCACATCAAGCGTTCATGTGAAAATGATAGCATCAGATATATGAATTATTTATCGAGCTAATGAATGCAATCAGAAATAATTGTTCAAACGATAATGGTGACACTTGTATGATTATGAATACACATTATTTAGCTCTGTTCCGTGGATATACGTTGTGCATACTTATAGCTTTACTTTTGCATACCTAGTCTGTTATAAACTCAAAACGTAGTATACAACATATATACAGAACAGAACAGAACAGAATAGAACAGATGTTTATTTTAAGATTTGTACATGGTACATCGTCATAAACATACAAATATCATACAAATATATAGGTCACGCAATATGATACTAACCTGCATTTATATTCAAAATGGTAAATCAATTTACTATAATAAAGATGTTTCATTTTATGGTATACAGCGATATCAAGATGTAAAATCGCGAGCACATTAATTCTGTCTGTGTTCTTTTGGGACTTATAATGTGTACAATCGTAACGGCTCCAGGCCGAGAGTAATTAATATAAGTTGTATGAATTTATTTCGAAATCGTAAATTTGTATAAACTAATACACAACGATCCACATTGTCATACCTACCACTGACCAGATTGTGGTGTTATAAAACAACTGACGTATATGTATGTACACGATGTTAGGGATAAAACAATACTTTAATAATAATATATCGTCTTGCTTGCACATATTTTTATTTATAAATTGAAAAATAAATTTAAACACTGTAGACGTTTGCACCGGTAACATCATTATTTTAATCTAAGATGTAAGTGAACAAGTATACACTTCTGCCTTTACATGCGTACTTTAGAGATGTTGTTAATATGGACGTACGGTATACGACGTCATATCCGGATGGTACATTTCCAGAATGAGTGTTACTAGTGGTACATGTTGGTACTTCAGTGATCTGATGGATCTGATGGCGATGTGTGTTGCTACACAAACTGTCAGCGCTCGCTGAATCATTACAAATCGAATATTATCGCAGATATCTATGAAGTGAGTGCCAACATTGAGTCAATCGTGGCCATATTTGAATGGATGCCGTGTGGTTTAACACTCTCTTTGGGAATAGCTTATTCAATATGTTCTCTGTAGTCAATTAAGCTTTAGAAATTAATACAATTTGTCACGATTTATGTTTACGTGCTCTATTATTATTGGGCTCGTGGCTATCACGTGGGCATGTGCAACTGTGGTTGAAAGTGCAGTTAGTTTACAGTTGGAGATTAAAGAATTTAAAGATATGATTGAGATGGAGGGGGGGGGGGGGTATTATACATATCTTTCACATGAAAAATGAGAAAATCCAAGCATTGTATTGTCCGGCCTATTTACTAGGGCGTATGGATGCACCTTACTGACTTCCTTGAGATGTAATAAGGCTCAAATGACTCTCCACGGGTTATTCTTATACACAGAAGTGTGATAGTTCATGATCTTTGTGAGATTTGAAAGTAGGTCGGTTGTGTCTTTAAATAAACATATTACCTCTGTATGTCCAAATATCGTTCATTTTCAATTTCCATCATGAATTAAAGGGTGCGGTGACTTTAGCCACAGTTCCCCGTACCCGGAGGTATAATTGCACTCGTGTAGCGCATGATAATAACATAGGCATTGTAAGGTTAGAATCGATAACATTGACTTACAATCAGTCTGGTGTGTGATTTGGAAAGTCCGCCCATCCGGTGATTTGTGTTAAATGTGGACATTATTTATTCCCGGAGAATGCGTGTGTTTACCTTGGTCTTGGTGATCAGAGAGTATAGTAATATCTACACGATTTATTAGAATGTTATGGTAACCATGGTAGCTGTTTAAGTATAGTAACTATACACATGGAACAATGCAATGCGTAAGGACACGGTGGCCCAGTGGCTAGGAGAGCATTCATTTGATCACCGATTGAGACACCTACTGTTGCCCCATATCAAGAATTCTCCATGGCATTGCCTATGTGAATACAAACTAATAACAAGAATATCACAGATGGATGCAATCAATGTCACAATGTCTGTGGCAATGTTGAGAAGCATTGACAATGATATGACACAAATGTAGCAAGGAGAGGGGTAATGGTGACAGAACGTATACGATGCACACACTAACGTTCTCGATGGTGGCGACCCCAGTGCTTCTTCACCATGAAACAGAACACTGTCAACGTCAATGTGAAGTACCAGCGGATTAGTAGTTTAGTGGCCAACAAGTTGGACTTGTAATACAGGGGTCGCAGGTTCGATTCCCGGCTTTGAGCGTCAAATTATCTACTAACACAATGCAAGTACATATCTACTGTTCTCTCCGAGCCAATTCTCTATTTGGTGAGGGGGACAATTGTTTGCAGAAATCCAGCCAGAATTGAACTATTGTTTGCGGTATCTCAGCTAGAATTGAACTATTTTTGCAGTATCCCAGCTAGATTTGAACTATTGTTTGCAGTATCCCAGCTAGAATTGAACTATTGTTTGCAGTATCCCAGCTAGAATTGAACTATTGTTTGCAGTATCCCAGCTAGAATTGAACTTGTGTTAGCGGTATCCCAGCTAGAATTGAACTATTGTTTGCAGTATCCCAGCTAGAATTGAACTATTGTTTGCGGTATCTCAGCTAGAATTGAACTATTGTTTGCAGTATCCCAGCTAGAATTGAACTTGTGCTTGCAGTATCCCAGCTAGAAATGAATTTGTGTTTGCAGTATCCCAGCTAGAATTGAACTTGTGCTTGCAGTATCCTAGCTAGAATTGAACGTATGTTTGCAGTATCCCAGCTAGAATTGAACTATTGTTTGCAGTATCCCAGCTAGAATTGAACTATTGTTTGCAGTATCCTAGCTAGAATTGAACTATTGTTTGCAGTATCCCAGCTAGAATTGAACTTGTGTTTACAGTATCCCAGTTAGAATTGAACTATTGTGTGCAGTATCCCAGCTATAATTGAACTATTGTTTGCAGTATCCTAACCAGACAGAATTACTTCGTAGATGATATATATTGTTAATACTCATATATGAACTCTAATCAAGTAATGCCGTTCTAATCTGTATCAGCCGACAGTCCCGACAGTCCCGGCTGTCTACTTGTACGAGGAACATTTCGTATTTATATAGTCTTTAACATTTAAAGTATCAAGCACATTATACTGATTTCCATCGGGAGTTCGTTTATATGTGTTAAGAACTTAGAATTGGTATATTTCTTGCAACACAATAAGTTTTCAGTTTGCGTCTTATTCTTGGTAGGTTTAAACATTGTTTTATTGCAAAATAGTATAAAATTATATCGCTTTAATTAAGAAATAATATTTTGTCAAATAAAACTGTAGAGAATAGTAACTGAAACGTTACTTAACCGAAAAACAAGACGGACAAGAGATAATCTGATTCTAAAAATAGCTCACTTCCGCGAATTCTCACGGTATTATTTACAAACATCACGTGACTTTCATTCATAAAACTTTACACGCATTGTGAATAGAATGGAATAGCCAAAACACGGTGCGCGCGCAGCATAGTTCAAGGTAGGTATACCGCAGAATAACCCGAGGTAGATTTTACTCTATAAGTATGTATGTTATTAGCTGGGTCGTGTTAGAATAATCAATATAAATGTATTAGATATCGTTATAACGCTGTGGTAGCTCGTTGGCTTCAGGTGTGAAAGGCCAGGGGAGTTCGCCGCGCCCAGCTCCGCTACAATTGTGTCCTTAGTCAAGGCATTTCAATTCCACATTGCCTCATCTCTCTTCCTCATGGCGATGGATTCTATCAGGAATAAGATTTATTAATATAATGTTGGAAATACTTTTTTCTTCGAATATTTTTTTATTAATGCCTTGAGAATCATCGGATGACTATATACTTCCACATGTGTCCGTACACTATATACTTCCACGTGTATCCGTACACTATATACTTCCACATGTGTCCGTACACTATATACTTCCACGTGTATCCGTACACTATATACTTCCACATGTGTCCGTACACTATATACTTCCACGTGTATCCGTACACTATATACTTCCACATGTGTCCGTACACTATATACTTCCACGTGTATCCGTACACTATATACTTCCACATGTGTCCGTACACTATATACTTCCACGTGTATCCGTACACTATATACTTCCACATGTGTCCGTACACTATATACTTCAACGTGTATCCGTACACTATATACTTCCACGTGTGTCCGTACACTATATACTTCCACGTGTATCCGTACACTATATACTTCCACGTGTGTCCGTACACTATATACTTCCACGTGTGTCCGTACACTATATACTTCCACATGTGTCCGTACACTATATACTACAACGTGTATCCGTACACTATATACTACAACGTGTATCCGTACACTATATACTTCCACATGTGTCCGTACACTATATACTACAACGTGTATCCGTACACTATATACTACCACGTGTATCCGTACACTATATACTACCACATGTTTCCGTACACTATATATTACCATGTGTGTCCGTACACTATATACTACAACGTGTGTCCGTACATTAGATTTCTCTCTCCCTGTTGAGATTGATTCCATCAAATTGAGGTATCGATAGTTGTAAAAACTTGTTTCGCAACAATCTAAGATATTTTTTAATAAACTAATCCCACCCACATCATCAAAAATAAACAATTACCAACTGCAGCTATTCACACGAACACGAGCCGACAGGGAGATGAAACAGTTCCTATAAACAACAATAGAATGTTCGTTACAACCATTAGTGTTTAATTGGATGGCGATGAGACCGACAAAGGGAGGATGATACAGTGATACAAAGTGAGATCATATACAGTATTTACATGAACCACCTTTCTATAGACAGTTACATTCATACAAACGCAGATCGCAGCATGAATATTTAAACAGTTATGTATTGATATTCCCTCCTACTTCAGTTGATTTTAATAGTTATTTTAACGAACTTTATTCAACACATTTAAGGACCCGAATAGGATATTAATGAGACGAAACATTAGTTTACCTTGTTCAATGCTTTCGATATTGATGAAAAGGGTATTATTTAAGAAAAAACATTTGTCTGTCAGTAATTTATTGGCGAATTAAGCCTGTTTTGAGTAGTCTTCGGCATCCGTCAGTCTTGTCAGACTATGGAGTTAGCGCCCGTTGAGTCTACAGATGAGCATCGTCGCAGTGGCGGTTGCAGCCTTCGCACGTGAAGACATAGTCACTGGAAGGCAATGCAGTTGATGGCGTCTCACACTGTTTGGCTTTCCTCTTCCGGAGTTCTCCCCTCTTTAAGCCCGTTGACAGCTGTTGTCTCCACACTATTCTGTTTGCTACGAGGGATTCCCAGTTGGTAGTGTCCATCCCCAGCGCTTTCATATCTCGTTTGCAGACATCCTTGAAGCGAAGTTGGGGTCGACCTTTGTCTCTTTTGAGTAGTGATGCGTAGGAATTAAGCACGTAGGCCGTAGGCCTAAGCGGTTAATTCGGACGTTCAGAACGACAAACCATGTTTTGTTCGACTATAAATAACGCAAATACAAATAATATTTTGATTATAACATGACCAAAAGCGCAAAAATAGTTGGAGTTATTTTTTTTAGAAAGCGTAAATGGCGTCACAAAACTACAAAATGCTAGTGAAATGACGTCACGGTAACTTCCTGTTTTGCGTATACAGATAACACGCCGAGTCATGTTAGAATAATTGATTAATTACAATAATTAGTACGTGCTATTATTTATATCAGCATACAGAGTCATGCAATAGTAGTAGTAGTAGTAATCTTTATTTACATCTCATCATTGTACGCACAATATTTACAATAATAATACATGTATAGTTTACATAATAAAAGTACAATGCCACTCCAACATGGAGTTATAAGAGATGAACAAAATGATACAAGAGTTTCAAGAGTTTATTTCGAAATACAATGGGCAATATGCCCATGAGTACACATTATATACACATTACATACTTTCAAACGTGAACATTGGCACTGCGTGCCTTGTGTAAATATGTAATATAATTATATAGAGCAAATGTGCAAATAAAAACACGTGCAAATACAAAACGTTTACGATTGGCTAGCGTATAACGTATAATGAGATATGACCACTAGTCATAGAACAGGTTGTTTCTGACTTGAAATGATTTGTATATATACATAGCCAAATCTTTAATTATTATAACATTTTTTGAGGTCATTAATTCAATAAATTTAGGAACATTTGGATTTCTCCAAAAGTATTTCTTAATATGTGTTTTTCTTAAATCGGTATATAGGTGACATTCTAAAACAAAGTGAAATTCATCTTCTAAAGTTAAACAATATCTACATTTTCTTTCTTCATATGGTATTGCTAAGGGTCTATGCCATCGACCAGTTTCTACTTCAAGTCTATGAGATGATACTCTGAAGCGTGACAATGCTATTCTAAATTTATCAATATTTACACCGTTCATATACATACTCATTTATCACAGTATGTTAGGGATAAAGCTGCAATATCCCTGCTAATCGGATATTAAAAACTGCTCTAAGACAATTATAAAACACTGAAATACAAAATAGGTACTATTGCACACTGAT
>CM026389.1:38135507-38195130 GCA_014843695.1 Archivesica marissinica | reverse complement strand
GCAGTGGCGGTTGCAGCCTTCGCACGTGAAGACATAGTCACTGGAAGGCGATGCAGTTGGTGGCGGCTCACACTGTTTGGCTTTCCTCTTCCTGCGTTTGTCGTCAGAGGCTGCTTGCAGAGCGAGTTCTCCCCTCTTTAAGCCCGTTGACAGCTGTTGTATCCACGCTAATCTGTTTGCTGCGAGTGATTCCCAGTTGGTGGTGTCCACATCCCCAGCGCTTTCATATCTCGTTTGCAGACATCCTTGAAGCGAAGTTGGGGTCGACCTTTGTATCTTTTGAGTAGTGATGCGTAGGAATTAAGCACGTAGGCCGTAGCCTAAATGGTTAATTCGACGCTCAGAACGACAAACCATGTTTTGTTCGACTATAATTAACGCAAATACAAATAAAATTTCGATTATAACATACCAAAAAAAAAAAGCGCAAAAATATTTGGTATTATTTTTTAGAAAACGTAAATGACGTCACAAAACTACAAAATGCTAGTAAAATGACGTCACGGTAACTTCCTGTTTTGCGTATACATATAACACTCCGAGTCAGTTAGAATAATTGATTAATTACAATAATTAGTACGTGCTATTATATATCAGCATACACAGTCATGCAATAGTAGTAGTAGTAGTAATCTTTATTTACATCTCATCATTGTACGTACAATATTTACAATAATATTACATGTATAGTTTACATAATAAAAGTACAATGCCACTCCAACATGGAGTTATAAGAGATGAACAAAATTATACAAGAGTTTCAAGAGTTTATTTCGAAATACAATGGGCAATATGCCCATGAGTACACATTATATACACATTACATACTTTCAAACGTGAACATTGGCACTGCGTGCCTTGTGTAAATATATAATATAATTATATAGAGCAAATGTGCAAATAAAAACACGTGCAAATACAAAACGTTTACGATTGGCTAGCGTATAACGTATAATGAGATATGAACACTAGTCATAGAACAGGTTGTTTCTGACTTGAAATGATTTGTATATATACATAGCCAAATCTTTAATTATTATAACATTTTTTGAGGTCATTAATTCAATAAATTTTGGAACATTTGGATTTCTCCAAAAGTATTTCTTAATATGTGTGTTTCTTAAATATAGCTGACATTCTAAAACAAATTGGAATTCATCTTCTAAAGTTAAACAATATCTACATTTTCTTTCTTCATATGGTATTGCTAAGGGTCTATGCCATCGACCAGTTTCTACTTGAAGTCTATGAGATGATACTCTGACAATGCTATTCTAAATTTATCAATATTTACACCGTTCATATACATACTCATTTATCACACAGTATGTTAGGGATAAAGCTGCAATATCCCTGCTAATCGGATATTAAAAACTGCTCTAAAACAATTATAAAACACTGAAATACAAAATAGGTACTGTTGCACACTGATTGATGCATGCCTTAAATATGACTTAAACGCGTAAACAAATACTGTACAGCTGTATCAGTTAAACGAACCAATCAGAATCCTTCCAGGTTGCAGTACAGGTGTGTACGTATAAGAAAATATGTGATGGCTGTATGAAACAGACTACAAGCAAAGTTGTGTGATATATAGTATAGTCGTATCTCCGCTGAATGTATAGGCATTACTGTTGATAACTGTATTACTGTGCTGCCCACATAATGTGGGACGCTTGACTTATTTATGCAAACTATTGAACCTTGATTGCCATTGGAACCACCGTGAAGTTATAAATACAGCTCTGTATGTAGGTTTAATGGGTATGTAACATACAACGCGTGGGAATAATGTTGGCATGGTGATATAATTCAAATATAAATGTAGTACCAATTTCCGGTTGGTGTGATGAGTGTCGTTGTTCTATTGCTTACTGTGTCTACTTAAATCCATTCTGGACAGCGTGGCTTAACCTTAACGACACGATAATTGATCTGTTTATATATGTATGCATAGCTAATATGTTTATATATGTATGTATAGTTAACATGTTTATATATGTATATCTAACATGTTTATATATGTATGTAGATCTAACATGTTTATATATGTGCGTATATCTAACATGTTTATATATGTATGCATAGCTAACATGTTTATATATGTATGTAGATCTAACATGTTTATATATGTATGTATAGCTAACATGTTTATATATGTATGTATAGCTAACATGTTTATATATGTATGCATAGCTAACATGTTTATATATGTATGTATAGCTAACATGTTTATATATGTATGTAGATCTAACATGTTTATATATGTCTGTATAGCTAACATGTTTATATATGTATGTATAGCTAACATGTGTATATATGTATGTATAGCTAACATGTTTATATATGTATGTAGATCTAACATGTTTATATATGTCTGTATAGCTAACATGTTTATATATGTATGTATAGCTAACATGTTTATATATGTGCGTATATCTAACATGTTTATATATGTATGTATAGCTAACATGTTTATATATGTATGTATAGCTAACATGTTTATATATGTATGCATAGCTAACATGTTTATATATGTATGCATAGCTAACATGTTTATATATGTATGTAGATCTAACATGTTTATATATGTATGTATAGCTAACATGTTTATATATGTATATATAGCTAACATGTTTATATATGTCTGTATAGCTAACATGTTTATATATGTATGTATAGCTAACATGTGTATATATGTATGTATAGCTAACATGTTTATATATGTATGCATAGCTAACATGTTTATATATGTATGCATAGCTAACATGTTTATATATGTATGTATAGCTAACATGTTTATATATGTATGCATAGCTAACATGTTTATATATGTATGTATAGCTAACATGTTTATATATGTATGCAGATCTAACATGTTTATATATGTATGTAGATCTAACATGTTTATATATGTATGTATAGCTAACATGTTTATATATGTATGTAGACTAACATGTTTATATATGTATGTATAGCTAACATGTTTATATATGTATGTATAGCTAACATGTTTATATATGTATGTATAGCCAACATGTTTATATATGTATATATAGCTAACATGTTTATATATGTATGTATAGCTAACATGTTTATATATGTATGTATAGCTAACATGTTTATATATGTATGTAGGTCTAACATGTTTATATATGTATGTATAGCTAACATGTTTATATATGTATGTATAGCTAACATGTTTATATATGTATGTATAGCTAACATGTTTATATATGTCTGTATAGCTAACATGTGTATATATGTATGTATAGCTAACATGTGTATATATGTATGTATAGCTAACATGTTTATATATGTATGTAGATATAACATGTTTATATATGTCTGTATAGCTAACATGTTTATATATGTATGTATAGCTAACATGTGTATATATGTATGTATAGCTAACATGTTTATATATGTATGTATAGCTAACATGTTTATATATGTATGCATAGCTAACATGTTTATATATGTATGCATAGCTAACATGTTTATATATGTATGTAGATCTAACATGTTTATATATGTATGTATAGCTAACATGTTTATATATGTCTGTATAGCTAACATGTTTATATATGTATGTATAGCTAACATGTGTATATATGTATGTATAGCTAACATGTTTATATATGTATGCATAGCTAACATGTTTATATATGTATGCATAGCTAACATGTTTATATATGTATGTATAGCTAACATGTTTATATATGTATGCATAGCTAACATGTTTATATATGTATGTATAGCTAACATGTTTATATATGTATGCAGATCTAACATGTTTATATATGTATGTAGATCTAACATGTTTATATATGTATGTATAGCTAACATGTTTATATATGTATGTAGATCTAACATGTTTATATATGTATGTATAGCTAACATGTTTATATATGTATGTATAGCTAACATGTTTATATATGTATGTATAGCCAACATGTTTATATATGTATATATAGCTAACATGTTTATATATGTATGTATAGCTAACATGTTTATATATGTATGTATAGCTAACATGTTTATATATGTATGTAGGTCTAACATGTTTATATATGTATGTATAGCTAACATGTTTATATATGTATGTATAGCTAACATGTTTATATATGTATGTATAGCTAACATGTTTATATATGTCTGTATAGCTAACATGTGTATATATGTATGTATAGCTAACATGTGTATATATGTATGTATAGCTAACATGTTTATATATGTATGTAGATATAACATGTTTATATATGTCTGTATAGCTAACATGTTTATATATGTATGTATAGCTAACATGTGTATATATGTATGTATAGCTAACATGTTTATATATGTATGTATAGCTAACATGTTTATATATGTATGCATAGCTAACATGTTTATATATGTATGCATAGCTAACATGTTTATATATGTATGTAGATCTAACATGTTTATATATGTATGTATAGCTAACATGTTTATATATGTATATATAGCTAACATGTTTATATATGTCTGTATAGCTAACATGTTTATATATGTATGTATAGCTAACATGTGTATATATGTATGTATAGCTAACATGTTTATATATGTATGCATAGCTAACATGTTTATATATGTATGCATAGCTAACATGTTTATATATGTATGTATAGCTAACATGTTTATATATGTATGCATAGCTAACATGTTTATATATGTATGTATAGCTAACATGTTTATATATGTATGCAGATCTAACATGTTTATATATGTATGTAGATCTAACATGTTTATATATGTATGTATAGCTAACATGTTTATATATGTATGTAGATCTAACATGTTTATATATGTATGTATAGCTAACATGTTTATATATGTATGTATAGCTAACATGTTTATATATGTATGTATAGCTAACATGTTTATATATGTATATATAGCTAACATGTTTATATATGTATGTATAGCTAACATGTTTATATATGTATGTATAGCTAACATGTTTATATATGTATGTAGGTCTAACATGTTTATATATGTATGTATAGCTAACATGTTTATATATGTATGTATAGCTAACATGTTTATATATGTATGTATAGCTAACATGTTTATATATGTATGTATAGCTAACATGTTTATATATGTATGTATAGCTAACATGTTTATATATGTATGTATAGCTAACATGTTTATATATGTATGTATAGCTAACATGTTTATATGTATGTATAGCTAACATGTTTATATATGTATGTATAGCTAACATGTTTATATATGTATGTATAGCTAACATGTTTATATATGTATGTAGATCTAACATGTTTATATATGTATGTATAGCTAACATGTTTATATATGTATGTATAGCTAACATGTTTATATATGTATGTATAGCTAACATGTTTATATATGTATGTATAGCTAACATGTTTATATATGTATGTATAGCTAACATGTTTATATATGTATGTATAGCTAACATGTTTATATATGTATGCAGATCTAACATGTTTATATATGTATGTATAGCTAACATGTTTATATATGTATGTATAGCTAACATGTTTATATATGTATGTATAGCTAACATGTTTATATATGTATGTATATAGTTGCTGAGTAAGCCAATAAGTTTGAACATTAATCCAAGCCTGTTTTCATGTTTCTAAAAGGCTCATCTATGTACATACATATAATACACGCGCACAATTAAACAATTAAATAGTACATACATATAGCCATTCTCAGTAGAATTACAAGAGACATATATGTATGACGACAGTATCTGAATTGGAATCCGCCATATAAACATTGTATTCAAATATTGAGAATGAACATAATACAATGAAATAACGATATATAGTATTGTACGTACGCATTTACTTGAGACATTATCATAAATTACACGCTTCAATTACAGCGGTAAAGTAATTAAATAACTTCATGAATGTATTTAATCTATGCAATGAACACAAGCGCCGGTAGCCGAACGGTCTAAAGGGTTGATAAAAAACTCAAATGAAATGAGCAAGTTTGCGTGAGTTCGAATCTTCACTGCTTAAAAATTGCGAAATTACAAAAATAGAAAGAAAGATTTTGTATTTCGATGATATAGATATTTATTTATAAATTATTTCAGTTATATTCTTTATATTTTAACTCAATGTTTCCCGATTCCCATTTTGATGCTAGTATATGTGTTTTATTTCTTATTTTGTATTCCTTATTTTTATGATATTTTATTTTTCTACAACACAACTTATCGAGCATCATGCAATTTCAAAATTACGATCCATCTTCGCTCGCCTTGTCAGTGGAGCTGCCACACTCATATGCCGAGTCGGTATCCTCTGTATCCGAGCCATGTATGGTAATCACTACCTCAGTCGGCTTTCCTCCGGAGTAGTATTCTGATGCTTGCATCTTGCCAATCAACTTCTCAACATGGGCCACAGCACGGCTCCATCTGTCTGCTCCAATCTCATCAAACGCTTCCTCCGTAATCCGTTTCAAGTCATCAAGAAATAATAAAAATAAAAGTTTACCTTTTCGGGGATCGAACCCGGGACATCTACCGTCATTAGTGGCATTACCGCTGCGCCACCAATCGGATTTGATTAAAACATCAAGTTAGAACGGCCTTATACTGATTGTAACTTCGTATATGACCTAAGGTCAGCCGAATATGCAGATGTCTCAAGTAAATGCGTACGTACAATATATTATCTGACTTATAAATAAACAAAATGTTATTGTACAATGCTTTCTGAAGCCTACTTTTGTTGTGCACCAGTCTGACATAGCACTAACTAATCATTAAGCTTGTGATTATATATGTATATATGGAGACATGCGCTTTTCTTCTAAAACTGTTTTCATACTGTGTGTTTTACGTTTATTTATCGTTGCTATCGGTTGCCCATATAAGCGACGCCTCCTGAAGAGATTAGTCATTTTAGAGTTTGGAGGATAGTGCATGATACAGACAGAGACCCATTCCAGAGTCTCCTCTGGTTCTTTTACGTGTATGGTGTAAAGCACCGACACGAGACCTCGGTGTAACGTCACATCTGTTTATCTTATACTTTGTTATTTGTTATACCATGTTTACCTTATACTTTGTTATTTGTTATACCATGTTTACCTTATACTTTGTTATTTGTTATACCATGTTTACATTTGACTTTGTTATTTGTTATACCATGTTTACCTTATAGTTTGTTATTTGTTATACCATGTTTACATTATACTTTGTTATTTGTTATACCATGTTTACATTATAGTTTGTTATTTGTTATACCATGTTTACCTTATAGTTTGTTATTTGTTATACCATGTTTACATTATACTTTGTTATTTGTTATACCATGTTTACATTATAGTTTGTTATTTGTTATACCATGTTTACCTTATAGTTTGTTATTTGTTATACCATGTTTACCTTATACTTTGTTATTTGTTATACCATGTTTACCTTATAGTTTGTTATTTGTTATACCATGTTTACCTTATAGTTTGTTATTTGTTATACCATGTTTACATTATACTTTGTTATTTGTTATACCATGTTTACATTATAGTTTGTTATTTGTTATACCATGTTTACCTTATAGTTTGTTATTTGTTATACCATGTTTACATTATACTTGTTATTTGTTATACCATGTTTACATTATAGTTTGTTATTTGTTATACCATGTTTACCTTATAGTTTGTTATTTGTTATACCATGTTTACATTGACTTTGTTATTTGTTATACCATGTTTACCTTATACTTTGTTATTTGTTATACCATGTTTACCTTATACTTTGTTATTTGTTATACCATGTTTACCTTATACTTTGTTATTTGTTATACCATGTTTACCTTATACTTTGTTATTTGTTATACCATGTTTACCTTATACTTTGTTATTTGTTATACCATGTTTACCTTATACTTTGTTATTTGTTATACCATGTTTACCTTATACTTTGTTATTTGTTATACCATGTTTACCTTATACTTTGTTATTTGTTATACCATGTTTACATTATAATTTGTTAATTGTTATACCATGTTTACCTTATACTTTGTTATTTGTTATACCATGTTTACATTATACTTTGTTATTTATACATACCATCAATGTACCATGTTTACATTATACTACCTTGCAGGCCATCAATGTACCATGTTTACATTATACTACCTTGCAGGCCATCAATGTACCATGTTTACATTATACTTCCTTGCAGGCCATCAATATACCATGTTTACATTATACTTCCTTGCATGCCATCAATATACCATGTTTACATTATACTTCCTTGCAGACCATCCATACTGCAGTTCTGGTTTGACTTTGTCACTGTCATAGCTTATAAGATATAACTTAGTGTCCAGTTTAGCTTATAAAATTATATAATAATCATTAACTATATTTCTTTTTAGAAACTCATTATCGAATTCCAGATTTCGCACACACAAAACGCTACATACGGGTTACTAGTGGACTATATATGACCATCTACTCCTGTGAAACGTCTATAATCTAAGGGCCGTGCTATATGTAATGCTCATTGTTAGTAGTTATATTGACCATGCTTATACATTGATTAATACTATATTTGTGGCTTTCAGGGATATTCGATTGGATATGGAACTGAATCTGATGGCGCGGTAAAATGCATGATATAATATATCATACCTGACTATGTCATGTACAACTCTGTATCAATACATATACGTCCGCTCACTCGACTCGAGTGCTACACTAACTCTCACATATCTATATATATATATATCGTCGAGAATGAATTCAAGTGTTTGTCTTGTTGGTGTAATGTTGTAATGTTCTCTGTATATTCTATACGCTGTCTGTCTCTCTGTCTGACTGTATGTATGTCTATCTGTATGTCTGTCTCTCTGTATGTACACTGTTGAAATATGTGTTTGTTGTACAAACACGTCATCCTACGCTACGAGAGACATGTGACAGCATTCGCTATTTAATCATTTCTACTATCTACTATACAATTTCACATCTTCAACTTCACGAAATCACAATTTGAACTTCATCAATTCACGTGTTCACAATTTCAACTACACACATTAACGATTTCATGTTCACGAATTGACGATTTAATCTTCACGAATTCAAAATAAATTCAAACATTCACGATTTCACTATAATCTCAACTTCAAGAATTTACCATAAATTTTCAACTTCAGTGAATTCCTGATGTTGAAATCGTAAAATGATGAAATAGCGAATGCAACCACGGGGTCTTTCGTACATTCCAGCTGTATGGAAAATATTCAGATAAATGTAGGGAGAACAGTTGACAGTGAATGCTTTGCTTCGCTGTTAACTGTACACATACATTGTAACATCGATTGAGACAACAACAACAACACACTTTCAACTAATGCGCTCGATGTTCGTGTTCCGTTGGGTCCATTTCTCAACTTTGGAACGATTTGTTGTATCGTGTTGCAAACACTGAACGATGGGTGTCCAAAACCGGTCCCATATTTAGCTGTCATTAAATATATTTTATTGATGTTTTGAATACACATTTTAAATAACTGAATAAACATGTTAAATAGCATGTATTTGGTCTCCAGTGCAATGGTTGTATGGCAGTATGTAGTACATGCATACCACGCAAGCTATACACATCTGGGTTTAGTTGTACATATATACACTACGATGCTGGAGGTATATCGGTGTTTGCAATAACTATTATAATATGCATCTTATGTGTGTCACTACATGTATTGTTGAATTAATTATGCACGTTGCTATATTCACTGTATTATAAATATGTCTATATATGGAATAAATAAATAACACAAATCAATCAGAAACCGAGAGTATTATTTTCTATAACCATTTTAAATGCATGTATGGAATGGAATGGTAGTTCATATCTGATAAAGAAATAGAGCATTTGTGACTAGTTTTCATTTCGTATTAAATGAGTTCAGACAAAATGTTGTTAAGTGAACATATGGCGAGCTAAATAACATTTTATCTAGACGAGTTTAATAAAACTTTATAATTATGAAATGAAAACTTGTCATACTTTTTCTTTACCACGTGGACAACGGCCTCTAAGACAGATGTGTTCACGGTCCTACTAGATTCATTGACCTAACAACACAATCGTATCAGTATATACACTTGTAATGTAGTTCCCACATATAGGTACCATTTTATTTCATCTTAACGTGTGTGCAACAAATCGCTAATAGCAAATACACGCTAGTATTCAAATTGAAGAAATTTGAAACACATTGAATGGAATCGTGCTTTCGTCCATGTTTGTTTGTAAACACGCGGAGTGATACAAGTCACGCGATTCGATTTCATATATTACACATGTGTAATATAAGGACATTCGTGATATCTCTATTGATTCTGATCATGCGAGCTAGATCATGCGATAATTAATCGTAACTTCTACTACTTATTTTGGTTTGTATGTTCGTTCATTTAGCAATATTGATTCTTATTATATGCATGCTCGTTCATTCTTAGAAATAATATTTGTCTTTCGGTTAATAATTAGCGAATAAAACATGGTTTGTCGTTCTGACGCGTAGCAATTAATAACGCAGGCCATAGGCCTAAGTGGTTAGTGCCGACGCACAGAACGACAAACCATGTTTATTTCGACTCTAAATTACGAAAATACAAATATTATTCGATTCTAACATGACCAAAATATTTAAAAAGCTCAAACATAGTTGGTGTTATTTATTCAGAAAGTGTAAATGACGTCGCAAACTACAAAAATGCTAGTAAAATGACGTCACGTTTAACATTATGCGCTAAACCATATTTGATAGCAGATTTAAGCTCGGTAAATTTCTTCTTCGTGTATACGGACAAAATGCCGAGCCATGTTAGAATGTTATTGTATGCATGCTATGGTGCTTTAACTATGACACCATTTTACTTTGAATGCTTGTTTTGTCACCTATCAATATATACATGTATTACCTAAATATGTGACGCACCATAAGCGGAAACTGGCGTAAAATACGAATAAAACAAAACATTATACGTTGCTGTTTCGAACTCTGTGACACTTTCCAAATCACAAACTGCATAGATTTGCAAACATAATAAATAACAATATGTATCTTATATCGAAAATACGCTTAATTAAATTACGTAATTAATGAACTTGTTTCGGCTTTATTTACAAGCTAATCCTACTGTCACATTGCATGTTGCTAATGCCGGATAATACACCTAACACTAACAATAAGAACAAGAAAAAGCTTACATATTTTAAATAAAAAATGCGTTTGACTCCATGACTGAATTAGTCAATTTCGGTTTTGTGGAATATTGCCTGATACAGACAGAGTGGTTTTGTGGAATATTTCCTGATACAGACAGAGTATCGGGAGTATATTCTAGTTTATATACATTATGCACACGTTATTACAATAGTAGTCACATCGCTCTCGATACATCATTAATGATGGAATCCATCTCCATTAGAGAGAATAAACAATGTGGCACTGTGTGCATTGCCTGGTTCCGGCTTGTTCCGGCTGGTTTCCGAGTCACATCCTAACACAGGACACAGTATCATTAGCACCACGGGGGCTTCAGTCGCCTCTGGTTTACTCTCATGGTGTAATGTGCCAACAGAGATATCGGTTTAAAGTACCAAGCTAGAAAATGTAATTGTTTCACTTGATATGGGCGGAACACTGATTTAGTCATGCAAGTACAGCTTCCGGGACAATGCGCGGACTGTACAAACAGGCACACACGAACGGCGCATGCGTAGCATATCCAGTAAGTCATGTACTGATAATGAAAGCGATATACTATCTGTGCTGTATCATTTAGGCTATATACGGGGCAGTAGTCCATACCTTGGAATGCGAATCCGGCGATCGCAGGTTCGATCCCCCATATGATATACATGTCTTTCAGATAGGACTATACACCGAGGTATCGTGTCGGTGCTTTACACCGTGTGCGTAAAAGAACAAGAGGAGACTCTGGAATGGGTCTCTGTGTGTATCATTGTACTATTCTCCACAATCTAAAATGACCAGGAGCGTCGCTCATATGGGCAACCGGTAGCGACGATAAATACACGTAAAACACACTCAATTTGGCGGGAGATGATTGTATCTCGTACGGAATATTAAACTAACTTATGTTTCTAGACAATAGAGTCAAATATGGGCATACGTCATAAATCTATGCTCATGGAGACAAAACTTAATATTTATATGATTTATATTCAATGGTGATGCATGTCTTATAGTATTCAAACTATATTTGCATATGTAAACATGGTCATAGTAGGGACACACCTATAGGCTAAGACTTCCGTACGGATATATTCCATTTCTAAGTCTAATTCGCGAAACAGCAATGAATAGTTATAAGGTATACATGTATGTTTTATATAGTACTTCCATTTTCCTTTTTTAACCAAACAAACTAATATTATTACACTTTTATTACGTTCCTAATGTATTTTTATAATATTTATTTAAAACAATCATCGCTACCTCTTTCGTTTATTCGCACAAGTTGTAAGTACAATGATACAAGATGCTATTATTTAGTTTGCGTATATATAATATTATGTTCTTGACATTAAAACCCTAATTTAATTTTATGATTTGCAGTTTGTTTTAACTTTTGTTTGGTTATGCTTATATTTTATGAAGCTAGAGGACGGCTCTTGGGAAGAACAGTATGGTACCGATAAGAGGTGGCCAGCGGTAGGTACATTTATATAATAGTTTAGTAGATGTACATTTTGCATATTGTAGAAAATGTTTCAGCGCATGCGTAGGAATAAGGACAATGGAATAAAATGGACGCGCATGCGCCGTTTAGACTTTAAAATACTTGGATGCTGCAAGTTGGGGTTTCCCTGGGTATGTTCTTCCCTCGGCGTATGTATATGTTGGCGCCTTGGTGGTGCAACATATAGCAACACCGTGACTATGGACATGTCACACATCATATATGTACAGTGTACAGTCACGTTGCTGTATATATGTACATACACGTTGCTGTATATATGTACATACACGTTGCTGTATATATGTACATACACGTTGCTGTATATATGTACATGTACATACACGTTGTTGTATATATGTACATACACGTTGTTGTATATATGTACATACACGTTGCTGTATATATGTATATACACGTTGCTGTATATATGTACATACACGTTGCTGTATATATGTATATACACGTTGTTGTATATATGTACATACACGTTGCTGTATATATGTATATACACGTTGCTGTATATATGTACATACACGTTGTTGTATATATGTACATACACGTTGCTGTATATATGTATATACACGTTGCTGTATATATGTACATACACGTTGTTGTATATATGTACATGTACATACACGTTGTTGTATATATGTACATACACGTTGCTGTATATATGTACATACACGTTGCTGTATATATGTACATACACGTTGCTGTATATATGTACATACACGTTGTTGTATATATGTACATGTACATACACGTTGTTGTATATATGTACATACACGTTGCTGGATATATGTACATACACGTTGATGTATATATGTACATACACGTTGCTGTATATATGTACATACACGTTGTTGTATATATGTACATGTACATACACGTTGTTGTATATATGTACATACACGTTGCTGTATATATGTACATACACGTTGTTGTATATATGTACATGTACATACACGTTGTTGTATATATGTACATACACGTTGCTGTATATAGTTATGAAGTAGAAGAATACTCTAGAGTTTCTCGTCTATACCATTTAAACATATATTTATAATATATATGGTACAACATTAACATATGCAAACACGATGAGGATCCACACATGATGTAATGAATATGAACATTCATGGAACAATAATGATAGTGTCGTTGTGGATTATATCAAATGTGAAACATGGTCACGACTGTATTAAGAATGTATTTGCTAACGTTAACCAGCTCTAGTGAATTATCACATTGAATCATTGCACTAATTTGAACATACTTTGTCGACTAGAATAAAACGTTTCACATACTTTGTTCTTAATGTACAATACATCAACTAAAAATGAAGTGAAACTCATCTTCCATGTTGTTTGTATTACATAATAAACATAACCTTTCGTTTTGCTCACACGTTTCAATCAAGACAAAAGGATGTGCATGCCAGATGTGCGTGCATATGAATAGAGAGTGCATACTGTGAATGTGACTTGGATAACTGCACACACTGCCACTGGACGTGTAAACATATAACAAAAGTCAAATAGAGTCTGTGTTATCGACATGCTTTTTTTGAAGTGTTTATGTTTGTATTAACATCATACGGTATTGATAGAGTCTTTAGGCATCGATTGTTCTCACTGCCTACTCTCTGCTACTGACAGTCGCTATATCGTACGACACAAGAGCTGTTCAGCAGAAATTACTTCAATTTATAGTTTTTGCGATTATTTCCAATATCCGACAATATATGCATCATCTCGTCGATCACGGAAATCAGGGGAGTTAACGAGTACGGCCCATACATGTGACTGAGTGCTTAATTAATCCAGGAGAACACGTTTTATTTACCATTTTCAACAAATTAGGACTGAAATACAACCTTGCAAACTTAATGGTTAGAGGAGATTTTTGAACATATATAGCAATATATTATTACAGATATGTGTAATGGCATACAATCACCTACTTTGGTTTTCGAGAATTTTAACATTTTGATAACCGTTGCGCTATAATTCCATACTGATTTACTTTCCTTGAATGTTGGAATTATTGACGTCATTGACGTCATTACGTCTGCAGTCATTATTTATGAAGTTATAAGTCTCTTTGTTCTTATAACTGAACACGTTTAGTAACATTTTATGCATAATATAATTCACTGATAATACGTAAACAAAACACATACAGTATTCATGTACATAGCATAATTATGTCAAACTACATTAGCATAATACCGTTATCGTATTATGACGTAGCTGTTATCTTGGGCACAAATGCTAGACATGCATGTGCCAAATGTTGCTCCAAATACTGCACCGGAATACACAGTGGTATTTCCATGACGTTCGTTCAGTACTTATGTTTCTGTAGGGAGTTTTCACTCATTCTTTATGTTTCTGTGGGAGTTTTCACTCATTCTTTATGTTTCTGTGGGAGTTTTCACTCATTCTTTATGTTTCTGTAGGGAGTTTTCACTCATTCTTTATGTTTCTGTGGGAGTTTTCACTCATTCTTTATGTTTCTGTGGGAGTTTTCACTCATTCTTTATGTTTCTGTAGGGAGTTTTCACTCATTCTTTATGTTTCTGTGGGAGTTTTCACTCATTCTTTATGTTTCTGTGGGAGTTTTCACTCATTCTTTATGTTTCTGTAGGGAGTTTTCACTCATTCTTTATGTTTCTGTGGGAGTTTTCACTCATTCTTTATGTTTCTGTGGGAGTTTTCACTCATTCTTTATGTTTCTGTAGGGAGTTTTCACTCATTCTTTATGTTTCTGTGGGAGTTTTCACTCATTCTTTATGTTTCTGTGGGAGTTTTCACTCATTCTTTATGTTTCTGTAGGGAGTTTTCACTCATTCTTTATGTTTCTGTGGGAGTTTTCACTCATTCTTTATGTTTCTGTAGGGAGTTTTCACTCATTCTTTATGTTTCTGTGGGAGTTTTCACTCATTCTTTATGTTTCTGTGGGAGTTTTCACTCATTCTTTATGTTTCTGTAGGGAGTTTTCACTCATTCTTTATGTTTCTGTGGGAGTTTTCACTCATTCTTTATGTTTCTGTGGGAGTTTTCACTCATTCTTTATGTTTCTGTAGGGAGTTTTCACTCATTCTTTATGTTTCTGTGGGAGTTTTCACTCATTCTTTATGTTTCTGTGGGAGTTTTCACTCATTCTTTATGTTTCTGTAGGGAGTTTTCACTCATTCTTTATGTTTCTGTGGGAGTTTTCACTCATTCTTTATGTTTCTGTGGGAGTTTTCACTCATTCTTTATGTTTCTGTAGGGAGTTTTCACTCATTCTTTATGTTTCTGTAGGGAGTTTTCACTCATTCTTTATGTTTCTGTGGGGAGTTTTCACTCATTCTTTATGTTTCTGTAGGGAGTTTTCACTCATTCTTTATGTTTCTATAGGGAGTTTTCACTCATTCTTTATGTTTCTGTGGGAGTTTTCACTCATTCTTTATGTTTCTGTAGGGAGTTTTCACTCATTCTTTATGTTTCTGTGGGGAGTTTTCACTCATTCTTTATGTTTCTGTGGGAGTTTTCACTCATTCTTTATGTTTCTGTAGATATTTTTCACTCTCCTCCTAAGTTTACAAATTGATTATGTTTCTTTAAGGACTATTATTACGTATATCTACCACAGACTAAACGACGTCACTTACCAGTCAGGCAGGTTAGATTCTCGCACATTCTTCAAATTAGTTTATTATTATTTGTCGATTTTGTTTAAAATTATTCTTTTATTTTATGTTAGTTTAATATAAAAAATACCCTAGTGCTTCCTACCACAGAGTATACTGTTCATTAAAACATATTAAACCCTAAAACAGTAACTCAGAAATATTGTCATTATAAAATTATATATTTTTCAACAGTATCTAAGTGAGTATTCTCCCTTTCTTTCTTAATTGATTAATTAACATATAATTTCCATTGTTAATTTCACTGTAGAAAAAGTTTGCGGCACCGAGAGGAAAACGGATCATTGTAGACGAACCGGTACTAATCTATTCACTTTCTTGTGTGCGATTCACCCTGTGTAACCTGATACAACCAACTTCAGTGAAAAACGGAACACGAAAATGCTCAAAATAACTTAATACGAGTTACTGTCCTTTGTATCGATTATATTTGCTTTGGGTTTAACCCTTAACCTAGCCTGGGTTCCAGTCTGTCGATTTTTCACGTTTTAACTTCTGGCAAAATAACATTATCAGTAGCTCAATACGGCCCAAATAATAGTCTCGGTGTTAAAATATATTTATTTCACTGACCAGGCAAACTATCTCGACGCCTGTTCTCAGGCTACCCTTAACCCTCTAATCACGACTAAAGTCGCTTTTGCAAACAACATGGAGCCCGATCAGATGGCACAAAACGTGCACATAACGTGCCGTCTGATCAGCCTCTATGTTGTTTGCTATTCGGATCGAGAATGGAACTGAACCATTGAATAACAAACAACATATATCCTGATCAGACGCGGCGCTATGCAGCGGCTGATCTGGATCTATGTTGTTTACACATTCCTTCTAATTTATGCAGCATTTTAAGCGGCACCAATAGCTTAGGTCATATGGGCGACTCTCCAGCAATTATAAATGATGGGGGATACCCAGTGTGCCCCTACACACATTATTTCAGGCACCCTGACATATGATAGAATTCCACACCAATAGTGGGATTCAAATCTACAGCGGTTGGGGGTGGGGGGTAATTGTAGCCAAGGACCGTAACCATTCGGCTGTAGAAGCCCCTGTCTGAATCTAGCTTGTCATTTCAATATATTTACTTTTCCCAGTAAAGATGATAACATTATTATTATACAGTATCGAGTTGCATAGGGTGTGGCTAGTTTCTCCTCTTTTTTCATAATTTTTTTTCATAATTTAGACATGAGTATCTTAAAATTACTAAACATATTTAACATCAGAAGGAATACGTAATGGTTTAAGACTACTTGTGAATATATTAGTGATTATCAATAATGTCCGATTGGCTTCCGTGATCCAGTGCTAAAGCGTTGGATTCAGTCGAGGCCAAGTTCCTGTGTTCGATACTCGGTCACGAAAGGCATGTACGACGTGCCCTTGAGTAAAGGCACATACCACACCTTGCTTAGTAGTGGTTATCAGCTCAGGTGGGCTAAGCCTACTCATGTCTAAACATGTCTAGATCCTCACAAGATGCTTAACATCAATTGAAAATGAAAATAATAAATAAATAAATGTGCACCTACTTTATATAATTTATTCTTTTATTTCCCCAATTTTAATATTATATTCTTTTGTTTCCTCAATTTTAATAATTTATTCTTTTGTTTACCCAACTCTGCTTTGTAAGATCGCGCAAGATGACGAATACATATTTAGAGCACCGAAACCAGGGAATCGAATTGGTAAATCATTCAACAGTAAACTCTATCAGCCACATATCGTCTGCTTTATCTGCTTTGTCTACACCAGTAAAACCTACGTAAGCAGTTTGACAGTGCTTTAGTACGCCTCTATTTTATGCGATCGGGATCTTGCATGGTTCCTGTCCTATTGTCATTTCAAACCAATAATTACGCCAAATTGCAGTAGTATAATGGGAACCAGATCATTTATCGCGGTTACAGGTTGTAAAATAAATTGCCTATTAAATACATACTAGCAAAAAGTAAAAACATACAGTCTGTTAATTTATATTTCCAATCTTTCATTTCTTCTGATACCACATCCACTGTGAAGAGGTATTCAAATCAAACTGAAAAACAGCAAAAATATCACAAATGTATTGGTGAGCATTGATACCGGTTCACCTGCGACTGTTATATTACAGTATACCCCACCTTAAGTTTGCAATTGCCTGACTTCTTATATCACATCTTTTCTACACATGAACTAGTCTTCTCAAGTCACATAATATCTATATAAAAAAAAGAAAAGCATACACTGGCTGTCATGAAAATGCATATTTTACCAAAAGGAAAACTGCACTATTTTAATTATCAGGACTACATTCGATGTACGTATATACAACCTATAGTATCATTGTCTCCAACCACATTGTAAGTCGGGTTCTCAAGCGATCATTTTCCAATGTCAACGAGTTTACGCAATACTTAGAACCAGACAAGAGGCTACACTTGTTCATAAATAATATTAAAGACATTCTGGGAGTTAGAATGGTAAAAGGAGCGCTAAGGCAAACAATATCATAAATCTATTGACAAATATTTTGGGCAGTCTAACCGTAACCTAATGTATTTCTATTTAAGACATTGTTAACATTTATTTATGTACGTTATATAATCACTTAATGTTGAGGTGACCCAACATCGACCGTGTCTAGAGTATAGTTCGTTCAAGGCAGCAAGCTATCCAGTTATAAAGGAATACATGTGTGTGTTATTTTGTCTCCAGCAGGGAGGTATTTTGTAAAGCCATTAGCCAAATAACAGACAAGGAGACAAAATAGCACACATTTATAGTATTATAGTGGGTCATGTTAGAATGGAAATAATATTTGTCCTGCATTTTTTCCCACGAGATTGAGGTCACATCTAGACACATGTTGACGTCATTGCGACGAATGGCATTCCTTTCAATTAGTGTATGAATGTAACCCATTTCTATTATAACATTCGACAAGATACATGCAAACACATTGTTGATTATATGAGCGTGTAATTCCCCATGTTTCCCCCCCGACATTTGATTATATTGTATCCGAATTCAGTTAGCGGATCATCTATTTCTTCTCTGTCGATGTATTTATTGTGATTAACCAGCGTCTCATGTAACATGCTCAATTTATCTGTCCCCGTTTTAGTTAATTTAGCAGGGATCTAATTGTTCCTCCTTTATAACGTTCCTGTAATCATGTGATATTGCACTCGTTGTAAATTGTTCCACTAAACGTAATTTGCTCGTGTATTTTCTTGCTGTTATTTTGGATGCCTTTGTGTATCCTTTTACGAGTTCCTGCTTAATCTCCTGTAGTTAATCTTTATTCATCTATTACTATTGTTCTTATCAGTTGTCTTTGTAAACGATGCTTCCTTAAATCAGTTTTATCATTGTTTTATATAACAATAATTCACATTTATTTTTAATTATTTCGTTTTATAGTTTGCTGTCTGTAATATAAACATTTACAAGATTTGTTTGTAACGTTATTTGATTTTATTTACAAATGTGTCTTCATTGATTTGTATTCGACGCATTTAATTGTGTTATTCCAATGGCGGTACTAGGGGCTATGGGGGTTTAACAACGCCGTCGGTCGTCAAATATATCCCCCATTAAAATAGAAAATGTTTCACTACAAATCAGACCAAATTATTTTCAACCCATCCCCTTGGCAAATCCTAGACCCGCCACTAGACCTAGACACTGTTTATGCTCAGATTTGTACTCATGTATTGATCTGCTTACATACTTGCTGTTTTCCAGTCTCACCTGAGAATTGGTAGATCCTTGTCATCTCACCCAGAATTGGTATACACACGCATGCTGGAACATATAACCAAAACTGTGTAACTTCTTTGTACATATGTGTAATAATGACGCATAGTTCCTTATACGGACAATTATGTGGTATGGAAGTGCGAGGAATTTATTATCTGGAATATACACATCCATATGTATATACTATTTGCTGACTTTCACCCAGCATAGTTACTGTCGTGCATAAATTAATGCTAGTACATCTGTATTAATACATCCAATCACATATAATACACACAGTCGAACTTCGATGGCTAGTTAAGCGAGTTCGAGGCATCGAAGTTCGACTGTATGTATGAATCATATTAACGAATATTACCTTCCTCGTGCTGGTTTTACAGACAGACAGACATAATGCCATTTCCCCACCACAAAAGACACATGCAGTCCGCAATATGTGTTATTTCTTAGCACGTATGTGTACGGTTTGGACATATATAACTTCATAAGCTAGTAATATGTATCTATATTTATAATATCGTCATGCATATGTGTAATATATTGTATGGGTACCATACTCTAGTTCAGTCGAAGTAAACATCCAATTTACACCAATGGAATTTCAAAATTCAAATACGATGTCATACTCTACGAAAGGCTTGGTTAAGAGCCTAAGATTGCTTCAAGGTGTAAGACTTTTAGTAAAAAAATGTTACTAAGTTCAAGTGAAACTGTAATTGAGGCACGGATATATTATATTATATAAATCTAAAGTGTCCGATCAGCCCAGTGGTTAGTGCGCTCGCTTCTCACCAATGCAACCCGGGTTCGATCATCGGACCGGGAGGTATGTGAGATGGTACGGTGGGTTTTCTCCGGGTACTCCGGTTTCCTCCCACACGAATTTGCACATTTACGCCTTCATCCGCGCCAATAAGAGTGATTAATATAAGTTGTTAAACATTTCTTTCGCAATCGTTGTAAAATAAATAAAGTGTAATCTAATAGTATCTGGATAGGAAGAGTGTCCAGTTGTAATGCTATTTTAGAAAATCCTATTTAATTGCCAATCATCGCATTTGTCACGTATCACTCCCTGCCTGAACTGGAAGTCGGTCATTGGACGACGTATATGTCTACACAACATTGTACTTAGTTTGCATCATGTAACTATCAAATTCTTTATCTGTGCATGGTCCTGCATTCGGAATGTATCTACACGTGTCGTATGTGAAGAGACGGCCTGATATTATATCATGCTCGCAAAATGCTACTGTCCTGTTCTCAAACGATCGATTACGCCATCGTATTTACAACTATAGGTATGCTCTGATCTGAGCAACTACCACAATATCTCTGTATTCATCTTAAATAATAACTTACTTGAAGAAATGAACAACTGTGTCTGGTTCTTCATGATTGTGTGTTTTACGTTTTATTTATCGTCGCTACCAGTTGCCCATATGAGCGACGCCTCCTGAAGAGATTAGTCATTTTAGATGTTTGGAGGATAGTGCAATGATACAGACAGAGACCCATTCCAGAGTCTCCTCTGGTTCTTTTACGTGCACGGTGTACAGCACCGACACGAGACCTCGGTTTAACGTCCCTTCTGAAAGACTGTTAATTTTATTAGGGTCAGACGGGGGATCGAACCTGCGATCCCTGGATTATCAGTCCAGCGTTATACCACTGGACTACAGATTCGTCTGTAATTAGTTCTTCATGACATTGTAGCTACAAGTAATCTTCTAGCCTGGGTTCCAGTCTGTCGATTTTTCACTTTAAATTCTGGCAAAATGACGTAGCGCCATCTACTTACACCCTTATTTATCAGGGTGTAGATTTGATGAACGACAACTCTTCTCTACAAGATACTATCGCTAAATATAGAAACGGAATTCTATCGGAAATCGCCGAACAGGCACGATTATTTCCGAATATACACGAATGCTCCCGAAGCCTCAATTACATCGCTAACATATAATTTTCCGTTTCAGTGCTATATCGACGAGATGGCGGATTTTAACTATTAAGTTTAAGTGGTAATGGGTCGATTCGGCGTAAATCTTGAGTAAATATGTCAAATCAGACGCACATTGTACTTTTTAAAACTATTTATCTTTCCGTTGACCAGTAAACAATGGCGGCCAATTATAAAGTTTATCAACATTGCAATGCCTCGCTTTCGATTCAAGTACGTCATTAATTAAGCATCATGCTAATAGGCATATTAATAGGATTAATGCTAGTCAATAATTACACGGACAAGCCGTACAGTTTCACCAGGCGTTGATATCATCAGAAACTCAATACGACCCAATTAATAGTCTCGGTGTTAAAATATATTTATTTGACCGACCAGGCAAAGTATATCGACGCTACAAGTAATCTAGAAAGAGTCATGGTTTAGCATATACTATATATGGTTCTCAACCATCATTCGCACACATGACAGACGGGTCAGTGGTCCAATGATTAACAGGTTGGACTGCGAATCCAGGTATCGTAGGTTCGATCCATTGTCTGATTATTATAATATTAACAGTCTTTCGGATAGGACTATAAACCGAGGTCACATGCATAAAAGCATGAAAATAACCAGGGATGCTTCTGGAATTGGAGCGTCTTTTGTATCTGGTTCTCTCCTCCAAAATATATAATAACTAAAGACTACTCACCCGATTAACCAGATGAGACGATAAATAAACGTATACAACAATCACCCGATTAACCAGGTGAGACGATAAATAAACGTATAAAACAATAACAAGAACTATAATTTACACAAGCTAGAACCAGACAAAGCACAACATGCAATTTGTCTCCTGTTTGTTTAAACACAATGTGTTGACAAGTGGTCATTTGAGAACCAGAATGTACCACATTACGCTCGTGGTTGGTGAGGAATCGAACTGCCTCTTAATATATTGCATGTCAAGACAAAGTTCTAATGGTAACCGGCCTTTCTAAATATCCAAGTATTCAAGTACAGTGTGCTTATGCCTGAACTATCGATGTTGAAGAACCCTAGCTTTAACCACGCGACGTTTTTTCTTGTGTACAACTAGTATATAAATATGTTACTTGCGAAGAGTGCATGTTAAATATAATATGCAACTTTATAATAAATATATGTATTACAAACACTTGATCGCTGAATGGGTTACTGTCCATAAGCACATGCGGCTGGTTGCATGAATACGCCCATGTACCACTGGCATTTATACGCGACGTTATTCGATTTGAATCAAGAATCGGACATCACTGTTCAAATCTCAACACAATATGGAAGCTTTTTTGAAAACTATCATATCCAACAATATGTGGCATCGTTTATATATGCCGGGTAATCAGGGGAACAAACCAGTACTGGCTTTAAATTTGGTTACATTACCCAGCGTGTTGATATATGCAGCCACACTTGTTCTATGGATCCGATATCGTCTCTCGGGTAGATAAGTTTCCTCGGACAGTATCAACCTGTGCCAGCTGTTGGATTACATCTGGATTATCGGGAAAACATGAAACGTTGGATATGTAAAAAATCCGACGATTTCTGTGATTTACTAGTACAGTCAAACCTGTGTTTGTGGTCACATCTATTAAGCAGCCAACCTGTATTACGCAGCCATTTTCCAGATTCCCAATATGTTGTTTTATTATACATTTGACCTCTATTAAGCAGCCACCTGCGAGTCCCTTGCTGGAGGCAGGTTTGACTGTATAGCGTTTCTTTCAGTAGTGTTAAGCTAGTCACCTGTATAACTGCAGTGGAGATCGCCATTATTAAGCTACCATGTATGGGCGTTGTAGGGAAGTCAGATTTGTTAAAAAAAATATTCAACAAAACGATAAAGATTAAAATAGTCCAAAGTATATCAGTACCATATGTTGTCTTTTCACATGTGAATGCAGTATAGAACTACACGTATATATAATATATGCAACATGGAAAATAAACTATTAACCGTGACATCGTTTTTGTTGTACACAGATTGAACAGCATACCCCCGTGGCCGAGTGGTTACGGTCGTTGGCTTCAAATCACTTACTCCTCACCGCTGTATGGTTCGAATCCCACTGGGGGTGTCGAACTGTTCATGTGATGAAACTATCCAGCTGAGCTTCAGGCTGCTCGTTCGTGCCTGAATGTACCCGGTGTCTTCCTACACCAATACTAGCTGGAGAGTCGTCATTCAAGTGGCATAAGCTGTTGGCTCGAAGAAACAAAAGCGGTTGCACATGATGCTGTGTCTTCTTTCATACACTCTATTGTATATGTATCTACGGTTGTCTGTTGTGTCTTGTTTTTATTAGCAACGAGTTATGCGCAGTTTACATGGAAACATTCTGCGACGTGTGTGTATATAACGTATTATTGTCTATGTACAGTGTAATGAGTGTTTGTCTTTCTTCCTATCTCACTATATACCACCTGATACGTTATCTTGTTTGAAACCCATTTGATGAGTAGCCATTTGAATGTGAACTTGGAGTAGAGTATTACTTGTTGTTTGATGTGCAGTGCTGATAGGAGTGCTGTATTATTGTATGCTAGAAACTCTAGATTCATTAGCATTGTTGTAACTGTCAATACAATCGGATTATAAATTATAAATAAACAGTTAGAGAATTTTATTCATTTCAAAAATTGGTAGTAAATATCGCCATCTTGGATTGTGAATACCTCGTGAATTTCCCATTATAGTAGATGTCCGGTTATGAACAGAACAACCGGTTATTATCAGACTTGTACATAGTACATAATCAAACACAAAGATGATTCGTAATTGTGCCAAAACCTGTTTCATTATTCTATAGAGACGTCAGCTTTTATTATGCAAATAACTTTTACTATTATCATTATGTCTTACTATTTCTAACTGCTGCATTAATCTTATCTCTATCGATCTAATCATATTCGTTATGATCTGAATAACACGAAGATAGATTCCACATGACCAATTCTTAATCAGTGTGCAATAGTAACTATTTTGACTTTCGGTGTTTTAACATTGTTATAGAGCAACTTTTAATATCAGATTAGCTGTGATAATGCTGCTTTATTCCAAATGTATTGTGATAAATGAGTGATATTATTGTGTTCATTTCTAAGTTATAACTCCATGTTGGAGTGGCATTGTACTTTTATGCCGTAAGCTATATATGTAATGTTATTGTAAATACTGTATGCACATTGATACTATGTAAATAAAGGTTACTACTAGTAGAAGCGTGCAACCATTTCAACTTCAATAGTTATTCATATGCATTACATAATTGTGTTTACGCAAAAACTCAAGCATAGAATAGTGTTATTGAGCAAACAGTTTCCCAGAATAGAAAATAACACAAATAACACAAACTTTCCGACAAGCGGTCCTTCATGTTTTGTCCACGATACCGGAATATACATGTTATAGTTAATTATGTCAAGCTGGGTGTAGTTTGCAACATTTTTCCAGAATGGATACTCATCAAATAAAACTAAACATAGTAATGTATCACTAATACTCTATACTCATATGTTCATATAAGCACTGCTGTCGTACAGTCAATATGGTGGAAATAAAGCACGTAACTCATAATAATAATAATAGATGGACTTCATTATTTATAGTGGGTGCCTGTGGTCTGAAATACCGCTAAGATGGGAACCAGGGGTCTTCCTCCACCAGTAGTAGATGTAGAGTCGCCGTACGACTTAAGCTGTTGGTCACACTTTAAACACAAACAAACAAATACAATGCACATGTGTATGACAAAATGTGGTGGTATTCTTCACTATATAATCTGTAACTTTAGAAAACCGCCGTCAGTTGCTAACATTACGTGTTGTACGACGATAGGGTTGGATGTCCCTCAACAGTGCTAATATACGAATAGTACTCCATATTCACACCATTAAGGTGTTATTTGTTGTCTTGTCTTGCGTTTTCTTTGTCTATTTCTTATCAGAACCAAGCTGCATAGCAGTCTAGAAGTACATTTCCCGGAGACATACTGAATACCTCCGAATATACTGCACGAGTGTATATACATAGGCATGGACGATCAGTTATATTTCTTATAATCATAGAAAAATAGTATATAATACTTTGAATATAATTGAATATGTACAACAACATAGGAAAAATAGTGAAAACTTTGAATGTAATTGAATATGTACAATAACATAGTATATAGTGCCGATTTTGAATGGAAATGAATATGAAATGAACAGAGGAATGTGCAGTTTTAAAATTACATAGGTATAACTTTGCCCGGGATTTATGTAATGCACGAAACTATCAAAATAACAATATTTCGTAAAGACGGTACATTTGATGAGATTTTTCGTTTTGCATAATTATCTCGAAATATTATCCAAGGTAACAGACGGCGAGGATGTAATCACGACAGACACTGATACAACATTGGTAAGTAAACATGTATTCGTTCTTTCTTTTTATTATGGTGTAAATATACACAAATAATAGTGTTCCTATTTACCGCGTCGCGTTGATTTAAACAACAGAAATATCTTAAGTAAACAAATTCATTCGGAAGTTGTTTGACTGATATATTTATTAATTGGAAAATGGTTGTTGTGTTACTAGTTACGGATTTCTCTAACGACAAACAATACAACACATGTTATGCTACAAGTACAGATACATTATTATAAAGACATTAATAGAAATAAATCGAAACAGACTTTGTTCCGTGACGGGAAATATATACAAATCTAGCCATTTATTTCTCATGTATCATTTGCAGCCATACATAAAGATAGGAAAACGAGGTGCCGGCTATAGGGTGAGTAACCTTGATAAGTGTTGTGCTCTTTGTACAAAAATAACATCTGTGATGATATAAAACAGTTTAAATACAATATTTGTGTTCAATAAGATCAAAGAGCGACTTTATAAGTATTGGATTGACGAGTGAAGTGTTGTATGGGCATGCTCTTGGGTTCGAGCTATGTCGTGTGGTGATGGACGGATCACTGTACTGGCCACATCACGGTTGTCATTTTTACGGCGATGTTTGTGTCTATGGTTCATATTGCCACTTTTATCGTTAATCCAATCACTCACTTATATACTGTAATGGTGTAGATATCATGATAAAATATGTTCTTATTCAATTACTAGAATCCTAGTTATATTTATATATGTATACATTTTAATTTATATTTCCATATATTATTGTCATGGGTAAATGTTTAAAATTGCATATGTAATTGTGAAGCGCAATAGAATAATATTTAATTGTTGCGCTATATAAATGCTATGTATTTGTATATGAATTATTGCACACATAATGGTGCCGCAAGCAAATCCGGTATGCCTGGGGGTTAAAGCTATACATTAATCTCTATTTCGCTGCTGTAACTTATCCATGTAAAATAATCATACATTGAGGTTCACACATGCAAATAGTTTTATTTCACCCACTTCAAATATATGACAACCTCAGATGTAGTCCAACACGTGAACGTTATTATCACATCATTAACAATCCTTATATATCTGTGAACGGAACGTCAGGGGAGGTAACTAGAACCACAGAGTGGGGCTACCGTAGATGATCAAATATGAATGAGGTCAACCCAGATATATGTAAAGTATAAATTAAGGTTATCAAATGAAAATACACCATGACCTGCATTGTATAATTGTATTATAATAGTATATCGTAATTAGCTGATGAAATGTAAGCACGTTTATGACGACTGATTTTGATTGAGTTCATACCTGATGCCAGTAAAGCTATCAGTATAAACCATGCATATATACTACCAACTTAAGCCATGACTGTTACAAACAAAGGTAACGTATACATTACGGTTATCAAATGGGGATCTATGTCATAACTGCTACACATATAATATACACATTTGTAATGAAATAACGAATGATGTTATAACTGACGAGTTTCGTGGTTTCAGTTTAGAAACAGTTGAAACGCCCCATAGATTGACAGCTACTGATATATTTAGAGATGTGTACATGTATATCATGTTGCACTTGATCAATTCAAAATTGCATGACATCTTGTAACAATCTACTCCCTTTGAAAGGGAAACAATTTTACAAAAAGACAGAATGACTAGCTAATTAATTCAAGTGTAAACGGTTGTTTCGAACATATTAAAGATATCTGGGGACTATAACTTGATGTATTAATGCAGTTTTAAGTGTGGTATGATGCCTTTAATCATGCTGTTGTGTTGTTCTTCTTCTTATTCTTCGTTTTCTTCTTCTTGGTGGTAACGCTATTAACATACATTTATATGTTATCTTTGTAGCCCTATATGCGAGTGGGACGAGGTCCAGCCAATGACAAGGTAAATATATTTATATTCACTATTTAATACTTACCAGAGTGTAAGCAATGATTTATGCATATGCACAAGCCTATCAGCTATGTGTAACATGCCATATATAACAGAATACCAATTATTTACATCAAATAAAGATATAAATGTACCGAATAGACAGATAGCAGTCACTGTCTAAAATATAGCATAAGCCCATTCTAAGAATAAACCTGCGCATGTGCAGATCATGGCAATAAAGCGGCGCACATACTACTAATTCCTGGTGGTAAACATTATTTTAATTATATGTATACATTAAATCGTGAGCTGTGAGTCATAAATATAAATTCAGGCTGAGTGGTATTCTAATGAATATAATAAGATACAGGTTGATAAGTTGTAGAGTCAGGAACATGTTAAATTAGCGCCACTTATGTAATCGAAATATACCCCAAGCTTACACAATCGTAAATTAGACAACGACTAAGTCACATGGCCCAATGAAAAAGCCACATTTCTCGCTTCTAAATCGTATAGACGTGACATACTTATGTACGTTTTCTAAGTCAGATAGATCAACTCATTGGCCCGTGTTAACGAAATATACACCACGCTCGGTGTATATTTCGTGAAGACGGGCCAATTCGTGATCTATACTATACTAAACTCCCTTTTATCCATTCGTATTAAAAATCTCCACAAAATGTTTCACTGATGAGAAATAGTTTCCATTGTGCTGCTATAATAGAATACTTTCTATCTCATTTGCAGACATTTCTGAGGATCGGCAGACAGCCATCAGATTCAGTAAGTCATTTGATTATCGTAACAGTCTGCTGTCAGAAAACGTCAAATAAAGTATTCAGTAACCTCTACATACACATGAACCCTCTTAAAGATCTGCACATCTCCTATTGTATCAAATTTAACAGTTAAATTCATACTCCTCTTCAAAATGACTGTCACAGATTCTAAATATGTCGTTGTAATGAAATTGTACTCTTAATAAAACCAGTATTATCAAAATACTTCAGTAAAGATATCCATCCCATGACATTTATAAAGTACTTTAGAAATATATAATCCTATTTTGACTAGGGAAGTCTTCAATGAATACGCTCCACTCTCTCCGTACCTCACTCTCACGTAGAATGTGTGGCGTCCGTAGTCCAGTGGTAGAGCGTCGGATTTGGAATCGAACGGTCCCGGGTTCGATACTCGGTCAGGCCACGTATGTAGTGTCATTGAGCAAGGCACCTCACACACATTGCTTAGTACTGGTTAACCACTTAGGTCGGCTAAGCCTGCCAAGGAAAACGTGTCTAGGTCCCCGCAAAGAGTTTGACATTAATGGAACATGCATACATGTTGGGAAAACCTTGAAGATGCTGACCAACATGTCTAGGACCCCGCAAGGGGTTTGACATTAATGGAACATGCATACATGTTGGGAAAACCTTGAAGATGCTGGCCAACATGTATAGGTCCCCGCAAAGGGTTTGACATTAATGGAACATGCATACATGTTGGGAAAACCTTGAAGATGCTGATCAACATGTCTAGGACCCCGCAAGGGGTTTGACATTAATGGAACATGCATACATGTTGGGAAAACCTTGAAGATGCTGGCCAACATGTATAGGTCCCCGCAAAGGGTTTGACATTAATGGAACATGCATACATGTTGGGAAAACCTTGAAGATGCTGATCAACATGTCTAGGACCCCGCAAGGGGTTTGACATTAATGGAACATGCATACATGTTGGGAAAACCTTGAAGATGCTGGTCAACATGTCTAGATCCCCGCAAGGGGTTTGGCATTAATGGAACATGCATACATACCTCCGTTTCTCCAGCAGAGAATGTGCATAAATCACATTTATCATATTTTCTCAAAATTGATGGCATAGAAAACTTATCAATCACATACAGTAAACATAAGTATTTCTAAACAATACTATGATTTTAATATTTAAATACGCATGCGCAGTAACGTACCTATGGTTTCCACTTTCCAATATTATATATCACATTAAGAATAGAAACCGGATGTTATGAGAACTTAAGATTAGACGATCGTTTATGTCCCTTTTTGTGTACTTGAAGATGAACGTCATGTTATTTTAGACTGCACTTGTTTGAAAACTTCAGACATGATATGTTTGAGATAGCTTGAGTTGAAAACATTTTGATTAAAGTTTAAACTTTATTTTACAACGATTGCGAAGCAAGTTTTAACAACTTATATCAATCACTCTCGTTGGCGCGGATGAAAGCGTATATGTGGTCATTCGTGTTGGAGAAAACCGGAGTACCCGGAGAAAACCACCTGTCAGATCTGGCGATCACCGTACCATCTCACATATCTTCCCGGTCCGAGGATCGAACCCGGGTTGCATTGGTGAGAAGCGAGCGCGCTAACCACTGCGCTAATCGGACAACAATATGTTTCAACACGTATAGTACATTTGACCATTGAGAGTTTACAAACAATATCTATAACCAACGTGACCTTTGTATCAACGTGACCTATACAACATTTACACAGAGGGATGTAATTCGTTGTTATATCCGTGTAGGTTCGAATCTCTCTGGGGATGTTGAATCATCTCATGTGAGGAAGCTATCCAGCTGGCTTGGGAAAGTCGGTGCTTCTATGGGCATCTGGTGTATTCTATGCTAGCCGCATCTGGTGTCTTCTATACTAGCCGTGAGTTGGTCTAAGCTATTGGTACGAGTCTAAACCCCCGAAACAAAAATAACAAATGGTTGAATCCCACTCCGAAATTAACGATACTCCGACCCCCGCCCACATACACCCACTGCCCCACGCCATGCGACCCCCGCCCACATACACCTACTGCCCCACGCATACTCCGACCCCCGCCCACATACACCCACTGCCCCACGATACTCCGACCCCCGCCCACATACACCCACTGCCCCACGATACTCCGACCCCCGCCCACATACACCCACTGCCCCACGATACTCCGACCCCCGCCCACATACACCCACTGCCCCACGATACTCCGACCCCCGCCCACATACACCCACTGCCCCACGCCATGCCGTATTATACGGCTTAAGATATGTTTACCTCAATACAATGCTAGTGTAAGATGACTGAATTGGTTTTGTATGGTTGTTAGACATTTTAATGTCCCTGCCAATATTTTATTGCAGACATTCCTCCGCATAGGGAGGACACCTTTCCTCCGGATCGGAAGAGCACAAAGAGACTCGGTGAGTATTCAGAGTACATATTTCATGCTGGTAGACAAATAAAGAAAGGTGATAATCCGTTCATAATTAATTGTTGATTTAAACAGTATTTATTCCAATAAATTTACATGTATAACACAAAAAATGTTACAAATTACATAAATTGTGAATGGTTTGGATTGGAAAACAAGTTTTCAGAAAACTTATATTAATTCCTCTCCAAATGTCAAAGTTGTATTTGTTTAAATCCAGAAGGTCTCAGACCCATGTGGCATACATGTACATATACACAAATATGACGACAGCAATTCACTATGTCAATATATCTAATTAATTATGTAACACTAAAGCAAATATTTATATTTACATAGTAAAGTGGACACTGCACAGATTCACGATCTATAAATAACTGGTTGGGTTATCCTGGTCCACACAGCCAAAAACAAAGTCTCTAACCCAGCTGAACCTCATTATATATGTGATTGTAAAATTTGAAGATAGTTTTTGCAATGGCATAATCTTGTCAACTTTCAGACATTTCTTAGAATCGGTCGATATCCCGCGGATAAGGTATGTATCTATTGTATTCCAATACATGTCTAGGATGTATCTATTGTATTCCAATACATGTCTAGGATGTATCTATTGTATTCCAATACATGTCTAGGATGTATCTATTGTATTCCAATACATGTCTAGGATGTATCTATTGTATTCCAATACATGTCTAGGATGTATCTATTGTATTCCAATACATGTCTAGGATGTATCTATTGTATTCCAATACATGTCTAGGATGTATATATTGTATTCCAATACATGTCTAGGATGTATATATTGTATTCCAATACATGTCTAGGATGTATCTATTGTATTCCAATACATGTCTAGGATGTATCTATTGTATTCCAATACATGTCTAGGATGTATCTATTGTATTCCAATACATGTCTAGGATGTATCTATTGTATTCCAATACATGTCTAGGATGTATCTACTGTATTCCAATACATGTCTAGGATATATCTATTGTATTCCAATACATTTCTAGGATGTATCTATTGTATTCCAATACATGTCTAGGATGTATCTATTGTATTCCAATACATGTCTAGGATATATCTATTGTATTCCAATACATGTCTAGGATATATCTATTGTATTCCAATACATTTCTAGGATGTATCTATTGTATTCCAATACATTTCTAGGATGTATCTATTGTATTCCAATACATTTCTAGGATGTATCTACTGTATTCCAATACATTTCTAGAATTAAAGTTGCGCTCTATTTAGTAAATTTAGTCCTCTATTTATTCCTGTAATATCTATTTTCTGACTATATATTGCCGTTTATTCTGTGTTCTCTATAATGCACGCTTTAAATTAACTTTCCGCTACAGATTAGTTCCTGTAATATCTATTTTCTGACTATATATTGCCGTTTATTCTATGTTCTCTATAATGCACGCTTTAAAGTAACTTTCCGCTACATTACTTTCCTTTATTATAGTCACATTCATTTGCGTATATACCAACAAGAAGTGGATCAATGGGAAAGTAGTTCACACGCTGGACTTGTAATCCATGGGTCGCAGGTTCAATCCCCAGCTACAGGGTTCCCACTGTCGATCGCCAATTGCGACCAACAATAAAAACAAATAATGGCGCTAAATTTTGTGAATTGGCGAAGATATCTTATTTGTATTTTAATTATTTTCTGGAACAACATGTTTTGTCAAATACACGGCTTCAAATATATATCTGTGAACAATATGGCTCTTAGTTTGCTCCAAGTTTTTCAAAATTAATGTGGCTCCAGTTTGTTTGCATTGGCGACAGAAATCGTGCAGACAAAAATTCAGACGACAAAGGGAACCCAGCTACACAATACTAAAATTACTCACAATGTCTCTCAGGTGAAACCTGAAATATATGTCTCGTGTCTCGTGTCACCGTGCACTTAAAAGAACCAGAGGAGATTCTGGAATTGGTGTCTGTCTGTATCATTGCACTAAGTAAAAGAAATGATATTAATTAAATAAATGAATAGTATGTAACCGCCAATCATGTTTCTTGGCATCATTTTATGCCAATAAAAACTTTGACTTGACTATCCTCTATAATCTAAAATGACTAATCTCTTCAGGATCATTGTAATAGGAAAACCAACAGTGTCGTTTATTATTTGTCTCTGAATAATACACAATAGACATGACGGTGATTCAGTGGTTAACAATTGGACTGCGAACCCAGAGGTAGCTGGTACGTTTCCGAGTCTGACCAACAGTGGTTAACAATTGGACTGCGAACCCAGGGGTAGCTGGTTCGTTTCCGAGTCTGACCATCAGTGGTTAACAATTGAACTGCGAACCCAGGGGTAGCTGGTTCGTTTCCGAGTCTGACCATCAGTGGTTAATAATTGGACTGCGAACCCAGGGGTAGCTGGTTCGTTTCCGAGTCTGACCAACAGTGGTTAATAATTGGACTGCGAACCCAGGGGTGGTTGATTCGTTATCGAGTCTGGCAACAGTGGTTAACAATTGGACTGCGAACCCAGGGGTAGCTGGTTCGTTTCCGAGTCTGGCCATCAGTGGTTAATAATTGAACTGCGAACCCAGGGGTAGCTGGTTCGTTTCCGAGTCTGACCATCAGTGGTTAACAATTGGACTGCGAACCCAGGGGTGGTTGGTTCGTTATCGAGTCTGGCCAACAGTGGTTAACAATTGGACTGCGAACCCAGGGGTGGCTGGTTTGTTTCCGAGTTTGACCATAATAATAATAACATTAATACACCGGAGTATCATGTATCATTCCTACACACCGAACATGTAAAAGAACAATGGATGTTTCTGGAATTGGAGCATCGTCTGTATCTTGAACTATTCTCCAAAAATAAAATAACCCTGCGGTTGACGTTAAATTACCCCCCCCCCCCCTCCCGAAAAAGGAAAAGAACCTTACGTTGTCTGTTTACTGTCTCACTACTTCCTTCATTGAACACGTACGGTTCATTCATTTCCTTCGACATTAAAAGCGTTCAATATGACTCTGAAGCATGCAGTTGCAATTATATCGGTAATATATATATATAACCTACTCTTTTTAAGTTAGACGTGACAATTTATACGTACCTATCTTAGCAATTACTTTTTTTTATCTCCTATTGTATATAATCTTTTTCTCGCGAGTAGAACTGTCATAATGTGTTCTTGTTCCGTTTTCTTCCAAGACTTTCCTGCGAATTGAATGACTGAGTAATGGACTGAATAATGAATACGGATGGTACAACTGTTAGCTTCATAAGACACGACTATCCTGATTGGCTGATTAACCTCATGTGACAGCCGTTTTTAACAAGATAACTGTCTCAAAGCCATTATGTTATGCTACACTTGCATAACGACGAACTATTAGATCATGCCCTGAGTTTATCAATCAGATCTCAAACTCAAGCTGAAATCATATCATTGGTTGATTCTGAGTGTTACTGTCAGCTGAACCAATCAGACGCGTGAGACTGAGTTTTGAGATTGGAGAAAGGTTTTATAACTTCAAGGGGCCATGTGTTCGCTTTTAAAAACGTTCTTAAGTTGTAATCATAAGAATTTCGAAGTAAATATGTGCGTTTCATTTTTCGCATCTCCTCTACTAGTGGTGTATCGTCACACCATATGCTAATATTGTTATTAATATCGGATGAGGAATCGAACTGGTCACCTCTGGTATTCATTGAACCACTGATCCGTTCCTAGCTGAAGGGCGTCATTGGACACTGATTAATGTGTGTTAATTTATGGGGAACCTAACCTGGGTTCCAGTCTGTCGATTTTTCACTTTTTAATTTCTGGCAAAATGACATGATCAGAAACTCAATACGGCCCAATTAATAGTCTCGGTGTTAAAATATATTTATTTGACTGACCAGGAAAAATATATCGACGCCTGTTCTCAGACTAGGTTGAACCAAACACCACTTCTATCAACAATGGGCACACACTTACCTCGTACTGTAGCTTTTTATAGTCAGACACTGGACTAGCTTGTAGTTGTATTTTCCTGTTACCTACTTGATTGTACTGTCTGTTTATTCACAATGTATGCTCTCTTTTTTTCAATATTACTTGCATTTTCCATTCTCCTTTACTTTCAATCAAGCGATTTCTTCGAATTGGACGGCCATCAAGACAGGTAAATGAATAATTTGATTATATAACTAACATTTCATATTTATTGCCATTTTGTCATGAATAACGGTTAATTGGCATTGAAAAATCCACTGCTCGTTAGCAACCACTAACCACGGATTGTCTTAGAACTAGTATAAATTCATGACCAACCACTAACCAGGGCTTGTCTAAGAACTAGTATAACTTCATGACCAACCACTAACCACGGATTGTCTAAGAACTAGTATAATTTCATTAGCAACCACTAACCACGGATTGTCTTAGAACTAGTATAACTTCATTAGCAACCATTAACCAGGGCTTATCTAAGAACTAGTATAACTTCATTAGCAACCACTAACCAGGGCTTGTCTAAGAACTAGTATAACTTCATTAGCAACCACTAACCAGGGCTTGTCTAAGAACTAGTATAACTTCATTAGCAACCACTAACCAGGGCTTGTCTAAGAACTAGTATAACTTCATTAGCAACCACTAACCAGGGATTGTCTAAGAACTAGTATAATTCATTAGCAACCACTAACTAGGGCTGTCTAAGAACTAGTATAACTTCATACCAACCACTAACAGGCTTGTCTAAGAACTAGTATAACTTCATGACCAACCACTAACTAGGGCTTGTCTAAGAACTAGTATAACTTCATTAGCAACCACTAACTAGGGCTTGTCTAAGAACTAGTATAACTTCATGACCAACCACTAACTACGGCTTGTCTAAGAACTAGTATAACTTCATTAGCAACCACTAACTAGGGCTTGTCTAAGAACTAGTATAACTTCATTAGCAACCATTAACCACGGCTTATCTAAGAACTAGTATAACTTCATTACCAACCACTAACCAGGGCTTGTCTAAGAACTAGTATAACTTCATGACCAACCACTAACTAGGGCTTGTCTAGAACTAGTATAACTTCATGACCAACCACTAACCACGGATTGTCTACGACCTAGTATAACTTCATGACCAACCACTAACTAGGGCTTGTCTATGAACTAGTATAGCTTCATGACCAACCACTAACTAGGGCTTGTCTAAGAACTAGCATAGCTTCATGACCAACCACTAACTAGGGCTTGTCTAAGAACTAGTATAACTTCATGACCAACCACTAACTAGGGCTTGTCTAAGAACTAGTATAGCTTCATGACCAACCACTAACCAGGGCTTGTCTAAGAACTAGTATACTTCATGACCACCACTAACAGGGATTGTCTAAGAACTAGTATAACTTCATGACCAACCACTACTAGGGCTTGTCTAAGAACTAGTATAACTTCATGACCAACCACTAACAGGGCTTGTCTAAGAACTAGTATAACTTCATTAGCAACCACTAACCAGGGCTTGTCTAAGAACTAGTATAACTTCATTAGCAACCACTAACTAGGCTTGTCTAAGAACTAGTATAACTTCATGACCAACCACTAACCAGGGCTTGTCTAAGAACTAGTATAACTTCATTAGCAACCACTAACCAGGGCTTGTCTAAGAACTAGTATAACTTCATTAGCAACCACTAACCAGGATTGTCTAAGAACTAGTATAACTTCATGACCAACCACTAACCAGGGCTTGTCTAAGAACTAGTATAACTTCATACAACCACTAACCAGGGCTTGTCTAAGAACTAGTATAACTTCATGACCAACCACTAACCAGGGTTGTCTAAGAACTAGTATAACTTCATGACCAACCACTAACTAGGGCTTTCTAAGAACTAGTATAACTTCATTAGCAACCACTAACTAGGGCTTGTCTAAGAACTAGTATAACTTCATACCAACCACTAACCACGGATTGTCTAAGAACTAGTATAACTTCATGACCAACCACTAACTAGGGCTTGTCTAAGAACTAGTATAACTTCATTAGCAACCACTAACCAGGGATTGTCTAAGAACTAGTATAACTTCATTACCAACCACTAACCACGGATTGTCTAAGAACTAGTATAATTTCATTAGCAACCACTAACCACGGATTGTCTTAGAACTAGTATAACTTCATTAGCAACCACTAACCAGGGCTTGTCTAAGAACTAGTATAACCTCATTAGCAACCACTAACCAGGGCTTGTCTAAGAAATAGTATAAATTCATTAGCAACCACTAACCACGGATTGTCTAAGAACTAGTATAACTTCATTAGCAACCACTAACCAGGGATTGTCTAAGAACTAGTATAACTTCATGACCAACCACTAACCAGGGCTTGTCTAAGAACTAGTATAACTTCATTAGCAACCACTAACCAGGGATTGTCTAAGAACTAGTATAACTTCATGACCAACCACTAACTAGGGCTTGTCTAAGAACTAGTATAACTTCATGACCAACCACTAACTAGGGCTTGTCTAAGAACTAGTATAACTTCATGACCAACCACTAACCACGGATTGTCTATGAACTAGTATAACTTCATGACCAACCACTAACCACGGATTGTCTATGAACTAGTATAACTTCATGACCAACCACTAACTAGGGCTTGTCTAAGAACTAGTATAACTTCATGACCAACCACTAACTAGGGCTTGTCTAAGAACTAGTATAACTTCATGACCAACCACTAACCAGGTTGTCTAAGAACTAGTATAACTTCATGACCAACCACTAACTAGGCTTGTCTAAGAACTAGTATAGCTTCATGACCAACCACTAACCACGGATTGTCTAAGAACTAGTATAACTTCATGACCAACCACTAACTATGGCTTGTCTAAGAACTAGTATACTTCATGACCAACCACTAACTAGGGCTTGTCTAAGAACTAGTATAACTTCATGACCAACCACTAACCAGGGCTTGTCTAAGAACTAGTATAACTTCATGACCAACCACTAACTAGGCTTGTCTAAGAACTAGTATAACTTCATGACCAACCACTAACTATGGCTTGTCTAAGAACTAGTATAACTTCATGACCAACCACTAACCAGGGATTGTCTAAGAACTAGTATAACTTCATGACCAACCACTAACCAGGCAAACAAACTTCATACACCACTAACGGCTTGTCTAAGAACTAGTATAACTTCATACCAACCACTAACAGGGCTTGTCTAAGAACTAGTATAACTTCATTAGCAACCACTAACTAGGGCTTGTCTAAGAACTAGTATAACTTCATGACCAACCACTAACTAGGGCTTGTCTAAGAACTAGTATAACTTCATGACCAACCACTAACTAGGGCTTGTCTAAGAACTAGTATAACTTCATGACCAACCACTAACCACGGATTGTCTAAGAACTAGTATAACTTCATGACCAACCACTAACCACGGATTGTCTAAGAACTAGTATAACTTCATGACCAACCACTAACTAGGGCTTGTCTAAGAACTAGTATAACTTCATGACCAACCACTAACCACGGCTTGTCTAAGAACTAGTATAACTTCATGACCAACCACTAACCACGGATTGTCTAAGAACTAGTATAACTTCATGACCAACCACTAACTAGGGCTTGTCTAAGAACTAGTATAACTTCATGACCAACCACTAACCACGGATTGTCTAAGAACTAGTATAACTTCATGACCAACCACTAACCAGGCTTGTCTAAGAACTAGTATAACTTCATGACCAACCATTAACTAGGGCTTGTCTAAGAACTAGTATAACTTCATGACCAACCACTAACCAGGGCTTGTCTAAGAACTAGTATAACTTCATGACCAACCACTAACTAGGGCTTGTCTAAGAACTAGTATAACTTCATGACCAACCACTAACTAGGGCTTGTCTAAGAACTAGTATAACTTCATGACCAACCACTAACCAGGGCTTGTCTAAGAACTAGTATAACTTCATGACCAACCACTAACCATGGATTGTCTAAGAACTAGTATAACTTCATGACCAACCACTAACTAGGGCTTGTCTAAGAACTAGTATAACTTCATTAGCAACCACTAACTAGGGCTTGTCTAAGAACTAGTATAACTTCATGACCAACCACTAACCAGGGCTTGTCTAAGAACTAGTATAACTTCATGACCAACCACTAACTAGGGCTTGTCTAAGAACTAGTATAACTTCATGACCAACCACTAACCAGGGCTTGTCTAAGAACTAGTATAACTTCATACAACCACTAACTAGGGCTTTCTAAGAACTAGTATACTTCATGACCAACCACTAACCAGTTGTCTAAGAACTAGTATAACTTCATGACCAACCACTAACTAGGGCTTGTCTAAAACAGTATACTTCATACAACCACTAACAGGCTTGTCTAGAACTAGTATAATTATGACCAACCACTAACAGGCTTGTCTAGAACTAGTATAACTTCATGACCAACCACTAACTAGGGCTTGTCTAGAACTAGTATAACTTCATGACCAACCACTAACTAGGGCTTGTCTAAGAACTAGTATAACTTCATGACCAACCACTAACTAGGGCTTGTCTAAGAACTAGTATAACTTCATGACCAACCACTAACCACGGCTTGTCTAAGAACTAGTATAACTTCATTAGCAACCACTAACCAGGGCTTGTCTAAGAACTAGTATAACTTCATTAGCAACCATTAACCAGGGCTTATCTAAGAACTAGTATAACTTCATTAGCAACCACTAACCATGGCTTGTCTAAGAACTAGTATAACTTCATTAGCAACCACTAACCATGGATTGTCTTAGAACTAGTATAACCTCATTAGCAACCACTAACCAGGGCTTGTCTAAGAACTAGTATAAATTCATTAGCAACCACTAACCAAGGATTGTCTTAGAACTAGTATAAATTCATTAGCAACCACTAACTAGGGCTTGTCTAAGAAATAGTATAAATTCATTATCAACCACTAACCACGGATTGTCTAAGAACTAGTATAACATCATTAGCAACCACTAACCAGGGATTGTCTAAGAACTAGTATAAATTCATTAGCAACCACTAACCAGGGAGTGTCTAAGAACTAGTATAAATTCATTAGCAATCACTAACCACGGATTGTCTTAGAAATAGTATAACTTCATTAGCAACCACTAACCAGGGCTTGTCTTAGAAATAGCGTGAATTTATTAGCAATCACTAACTAGGGCTTGTCTGAGAACTATTATAAATTCATTAGCAACCACTAACCAGAGCCTGTCTAAGAACTAGCGTGAATTGGTATTTGGGGCGGTTAAATAGGTAGAACGTACAACATAACATGAACTGGTCCGACGCAAAATGAATACAGTAAACCGAAGATAAAAGATCAAGACAACTCATTTGATGTCCTATGCGCATGTGCACGCATGTCGCATTTGAACATAACCGATGTTTTATTTTGAAACACTTAATATGGAAGTCGTGATAGCGCAGTGGATGCACGTTCGCTTCAGGTGCGAAAGGTCCGGAGTTCGAGCCCCACTGGAGCCGTTACGATTGTGCCCTTAGGCAAGGCATTTAAATTCCACGTTGCCTCTTCTCTCTCCCTCGTGGCGATGGATTACATCAGGAATGAGGTCTCGAGAGTGATTAATATAAGTTGAAAGAACTTGTTTCGCAATCGAGCTAAAATTAATTTGTATAAACTAAACTAATATGCATGAATCATAAAAGTTGCGTTACTATTACTCGAGATCCACATACAACAAGGACGTGTATACGCCTACTTATCTACTACACAAACAGTCCATATATTACGATGACTAAGATGTTCAAACACTCTATACGACAAACTCTTTTACTCACCCTGTCTTTATTTCTCTTGGTACCCAGGGTTTCCTGCGTTTTGGAAGACCGTCTGGAAAGGTAATTGCTGTACTCTACTCCTATCTCGTTATGGATGCATTTTGCATTTAAACCACGTTTAAGGCACTTTTTAAATAGCCCCGTAATTTAGCTACGCCTTAAGTAACTTTCCTAACAATGTTCAACGCAACTTGCGCATATGAATACACTCCATAGCAATCGGAATTGCAAAATACCTCTGTATTCAGTGTTTACATTACTATATCATTTCAATTTTCAATTCTCACCTATAGTCCTATCTTTCGATTGCATTGATTTGTATATTATGTTGAGGGTCTCACGGTAGATTAACTTTTGTTTAACGAGTTAAAATAAAGTCTTCATCATCATCATCATCATCATCATCATCATCATCATCATCATCATCACCATCATCATCATCATCACCACCATCCCATCATCAGCATCATCATCATCATCATCATCAGAATAGTAGCCAAGTCCAAACCAGCCCTTTCTTTTAAATGTTAGTTGAATATATTAATATTATTACTCACCTAGTTCCATCTTTGAATCTGCTGGATATCTATTATATAATGCATTCTTGAATCTTTGAATCTGCTGGATATCTATTATATAATGTATTCTTGAATCTTTGAATCTGCTGGATATCTATTATATAATGTATTCTTGAATCTTTGAATCTGCTGGATATCTATTATATAATATATTCTTGAATCTTTCCTTTGTTCTGTTGTCATAAAGTTCATTTCTCTGATTTTACTCTCCAGACATTCTTGCGCATAGGACGACCTAACAAGGTAAATAAAAACTATATTTAAGACTAGTATACCTGACGAAGATATGAAGTCGACATGCGTAGAAATAATAGTATGTATTTGAGCTAATCTTCTTCAGTCAGTTGACATAATACACGGTGCATGACACACATTCAGTCAGTTGACATAATACACGGTGCCATGACACACATTCAGTTAGTTGACATAATACACGGTGCATGACACACAGTCAGTCAGTTGACATAATACACGGTGCATGACACACATTCAGTCAGTTAACATAATACACGGTGCCTGACACACATTCAATCAGTTGACATAATACACGGTGTCTGACACACATTCAGTCAGTTGACATAATACACGGTGCATGACACACATTCAGTCAGTTGACATAATACACGGTGCATGACACACATTCAGTCAGTTACATAATGCACGGTGGCTGACACACATTCAGTCAGTTACATAATGCACGGTGTCTGACACACATTCAGTCAGTTGACATAATACACGGTGGCTGACACACATTCAGTTAGTTGACATAATACACGGTGTCTCACATACATTCAGTCAGTTGACATAATACACGGTGCATGACATAATACTTACACCGCTATTGCATTTCCTTCTGTTTCTGAATGTCCTCACTAATACAATGCAGGTGACATGTACACTTGAAGTTACGGGCATGCGCATTGACAGTTTGGGCAGCGTTTCTTTAGTATTCTTTGAATAATTAATGTAAATATAAGTACTGAAAAGTGGGTTAATAGTTTCCATCGGGGTATGAACTGTAGTGGGTATGTTTAAAGTGTGTAAGGCTATCGCACAGTATTATTCATACCAATGGAAACTATTAACCTACGAGTCATTACTTAAGGTGATGCACGGCGACAATAGGTCTTGACGAGTATCAGGGCAACCCAAGATTCATATATACTGATTTGATGCATATGACATATTTACAATACTCTTATTTCGTTCCTAAATTATATGTTATATGTCTTTTTCTATTTACATGTACTAGACATTTCTGCGCATTGGACGAGCAGGGAACGATCAAAAGGTATGTGTGTTTTACGTTTATTTATCGTCGCTACCGGTTGCCCATATGAGCGACGCCTCCTGAAGAGATTAGTCATTTTATATTTTGGAGTATAGTGCATGATACAGACAGAGACCCATTCCAGAGTCTCCTCTGGTTCTTTTACGTGCACGATGCACAGCACCGACACGAGACCGGTTTAAAGTCCCATCTGAAAGACTGTTAATTTTATTAGAGCCAGACGGGGTATCGAACCTGCGATACCTGGATTACCAGTCCAGTGTGTTACCACTGGACTACAGATCCGTCTATTAGTATAGAGAAGGTGTGTCCTCGAGCATACCATAGTCAATCGGCAGTGAAACAATTGTACGCTTGTTCGTTCGGCCTTTACGCCTGCATCAGCACAATTTTCGGTTATATCGCCGGCGGACAGTTTACCTAACAACACCCTTCCTGGGCAGGCTCCAAAGGTTAATCAGTACTTGATGCACCAACCTCCGTAAAAACTACCTACTTTCATATAAAGGAGACACGACCTGGGCGAGGCTCGAACCCGTGACCATCGGTGATGATATGTTACAGTTACATACAAGCCAGCGACCGTAACCACTCGATCACGGAGGCGAACGTAAAACAAAACTATATATAGTTGCCACAAATATCTTGTATGCATACGCTGCTGTAATTTCTATGAAAGGCATTATAAATATGTATTCTTGTACCGTTGACTTGTTAGACTGAAATGTGTGTACTATTATAATATGTTAATACAAATATATAGTGACTCATATTCAGTTTATCAGATATAAGGGTTCCGTGGCCGGGTGGTTAAGATCGTTGAATTGAAATCACTTACCACTCACCGCTGGAGGTTCGAATCCCAATGGATGTGTCGACATTTTATTATTTGAGGAAGCTATCCAGCTGGCGCTGTGGATGCATCGGTGGTGGTTCAACCCGGATGTCCGTCCGTGCCTGACATACTGTTCGAAGGGGCACACGGGGTCTTCATTCACCAATGATAGCCGGAGAGTCGCCATATGACATGCGCATAGTGCGACATTAAACCCCAAAACTGAACGAACAAACTATCAGATATAAATGTATAGACGGGAAGTTAGGTGACATGCTAAGGGGGAGATACTCGCTAAACATGCATGCATGCAAGATCTATTCTTCAAGTTTTTATGTGTATGTATTGTGTTTTCAATTGTTCTCTATTTTTCATTTTCATAGAGATTTCTCCGAATCGGACGAGCACCGTTAGGCCAGGTAAGCGAGAATGTAGCCTATTACAAAGCCTGGCTTATTATCATTATTAACTCTTTCATCGCCAAAGTCGCATAAAAGCGACTTTACAAAAGCAGTGAATCCGATCAGACAGAGCATAACGTGCCGTATGTTCAGGCTATATGCTGATTGCTCTTCAGACAGTGGAGCTGAAGCACCTGTCCGAATAGCAAACAACCTAGATCCTGATCAGACGCGGCGTTACACATTTTCGATTGTATTCGGCACTGAAAGTGTTAAACAATTACAGTTACTATGCATTGTCACGCAACACGAACTGTGTTATATGTGTATGTTAGACCATCATTTAGTACGATGGACTGGGAATCCAGAGATCGCAGGTTCGATCCCCCATCAGATAAAATATAATAAAATATCTAATATATATATATATGTCATAAAATAAAATTAACAGTCTTTCAGATGGGACTTTAAACCGAGATCTCGTGTCTGTGCTTTACACCGTGCACTTAAAAGAACCAGAGAGGTTTCTGTAATGGGTTCTCTGTCTGTATCATTGCAGTAGCCTCCAAAAATCTAAAATAACTAATCTCTTCTGGAGACGTCGCTCATATGGGCAACCGGTTGCGACGATAAACTAACGTGCATGGCATTACTGTAGTCACTTATAATACAATGCCCACAATGTTAACAAGCTGCAACCAGAATCATTATATAACGTATACATACGAAGTGAAAACTAAGAAATAACGTTATAAAGTAACACACCCAGCTAAAATGCAATGATAAAAACTTGTTATCAAAAAGCCATGTGTGAAAAACATAATATACATATTAATATACACAATATGTAAATAAAAATGATAATCGGTCACTTTGCACATGGTTCCTGTTCTTTATCGACTTGCATAGTAGTGCATTTAATCTATGGTCAACAGTCTATCACTTCTCATTGTTTAAAATTCAATAATTGTTCAGATATTGTTATAACATTATGTTCTCTTTGGTTCAAATTCCATGACATTTCTCGTTCTATATTGCATGGCAGTTCATTGGTAAACAATGGAATGCATCACATTGGACAAAATTCCACAAGTTCTCATTGGTCATTGGAATTGCATAGCGTCTCATTGGTTAAGTTACCCTAGATCAAAATTTCATAACATTACAATAGCATCATCGATCAAAATCCCACACACTCGCCATTTCAAAATTCCACACACTCACCATTTCAAAATCCAACACACTCGCCATTTCAAAAGTCCACACACTCACCATTTCAAAATCCAACACACTCGCCATTTCAAAATTCCACACACTCGCCATTTCAAAATCACACACACTCGCCATTTCAAAATTCAACACACTTGCCATTTCAAAATCCCACAGACTCGCCATTTCAAAATCCCGCACACTCGCCATTTCAAAATTCCACACACTTGCCATTTCAAAATCCCGCACACTCGCCATTTCAAAATCCCACATACTCGCCATTTCAAAATCCCGCACACTCGCCATTTCAAAATTCCACACACTTGCCATTTCAAAATCCCGCACACTCGCCATTTCAAAATTCCACACACTTGCCATTTCAAAATTTCACGACATTTTTCTGTGATCGAAGTCCCATATCTGCTTATCAGGCAACATTCCATGACATATTCCAGTTCTGACAATACTAAACTTATAATGGCCGTATCAAGACACATTCACCGTTGTATATTTCATCAGATATTCATCCGTTTCCGCTTCCGCTTCAATTACAATTCCGAAGCGAGGCGTGTGTGTGTCTTACGTTTATTTATCGTCGCTACCGGTTACCCATATGAGCGACGCCTCCTGAAGAGATTAGTCATTTTAGATGTTGGAGGATAGTGCAATGATACAGACAGAGACCCATTCCAGAATATCCTCTGGTTCTTTTACGTGCACGGTGTAAAGCACCGACACGAGACCTCGGTTTAACGTCCTATCTGAAAGACTGTTAATTGTATTAGGGTCAGACGGGGGATCGAACCTGCGATCCCTGGATTACCAGTCTAGCGAGGCAATTTTCAGACACCGATGCATATAATATTTCTGTAATGCAACTAAATTTCCTTTCAGTTCCCTAATTATTCATATATTAATTTTATCGCATAGCCGAGAAAATATACAATTCATATTTTTTCTTTCAGTCATTTTTAAGAATTGGAAGATCAAACGAAATGCTAAACGATGATGGCTTAATACCCGAAGAGGATTTGACGGCCACACAACCGTTGGTATGTATATTTGAAGTATGAAAAGCATCATTTAAACCATTACTTATGTAATGATCTATGGTACGTGTTGTTTTGTTTCTGACAATATGCATTTCAATACGAATTATACATGTCACTCACCTAATAATGATAAGAATTATACATGTCACTCACCTAATAATGATACGAATTATACATGTCACTCACCTAATAATGATACGAATTATACATGTCACTCACCTAATAATGATACGAATTATACTTGTCACTCACCTAATAATGATACGAATTATACATGTCACTCACCTAATAATGATACGAATTATACATGTCACTCACCTAATAATGATACGAATTATACATGTCACTCACCTAATAATGATACGAATTTACATGTCTCACCAATAATGATACAATATACATGTCCTCACCTATATATAATACTAATAATAGCAATGATTGCGAAGCAAGTTTTTACAGCATGAGATTAATTGCACAACAAACAAACAAACAAACAACACAACAAACAACAAACAAACAAACAACAAACAAACAAACAAACAAACAAACAAACAAACAAACAACAAACAAACAAACAAACAAACAAACAAACAAACAAACAAACAAACAAACAAACAAACAAACAAACAAACAAAGCACTGTCACCACGGCAGTCTATGTTAATATGTTACACCCCGTTATCAACCCCGGTGATATATATATATATATGTCGCCGGGATTTATAAAAAGCTAAACTCGTATTCGGTTCTTTCCAACATTTATTCGTTGACAGAGATAAAGAAAAAACCTGTAATAAAAAGAATACAGACATAAACATTCTCTCCAAATCATGATACCTCATTACAAATCATGATACCTCATTACAAATCATGATACCTCATTACAAATCATGATACCTCATTACAAATCATGATACCTCATTACAAATCATGATACCTCATTACAAATCATGATACCTCATTACAAATCATGATACCTCATTACAAATCATGATTCCTCATTACAAATCATGATACCTCATTACAAATCATGATACTCATTACAAATGATACTCATTACAAATCATGATACCTCATTACAAATCATGATACCTCATTACAAATCATGATACCTCATTACAAATCATGATACCTCATTACAAATCATGATACCTCATTACAAATCATGATACCTCATTACAAATCATGATATCTCATTACAAATGATTCCTCATTACAAATCATGATACCTCATTACAAATCATGATACCTCATTACAAATCATGATTCCTCATTACAAATCAATACACATTTCATCATTGCAAATATACAGATTTACAACTTAAAATAAGAACATAAAAACCACACATTACCAGAGTATTGATGGCAGTTATTTTCTAAAGTCGATAATTATTTGGTTTAATTTAGTTTAGGATATGTTTTACAACCTATCCTGTTGACAAGTAGAGAAGAAGTGTTAGAGAAATGCAACCAGTCAGCGGGAAGTGCACATAATTAGTTATGTTAAAGTTCACTCATTAACATATCTGAACTGATCATCACTCACTATCTCTCATCCCTAATACTATATACTCCAACAAAGATATACACATTTTAAGCACTATTCTAAGCTAATCTATCTATCTATCTATCTAGTTTCCCCAAAAATGGTCCCTCGACATTGAAAATTCATCAAACGGCAAAACGTACAGACTTTTCAAAGATAATATAAATTTTGAACCATACTTGAATATATTACAACGTTACCAAGGTATAGCAATTCTTAAATACAGAACAGCAAACCACAAACTAGCCGTAGCAGTGTTTAATGTGTTTATCATGTGTCACTTGACAATCTAAATTAGCATATCCGCTGTGCCTGTCCCCTGGGTCCTCATATGCCAATGTCGTATTATGTTCGTCAGAGTTGTATTACAGTAGATTCTAACGTTATAAACCATATTTTTCATGAATTATGGAAGACGGACGAAGCAATTGATACGAAGGGCGACTTGGGAAAACGAGCGGTAAGCTTTCTAAAATATGCCGTCTACTGGGACCCAACCAGATCAAACAGAACCATGAAATATGAGTTTCTGGAGAGAAAACTAATTAAACTTCTGTATTTTCTATTTCAACGATCTTTACTAAAATAACATTTCATTTGGTCCATTATCCGGGTGTCGCGGGTTCGGTTCACTACCCCTCTACCTCTAACATCTACTGTCTGTCATCTTAAGGTTTATAAAATGTTAGCATGACGAGTTCTGTTGTTTGTCTCACAAAATGATGTTTCGAACAAAACACTGCAAATGCTTTAGAACAAACACGTTATCGGATAGATTTTATTTTTATTCCTCGTGAAATAATTTAACGTAACGTAATTCCTCGTATATCTATGCCATTCCTTCACATATAATTATTTTATTTTTCAACATATTGCAGCCTGGACTTAGAATTGGAAAACGTGTAATGGAGTCTTACAATACTAAGGTAATTAAGTAAATAAACATAGATCGCCACACAACTTGCATCGCCCGACAACTTGCATCGCCCGACAACTTACATCGCCCGACAACTTGCATCGCCCGACAACTTGCATCGCCCGACAACTTACATCGCCCGACAACTTGCGTCGCCCGACAACTTGCATCGCCCGACAACTTACATCGCCCGACAACTTGCATCGCCCGACAACTTGCATCGCCCGACAACTTACATCGCCCGACAACTTGCATCGCCCGACAACTTCCATCGGTACACACAACTTCCATCGGTACACACAACTTCCATCGGTACACACAACTTCCATCGGTACACACAACTTCCATCGGTACATACAACTTCCATCGGTACACACAACTTCCATCGGTACACACAACTTCCATCGGTACACACAACTTCCATCGGTACACACAACTTCCATCGGTACACACTTTGCACGATCATTATTAATATTCAAGTTTACTTGAGCTAATACATTATTAGTCGCTATCGATACGCACGCCTGATGGAATGCATCGCCGTGTGGGAGAGAAGAAACAACGTGGATATACGACTATTACACCCACAGTTCAACATATTATCGGAAATACGACTCCCTTAACTTGTATGCGTAACATTAGTTGTACAGCTTCTTGTATTTGTACAGTTAACAATAAGTCAATAGATTAAGTCGTTAATTAAATGGATTAATGGAACCTGACGATATGGTACCCCACGTATGAATATGGTTCAATAAAATATCACATTTAATTAAAAACATATATATTCTTAATTGACTCGTGATCGTTTGAATATTCACATGGATTGCAAATGACTTTCGTGATCGTTTGAATATTCACATGGATTGCAAATGACTTTCGTGATCGTTTGAATATTCACATGGATTGCAAATGACTTTCGTGATCGTTTGAATATTCACATGGATTGCAAATGACTTTCGTGATCGTTTGAATATTCACATGGATTGCAAATGACTTTCGTGATCGTTTGAATATTCACATGGATTGCAAATGACTTTCGTGATCGTTTGAATATTCACATGGATTGCAAATGACTTTCGTGATCGTTTGAATATTCACATGGATTGCAAATGACTTTCGTGATCGTTTGAATATTCACATGGATTGCAAATGACTTTCGTGATCGTTTGAATATTCACATGGATTGCAAATGACTTTCGTGATCGTTTGAATATTCACATGGATTGCAAATGACTTTCGTGATCGTTTGAATATTCACATGGATTGCAAATGACTTTCGTGATCGTTTGAATATTCACATGGATTGCAAATGACTTTCTGTGTTTTGATTAAACATGCCAATAACAATTAATTGGTATTCATTTTCTTGATATCAGAAATTGCTGACAGGAAGCCGGTTATTTGATTTGCAGCTCGGGTTCGATATACCCTTCAATTTGGTGTCATCCTACCAGTGTAGCAATGTAGCACAGACGGATCTGTAATCCAGTGGTAACACACTGGACTGGTAATCCAGGGATCGCAGGTTCGATACCCCGTCTAACCCTTATAAAATTAACAGTCTTTCAGATGGGACGTTAAACCGAGGTCTCGTGTCGGTGCTTTACACCGTGCACGTAAAAGAACCAGAGGAGACTCTGGAATGGGTCTCTGTCTGTATCATTGCACTATCCTCCAACAATCTAAAATATCTAATCTCTTCAGGAGGCGTCGCTCATATGGGCAACCGGTAGCGACGATAAATAAACGTAAAAACACACACATCCTACGAGTGTGCCACTACGGAATATTGTTTTACATACATGCATGTCAATCGTGTCGAAGGAAACAGTTTTACATTATTACAACACATTCACGCATTCACTCAATCAAATGTAATATGAGTTTATTTAATAATATTTTATTGCAACCTTTTCACAATAATAATAATAAAGACTTTATTTTATGAGAGAACTCAAAAGTTAATGTACCACGAGGCTCTCAACATAATTATATACAAATCAAATGATAGGACTATGAGTGAAAACTGCATATTGGAATTATATAGTAATGTTAAAGCTGATAAGTAGAGAAACTATATATAATATGTAATGGAATATGATGATATATGGAATTGTCTAGCAGACATGTTGAGTATAAAAGTGGGAATGAGACATATAATGACAATACATCTATATAATAATGTGCAGATATGACTTATATGGGGTATCTTGAATATAGTATGAAATCAGCTTAAAGACAGCCATTCACAGAATCTAGTAAATATTGCAATGGTAATGCTCATAAGTGCTAAAGAATGTGTGCATCACCCTTACCAGAATAACACAATTACTGTCACATTTATAACATACATAAATCCTGATAATATCCATATACATATATCTACATCGACATTTTCAAAAATACAAACGGATTGGGCTTCAAGCTTTGAAAACATTTGCAATAGCCCTTTCCAAAAGGTAATATTTTCTATCAATTTGTTGTAGTACTAATAAAAGTATTTTTTTGTCAAGAAAATTATTGTTTAGATTGAATAAATAGTAATATCTACATTGTTATTAAGCCCGCAATGTTGAGCCTCTTCCAGCCTACCTGCCTTTACATTCCGGCAAACGCAGTTGCCCTTGAGACGTTGCTGATTGGTTAAATTTGTTGTACGATGTCACAAAGCGCACGCGTTTCTATACCGTTGTCAAGTAATACCGCATGGTACATTAGAAACGTCGCTGTTCCATTAACATAAACGAAACGACGTAAATACACGTTTTTAAACACAACTGTTGTACGATTTATGGTCATTTACAGTCAGGGAAATGCAATATGAAATATAAGGATTGAACTGAACCTGTGTATCGTGTATTCGGGTAGGACTACACACTGCTCGTTTTACTACTATTTCGTGTCTGCGTATACTGTTAATGCTTAAGACCATTAGACTAGCATGAACTGCGAGGAAATGGTATCAACTTCATAATAATTGTATTGCAACATTTTGTTTATTTATATGTTATTCAATATATGTTATTCAATATATGTTATTCAATATAAATAACGTAAACAAGTATCCGGCACCTCATTTCTTGGCTACACAAATGTCCGGCGCCTCATTTCGTGGCTACACAAGTGTCCGGCGCCTAATTTCTTGGCTACACAAGTGTCCGGCACCTCATTTATTGGCTATACAAGTGTCCGGCACCTCATTTCTTGGCTACACAAGTGTCCGGCACCTCATTTCTTGGCTACACAAGTGTCCGGCACCTCATTTCTTGGCTACACAAGTGTCCGGCACCTCATTTCTTGGCTACACAAGTGTCCGGCACCTCATTTCTTGGCTATACAAGTGTCCGGCGCCTAATTTCTCGGCTACACAAGTGTCCGGCACCTCATTTCTTGGCTCTTTGCAATTATTATTACCCCATTTGAAAATACATATACATCCTGACAAACGCCACTCCGAACATGTACACATAAAGCATGCAATCTCACCGATCTCAAAAATGAACATACGGAATATTTTATAACTACATTTGAATATACATGTATTTTCTATCGGTTGTCGCTAAATCGGACAGGCGGGTTTTCTCCGGGTACTCCGGTTTCCTCCCACATGAATGACAACACAAACGCTTTCATCCGCGCCAATGAGAGTGATTAATATACGGTGTTAAAGCTTGTTTCGCAATCGTTGTAAAATAAATAAACGTAAGCCTTATATGTTTTCTACATCTCGAAGCTAAAGATAAAGAATAATTAACTATCATAGATAAGATCGCACACGTATTCAAATGTAAATTATAAGTATTGTTGTTTAATGATCTGAGTGGCCAATCCTTAATCTGGTTCGGAAACTATGATGTTTGTTTGTTTGTTTATTCGGGTGTTACGCCTGCATCAGCACCATTTTTGGGCTCTATCGCCGATGGGCTGTTTACTATACATTTCACGCGTTACGAAGAATAGCGTGAACTATTTGTCTTTCCGCGGAACGTATTCCGTATAGTGGTAGTATTGGTCAGTTACTGCACGGGGTTTTCATGGTATATGTGTTATAAATATCGTGTGTAGAAGTATTGAAAGACTCATTCCACTAGACGATTTCGTGCAGATAAGGCCATAATAAAATATTTCCTGAATTTTGACTTTGTATAAATTAAACCTGTTTGAAAAAAAAAAAAAATCTTGTCAAGCTGACCCCCGCCCCCATTTTCAAAAAAATTTGGATGAAAATCTAGGATTTATTTTATTATGGCCTAACATCAAATTTTATTTCTGAATTTTGACTTTGTACATGTAATTGTAAAATGTTTAGCGATACGTTACAGGCTGTGATGAGGCCCGACATAATGCGATTTGACGTTGACAAACGGGCACAGATTTCCAGGGTTTTTCCTATAGAAAATAGTTTTTATCCTTGGTTTTTTCTGGGCGAGTCAAATCAAAAACGTAGCATTCGGCTGTGAGAGAGAAACAATTTGAATTTGTTTTTAAACAACTTGGAAATCGGGGATCTAAACAATCAATTTGAGGGCGGGTGTCGCTGTGGAAATGTTGCGTTCAGCCTGTAAGCGTATAGAATGTTGCGTTCAGCCTGTAAGCGTATAGAATGTTGCGTTCAGCCTGTAAGCGTATAGAATGTTGCGTTCAGCCTGTAAGCGTATAGAATGTTGCGTTCAGCCTGTAAGCGTATAGAATGTTGCGTTCAGCCTGTAAGCGTATAGAATGTTGCGTTCAGCCTGTAAGCGTATAGAATGTTGCGTTCAGCCTGTAAGCGTATAGAATGTTGCGTTCAGCCTGTAAGCGTATAGAATGTTGCGTTCAGCCTGTAAGCGTATAGAATGTTGCGTTCAGCCTGTAAGCGTATAGAATGTTGCGTTCAGCCTGTAAGCGTATAGAATGTTGCGTTCAGCCTGTAAGCGTATAGAATGTTGCGTTCAGCCTGTAAGCGTATAGAATGTTGCGTTCAGCCTGTAAGCGTATAGAATGTTGCGTTCAGCCTGTAAGCGTATAGAATGTTGCGTTCAGCCTGTAAGCGTATAGAATGTTGCGTTCAGCCTGTAAGCGTATAGAATGTTGCGTTCAGCCTGTAAGCGTATAGAATGTTGCGTTCAGCCTGTAAGCGTATAGAATGTTGCGTTCAGCCTGTAAGCGTATAGAATGTTGCGTTCAGCCTGTAAGCGTATAGAATGTTGCGTTCAGCCTGTAAGCGTATAGAATGTTGCGTTCAGCCTGTAAGCGTATAGAATGTTGCGTTCAGCCTGTAAGCGTATAGAATGTTGCGTTCAGCCTGTAAGCGTATAGAATGTTGCGTTCAGCCTGTAAGCGTATAGAATGTTGCGTTCAGCCTGTAAGCGTATAGAATGTTGCGTTCAGCCTGTAAGCGTATAGAATGTTGCGTTCAGCCTGTAAGCGTATAGAATGTTGCGTTCAGCCTGTAAGCGTATAGAATGTTGCGTTCAGCCTGTAAGCGTATAGAATGTTGCGTTCAGCCTGTAAGCGTATAGAATGTTGCGTTCAGCCTGTAAGCGTATAGAATGTTGCGTTCAGCCTGTAAGCGTATAGAATGTTGCGTTCAGCCTGTAAGCGTATAGAAATCATAATGTTATGACTACAGGATGTATTCAATGATTTGCAAATGTTCTGTATTTAATAAGAAAATACATCATGTGTATCCGGTGCCAGATGCTCATCGCCAATAAACAAACGTACACCGTCTAGTCATTGCAATGGAGTGCTTTTGTTATTAATGTTTAGTGTAGCAAAGACCTAACACCACCTTTCCTGGGCAGGTTCCAGCGGTTAACCAGTACTTGGTGCACCAACCTCCGTTAGAAATGCGGAAACAATGAACTACACGCATGTAAATGCGGAAACTATGAACTACACGCAAAACAAACAAACACACCATGTAAATGCGGAAACTATGAACTACACGCATGTAAATGCGGAAACTATGAACTACACGCATGTAAATGCGGAAACTATGAACTACACGCATGTAAATGCGGAAACTATGAACTACACACATGTAAATGCGGAAACTATGAACTACACACATGTACATGCAGAAACTATGAACTACACACATGTAAATGTGGAAACTATGAACTACACACATGTAAATGTGGAAACTATGAACTACACACATGTACATGCAGAAACTATGAACTACACACATGTAAATGCGGAAACTATGAACTACACACATATAAATGCAGAAACTATGAACTACACACATGTAAATGCAGAAACTATGAACTACACACATGTAAATGCAAAAACTATGAACTACACACATGTAAATGCAGAAACTATGAACTACACGCATGTAAATGCAGAAACCATGAACTACACGCATGATATTGTTTTATCCCCAGGAGTCCTCCCTTGGTCTAACAGCTGAAGAACTCCAACTTCTTAGGGAGAACAAAGACCTGTTATTGGCGTACATAGAGAGTAACCCTGACCTTTTCGATGGCTTTGGAGTAAGCGATGATGGAGATGACGACGTGAGTGGACGCATGCGCAGGAAGATTTCTTCGTGATATATTCTCTTGTTATTCTATGCATGTAAAATGTGAATGTACCATATATATATATGTATTTGGGGTGCTATATCAATAACCTAGGGTGATCAATCTTGTAACACTCAATACAGTATATTGGCGTAGCTTCCTATAGGCCGTGTAAGCCGTGATCTACACTTTCCCCAAACAAATATCCTGGGGACGACCCCTGGACACCACTCCCGTCTTAAGTTTTAAGTTGGCCTACACATTGATTCCAGCCAGGTAGGATGAGTCAATGCTATAAGTAATGGTGTTATATTTGTGTGCGATCTTTCATAGACACAACTATTCTTCTTGTTATTGTTGGTGGTAGTACATGTGGACACTAGGAAATGACACACATATATAATATTGTGCACGGCGACCGAAAATTACCGAACTAACGGGAACACCGGATGATCCCTTCCTAAAATATACTCCCAACATCCCTACCACAACTATGTTCCCAACACCCATACCACAACTATGTTCCCAACATCCCTACCACAACTATGTTCCCAACATCCCTACCAGAAATATGTTCCCAACACCCCTACCAGAAATATGTTCCCAACACCCCTACCACATATATGTTCCCAACACCCCTTCCATAAATATGCTTCCAACACCCCTACCAGAAATATGTTCCCAACACCCCTACCACAAATATGTTCCCAACACCCCTTCCACAAATGTGCTCCTAACACCCCTACCAGAAATATGTTCCCAACACCCCTACCACAAATATGTTCCCAACACCCCTACCACAAATATGCTCCCAACATCCCTACCACAAATATATTCCCAACACCCCTACCATAAAGAAACATGCCCCGTACAATATAGAAATATATCCCAGTATCACGTAGAAACATGCCCCCTCCCCCGTATCACGTAGAAACATGCCCTAGTACCACATAGAAACATGGCCCCGTACCACATAGAAACATGGCCCCGTACCACATAGAAACATGGCCCCGTATCACATAGAAACATGGCCCCGTACCACATAGAAACATGTCCCGTACCACGTAAAAACATTACCCCGTACCACATAGAAAAATGTCCCCGTACCACATAGAAACATGTCCCGTACCACATAGAAACATGGCCCCGTACCACATAGAAACATGGCCCCGTACCACATAGAAACATGTCCCGTACCACATAGAAACATGGCCCCGTACCACATAGAAACATGGCCCGTATCACATAGAAACATGGCCCGTACCACATAGAAACATGGCCCCGTACCACATAGAAACATGTCCCGTACACATAGAAACATGGCCCCGTACCACATAGAAACAGACCCCGTACCACATAGAAACATGTCCCGTACCACATAGAAACATGCCCCGTACCACATAGAAACGTGCCCCGTACCACATAGAAACATGTCCCGTACCACATAGAAACATGGCCCCGTACCACATAGAAACATGGCCCGTACCACATAGAAACATGGCCTCGTACCACATAGAAACATGGCCTCGTACCCCATAGAAACATGGCCTCGTACCACATAGAAACATTACCCCGTACCAATAGAAACATGCCCTAGTACCACATAGAAACATGTCCGTACCGCATAGAAACATTACCCCGTACCACATAGAAACATGCCCTAGTACCACATAGAAACATGGCCTCGTACCACATAGAAACATTACCCCGTACCACATAGAAACATGGCCTCGTACCACATAGAAAACATGGCCTCGTACCACATAGAAACATGGCCTCGTACCACATAGAAACATTACCCCGTACCACATAGAAACATGGCCCCGTACCACATAGAAACATGGCCTCGTACCACATAGAAACATGGCCTCGTACCACATAGAAACATGGCCTCGTACCACATAGAAACATTACCCCGTACCACATAGAAACATGCCCTAGTACCACATAGAAACATGTCCCCGTACCGCATAGAAACATGTCCCCGTACCACATAGAAACGGTCGGTTAGCCCAGTAACCAGTTTTTGAAATGAAACTCACAAGGAGCATAACTCCGCGCCACATAGAAACTATAAGTTAGCCGCGTCACACCCTTCGAAATGAAAAGCATAGATCCGCGCCACATAGAAACTATAAGTTAGCCGCGTCACACCCTTCGAAATGAAAAGCATAGATCCGTGCCACATAGAAACTATAAGTTAGCCGCGTCACACCCTTCGAAATGAAAAGCATAGATCCGCGCCACATAGAAACTATAAGTTAGCCGCGTCACACCCTTAGAAATGAAAAGCATAACTCCGCCCACAAAAACAAATAGCCGCGTCACACCCTTGAAATGAAAAGCATAGATCCGGCCACATAGAAACTATAAGTTAGCCGCGTCACACCCTTAGAAATGAAAAGCATAGATCCGCGCCACATAGAAACTATAAGTTAGCCGCGTCACACCCTTAGAAATGAAAAGCATAGAACCGCACCAGTGTGTGTATATATCTGAATATAATGTTCAAAGTAGCTAAATATTTTATTTGATACGTCTCGGAATGGCATGACAACACGATATATTAACTAGAGTAATTGACGTAATATAACGAACATTACACCATAGCAAAGTGGTCTGTAAGTGTATACATGCACTTTGTCTGTTATGAATATTATATGGATGTATGTTGTAAGCTCTTTGTGTAGTTTCATATAATAATACAGATCACTGGTACTGTAAAACGTCTAGTTGTATGTCTGTCATTGTGTATGGTTCTAAATGTATAATATATAGCCGGGTTCTAAATGTATATTATATAGTAGGGTTCTAAATGTATATTATATAGTAGGGTCTAAATGTATATTATATAGTAGTGTTCTAAATGTATATTATATAGTAGGGTTCTAAATGTATATTATATTGCATAGTTCTAATGTATTATTATAGTGAATGATTCTAAATGTGTATACTAGTGTACGGCTGTACATGTATATGATATTACAGGGTTCTAAATGTATGATATATTCTAGGGTTATAAATGTATATTATGTTGTGGGGTTCTAAATGCATATTTTATTGTATGGTTCTAAATGTATAGGAACCTGTAGAGTCCTGAATGTAGCTTATACTGTAGGGTTCTAAATGTATATAATAGTGTAGGATTCTAAACGTATACCACATAGTATTGTTCTAAATATATATTATACTATATGGTTCTAATGGACTATTCTTGTTCTAAATGTATACCACATTGTATTGTTCTAAATGTATAGTATGCTATATGGTTCTAATGGACTATTCTTGTTCTAAATGTATACCACAGTGTATTTTTCTAAATGTATAATATGCTATATGGTTCTAATGGACTATTCTTGTTCTAAATGTATACCACATTGTATTGTTCTAAATGTATAGTATGCTATATGGTTCTAATGGACTATTCTTGTTCTAAATGTATACCACATTGTATTGTTCTAAATGTATAGTATGATATATGGTTCTAATGGACTATTCTTGTTCTAAATGTATACCACATTGTATTGTTCTAAATGTATAGTATGCTATATGGTTCTAATGGACTATTCTTGTTCTAAATGTATACCACATTGTATTGTTCTAAATGTATAGTATGATATATGGTTCTAATGGACTATTCTTGTTCTAAATGTATAC
>CM026389.1:38010314-38134507 GCA_014843695.1 Archivesica marissinica | reverse complement strand
AATGGCTGTCGTTTGTATGGAGATATAATAGTATATTAACCTAAATCTCTATGAAGGAAAGGGTTAAATGGCTGTCGTTTGTATGGAGATATAATAGTATATTAACCTAAATCTCAATGAAGGAAAGGGTTAAATGGCTGTCGTTTGTATGGAGATATAATGGTATATTAACCTAAATCTCTGTGAAGGAAAGGGTTAAATGGCTGTCGTTTGTATGGAGATATAATGGTATATTAACCTAAATCTCTGTGAAGGAAAGGGTTACATGGCTGTCGTTTGTATGGAGATATATTGGTATATTAACCTAACTCTCTATGAAGGAAAGGGTTAAATGGCTGTCGTTTGTATGGAGGTATAATGGTATATTAACCTAAATCTCTATGAAGGAAAGGGTTGAATGGCTGTCGTTTGTATGGAGATATAATAGTATATTAACCTAAATCTCTATGAAGGAAAGGGTTAAATGGCTGTCGTTTGTATGGAGATATAATGGTATATTAACCTAAATCTCTATGAAGGAAAGGGTTAAATGGCTGTCGTTTGTATGGAGATATAATGGTATATTAACCTAAATCTCTATGAAGGAAAGGGTTAAATGGCTGTCGTTTGTATGGAGATATAATAGTATATTAACCTAAATCTCTATGAAGGAAAGGGTTAAATGGCTGTCGTTTGTATGGAGATATAATAGTATATTAACCTAAATCTCTATGAAGGAAAGGGTTAAATGGCTGTCGTTTGTATGGAGATATAATAGTATATTAACCTAAATCTCTATGAAGGAAAGGGTTAAATGGCTGTCGTTTGTATGGAGATATAATAGTATATTAACCTAAATCTCTATGAAGGAAAGGGTTAAATGGCTGTCGTTTGTATGGAGATATAATAGTATATTAACCTAAATCTCTATGAAGGAAAGGGTTAAATGGCTGTCGTTTGTATGGAGATATAATAGTATACTAACCTAAATCTCTATGAAGGAAAGGGTTAATGGCTGTCGTTTGTATGGAGATATAATAGTATATTAACCTAAATCTCTATGAAGGAAAGGGTTAAATGGCTGTCGTTTGTATGGAGATATAATAGTATATTAACCTAAATCTCTATGAAGGAAAGGGTTAAATGGCTGTCGGTTGAATGGAGATATAATAGCATATTAACCTAAATCTCTATGAAGGAAAGGGTTAAATGGCTGTCGTTTGTATGGAGATATAATAGTATATTAACCTAAATCTCTATGAAGGAAAGGGTTAAATGGCTGTCGTTTGTATGGAGATATAATAGTATATTAACCTAAATCTCTATGAAGGAAAGGGTTAAATGGCTGTCGTTTGTATGGAGATATAATAGTATATTAACCTAAATCTCTATGAAGGAAAGGGTTAAATGGCTGTCGTTTGTATGGAGATATAATAGTATATTAACCTAAATCTCTATGAAGGAAAGGGTTAAATGGCTGTCGTTTGTATGGAGATATAATAGTATATTAACCTAAATCTCTATGAAGGAAAGGGTTAAATGGCTGTCGTTTGTATGGAGATATAATAGTATATTAACCTAAATCTCTATGAAGGAAAGGGTTAAATGGCTGTCGTTTGTATGGAGATATAATAGTATATTAACCTAAATCTCTATGAAGGAAAGGGTTAAATGGCTGTCGTTTGTATGGAGATATAATAGTATATTAACCTAAATCTCTATGAAGGAAAGGGTTAAATGGCTGTCGTTTGTATGGAGATATAATAGTATATTAACCTAAATCTCTATGAAGGAAAGGGTTAAATGGCTGTCGTTTGTATGGAGATATAATAGTATATTAACCTAAATCTCTATGAAGGAAAGGGTTAAATGGCTGTCGTTTGTATGGAGATATAATAGTATATTAACCTAAATCTCTATGAAGGAAAGGGTTAAATGGCTGTCGTTTGTATGGAGATATAATAGTATATTAACCTAAATCTCTATGAAGGAAAGGGTTAAATGGCTGTCGTTTGTATGGAGATATAATAGTATATTAACCTAAATCTCTATGAAGGAAAGGGTTAAATGGCTGTCGTTTGTATGGAGATATAATAGTATATTAACCTAAATCTCTATGAAGGAAAGGGTTAAATGGCTGTCGTTTGTATGGAGATATAATAGTATATTAACCTAAATCTCTATGAAGGAAAGGGTTAAATGGCTGTCGTTTGTATGGAGATATAATAGTATATTAACCTAAATCTCTATGAAGGAAAGGGTTAAATGGCTGTCGTTTGTATGGAGATATAATAGTATATTAACCTAAATCTCTATGAAGGAAAGGGTTAAATGGCTGTCGTTTGTATGGAGATATAATAGTATATTAACCTAAATCTCTATGAAGGAAAGGGTTAAATGGCTGTCGTTTGTATGGAGATATAATAGTATATTAACCTAAATCTCTATGAAGGAAAGGGTTAAATGGCTGTCGTTTGTATGGAGATATAATAGTATATTAACCTAAATCTCTATGAAGGAAAGGGTTAAATGGCTGTCGTTTGTATGGAGATATAATAGTATATTAACCTAAATCTCTATGAAGGAAAGGGTTAAATGGCTGTCGTTTGTATGGAGATATAATAGTATATTAACCTAAATCTCTATGAAGGAAAGGGTTAAATGGCTGTCGTTTGTATGGAGATATAATAGTATATTAACCTAAATCTCTATGAAGGAAAGGGTTAAATGGCTGTCGTTTGTATGGAGATATAATAGTATATTAACCTAAATCTCTATGAAGGAAAGGGTTAAATGGCTGTCGTTTGTATGGAGATATAATAGTATATTAACCTAAATCTCTATGAAGGAAAGGGTTAAATGGCTGTCGTTTGTATGGAGATATAATAGTATATTAACCTAAATCTCTATGAAGGAAAGGGTTAAATGGCTGTCGTTTGTATGGAGATATAATAGTATATTAACCTAAATCTCTATGAAGGAAAGGGTTAAATGGCTGTCGTTTGTATGGAGATATAATAGTATATTAACCTAAATCTCTATGAAGGAAAGGGTTAAATGGCTGTCGTTTGTATGGAGATATAATAGTATATTAACCTAAATCTCTATGAAGGAAAGGGTTAAATGGCTGTCGTTTGTATGGAGATATAATAGTATATTAACCTAAATCTCTATGAAGGAAAGGGTTAAATGGCTGTCGTTTGTATGGAGATATAATAGTATATTAACCTAAATCTCTATGAAGGAAAGGGTTAAATGGCTGTCGTTTGTATGGAGATATAATAGTATATTAACCTAAATCTCTATGAAGGAAAGGGTTAAATGGCTGTCGTTTGTATGGAGATATAATAGTATATTAACCTAAATCTCTATGAAGGAAAGGGTTAAATGGCTGTCGTTTGTATGGAGATATAATAGTATATTAACCTAAATCTCTATGAAGGAAAGGGTTAAATGGCTGTCGTTTGTATGGAGATATAATAGTATATTAACCTAAATCTCTATGAAGGAAAGGGTTAAATGGCTGTCGTTTGTATGGAGATATAATAGTATATTAACCTAAATCTCTATGAAGGAAAGGGTTAAATGGCTGTCGTTTGTATGGAGATATAATAGTATATTAACCTAAATCTCTATGAAGGAAAGGGTTAAATGGCTGTCGTTTGTATGGAGATATAATGGTATATTAACCTAAATCTCTATGAAGGAAAGGGTTAAATGGCTGTCGTTTGTATGGAGATATAATAGTATATTAACCTAAATCTCTATGAAGGAAAGGGTTAAATGGCTGTCGTTTGTATGGAGATATAATGGTATATTAACCTAAATCTCTATGAAGGAAAGGGTTAAATGGCTGTCGTTTGTATGGAGATATAATGGTATATTAACCTAAATCTCTATGAAGGAAAGGGTTAAATGGCTGTCGTTTGTATGGAGATATAATAGTATATTAACCTAAATCTCTATGAAGGAAAGGGTTAAATGGCTGTCGTTTGTATGGAGATATAATGGTATATTAACCTAAATCTCTATGAAGGAAAGGGTTAAATGGCTGTCGTTTGTATGGAGATATAATGGTATATTAACCTAAATCTCTATGAAGGAAAGGGTTAAATGGCTGTCGTTTGTATGGAGATATAATAGTATATTAACCTAAATCTCTATGAAGGAAAGGGTTAAATGGCTGTCGTTTGTATGGAGATATAATGGTATATTAACCTAAATCTCTATGAAGGAAAGGGTTAAATGGCTGTCGTTTGTATGGAGATATAATAGTATATTAACCTAAATCTCTATGAAGGAAAGGGTTAAATGGCTGTCGTTTGTATGGAGATATAATAGTAATTAACCTAAATATCTGTGAAGGAAAGGATTAACTAATGTAAGTTCAGAAAACAATTAAACACATTTAAAATTCTGAAATGCGATTTTTAGAAAGCCGCACATTTTTATACTGACCCTACATGAGATATTTACTGACCCTCCACAGCCTCTTCACCAATGGAAAGGATAGAATTTAGTCTGCAATAATATAGTATATTAACCTAAACCTAAATATCAACCACATATCCACATATGCAACCCAATACAACACATTGTCAATACTGTGAAAAGATACAACCAGATACAACACATTGTCAATACTGTGAAAAGATACAACCAGATACAACACATTGTCAATACTGTGAAAAGATACAACCAGATACAACACATGGTCAATACTGTGTAAAGATACAACCAGATACAACACATGGTCAATACTGTGTAAAGATACAACCAGATACAACACATTGTCAATACTGTATAAAGATGCAACCAGATACAACACATGGTCAATACTGTGTAAAGATACAACCAGATACAACACATGGTCAATACAGTGTAAAGATGCAATGAGATACAACACATGGTCAATACTGTGGCAAACTAGTTATGGGAACCCTTTTACTTCTAACTATGTGGCAGCCTTATTTATGGGATATGTTTATGTCTAAATGGATGACATACTATTTATGGGATCTGTTTTTATCTAGATGGATGACATACTATTTATGGGATATGTTTATGTCTAAATGGATGACATACTATTTATGGGATCTGTTTTTAACTAAATGGATGACATACTATTTATGGGATCTGTTTTATCTAGATGGATGACATACTATTTATGGGATCTGTTTATGTCTAAATGGATGACATACTATTTATGGGATCTGTTTTTAACTAAATGGATGACATACTATTTATGGGATCTGTTTTTATCTAGATGGATGACATACTATTTATGGGATCTGTTTATGTCTAAATGGATGACATACTATTTATGGGATCTGTTTTTAACTAAATGGATGACATACTATTTATGGGATATGTTTATGTCTAAATGGATGACAGACTAGTTATGGTATATGTGTATGTCTAAATGGATGACAGACTATTTATGGGATCTGTTTATGTCTAAATGGATGACATACTATTTATGGGATCTGTTTTTAACTAAATGGATGACATACTATTTATGGGATCTGTTTATGTCTAAATGGATGACAGACTAGTTATGGTATATGTGTATGTCTAAATGGATGACAGACTATTTATGGGATCTGTTTATGTATAAATCTATGGCTGACTATTTATGGGATCTGTTTATGTATAAATCTATGGCTGATTATTTATGGGATCTGTTTATGTGTAAATCTATGGCTGATTATTTATGGGATCTGTTTATGTATAAATCGATGGCTGACTATTTATGGGATCTGTTTATGCATAAATCTATGGCTGACTATTTATGGGATCTGTTTATGTAGAGATCTATGGCTGACTATTTATGGGATCTGTTTATGTATAAATCTATGGCTGACTATTTTTAAAGTCTCTTTCTGAATTTTGTGTTTATTTAAACGGAAAAATAAGCAAATTGTAATGATTGATAAACAAAGCCGACTGGACGGACACAACAAAGCCGACTGGACGGACACACAAAGCTGATCTGGACGGACACAACAAAGCCGATTGGACGGACACACAAAGCCGATCTGGACGGACACAACAAGCCGTTGGACAGACACAACAAGCCATTGGATGGACACAACAAGCCGATCTGGACGGAAATCAAAGCGATCTGGCAGACACAACAAAGCGATCTGACGGCAACAAGCCGATCTGGATGGCACATCAAGCCGATCGGATGGACACAACAAAGCCGATCTGGACGGACACAACAAAGCCGATCTGGACGGACACAACAAAGCCGATATGGACGGACACAACAAAGCCGATCTGGACAAACACAACAAAGCCGATCTGGACGGACACATCAAAGCCGATCTGGACGGACACATCAAAGCCGATCTGGACGGACACAACAAAGCCGACCTGGACGGACACATCAATCAAAGGCAATACGTCTGCTGGTGTTATGGGTCAATCCGGATGAAGGTACACATGTACCACAACACTATGGTGATAAAATTTCACCCATTAGTCATAGAGAACTGGCTCTGGACGGATGCATGGACATACATACACGGACAGACGAGTCTGGACGGATGCATGGACATACATACACGGACGGACGAGTCTGTACAGATGCACGGACATACATACACGGACAGTCGAGTCTGGACGGATGCATGGACATACATACACGGACAGACGAGTCTGGACCGATGCATGGATGGACACACATACACTAATATTCAATTAGTGAATTTCCATAAAACATTCATTTGCTGGCAGTCCTTCAAAGTTTTATTCTAAAAAATATTTTAATTGAAAACTGAAAATATACAAGACTAAGCATGATTTCTGATCATCATGGCAGCATTTTAGAATATCTCAGTATGCAACACAAGTAAACGTACTAATTAATTACATCTATTAATCCTATCAAAATGTGCGTTTCCACGAGCATAGAACGACAGGGGCGTAGCCAGAGTTTAATGAATGTTACGCACAATGTAGGATTGGAGGCGCTGAATACGATTAATTCTAATCATTTATTTTATTGCACCTCTGTTATTAATGTTTATTAGACATTACGGTCTAACGCCCCTTAGCCTTCGACTTTGATACCATTTTTGGCCTTATTAATATTTTCATTTTTCGAATTGATGTTACGCACGTGCGTAAGTGCGTATCGCTGGCTACGCCCCTGAACGAGGATACTAGTTTTCAACAATGCTGGCTTGTATGTTGCAAACTCTTATCTAGCCTCACTCTGTGGCTTTAGTTACCTCCCCTGACGTTATATTAGGAATGTTAATGATTTGATAATAACGTTCAAGTGTTGGATTACCTCGTATCATACACCCTGAAGTGTTGGATTACCTCATATCATACACCCTCAAGTGTTGGATTACCTCATATCATACACCCTCAAGTGTTAGATTACCTCATATCATACACCCTCAAGTGTTGGATTACCTCATATCATACACCCTCAAGTGTTGGATTACCTCATATCATACACCCTCAAGTGTTGGATTACCTCATATCATACACCCTCAAGTGTTGGATTACCTCATATCATACACCCTCAAGTGTTGGATTACCTCTATCATACACCCTGAAGTGTTGGATTACCTCATATCATACACCCTGAAGTGTTGGATTACCTCATATCATACACCCTCAGTGTTGGATTACTCTTACACCCTCAAGTGTTGGATTACCTCATATCATACACCCTCAAGTGTTGGATTACCTCATATCATACACCCTCAAGTGTTGGATTACCTCATATCATACACCCTGAAGTGTTGGATTACCTCATATTATACACCCTCAAGTGTTGGATTACCTCATATCATACACCCTCAAGTGTTGGATTACCTCATATCATACACCCTCAAGTGTTGGATTACCTCATATCATACACCCTCAAGTGTTGGATTACCTCATATCATACACCCTCAAGTGTTGGATTACCTCATATCATACACCCTCAAGTGTTGGATTACCTCATATCATACACCATGAAGTGTTGGATTACCTCATACACCCTGAAGTGTTGGATTACCTCATACACCCTGAAGTGTTGGATTACCTCATATCATACACCCTCAAGTGTTGGATTACCTCATATCATACACCCTCAAGTGTTGGATTACCTCATATCATACACCCTCAAGTGTTGGATTACCTCATATCATACACCCTCAAGTGTTGGATTACCTCATATCATACACCCTCAAGTGTTGGATTACCTCATATCATACACCCTCAAGTGTTGGATTACCTCATATCATACACCCTCAAGTGTTGGATTACCTCATATCATACACCCTCAAGTGTTGGATTACCTCATATCATACACCCTGAAGTGTTGGATTACCTCATACACCCTGAAGTGTTGGATTACCTCATACACCCTGAAGTGTTGGATTACCTCATATCATACACCCTCAAGTGTTGGATTACCTCATATCATACACCCTCAAGTGTTGGATTACCTCATACACCCTGAAGTGTTGGATTACCTCATATCATACACCCTCAAGTGTTGGATTACCTCATATCATACACCCTGAAGTGTTGGATTACCTCATATCATACACCCTGAAGTGTTGGATTACCTCATATCATACACCCTGAAGTGTTGGATTACCTCATATCATACACCCTGAAGTGTTGGATTACCTCATATCATACACCCTCAAGTGTTGGATTACCTCATATCATACACCCTCAAGTGTTGGATTACCTCATATCATACACCCTCAAGTGTTGGATTACCTCATATTACACCCTCAAGTGTTGGATTACCTCATATCATACACCCTGAAGTGTTGGATTACCTCATATCATACACCCTGAAGTGTTGGATTACCTCATATCATACACCCTGAAGTGTTGGATTACCTCATATCATACACCCTGAAGTGTTGGATTACCTCATATTATACACCCTCAAGTGTTGGATTACCTCATATCATACACCCTCAAGTGTTGGATTACCTCATATCATACACCCTCAAGTGTTGGATTACCTCATATCATACACCCTCAAGTGTTGGATTACCTCATATCATACACCCTCAAGTGTTGGATTACCTCATATCATACACCCTCAAGTGTTGGATTACCTCATATCATACACCCTGAAGTGTTGGATTACCTCATACACCCTGAAGTGTTGGATTACCTCATACACCCTGAAGTGTTGGATTACCTCATATCATACACCCTCAAGTGTTGGATTACCTCATATCATACACCCTCAAGTGTTGGATTACCTCATATCATACACCCTCAAGTGTTGGATTACCTCATATCATACACCCTCAAGTGTTGGATTACCTCATATCATACACCCTCAAGTGTTGGATTACCTCATATCATACACCCTCAAGTGTTGGATTACCTCATACACCCTGAAGTGTTGGATTACTCATATCATACACCCTCAAGTGTTGGATTACCTCATACACCCTGAAGTGTTGGATTACCTCATATCATACACCCTCAAGTGTTGGATTACCTCATATCATACACCCTCAAGTGTTGGATTACCTCATATCATACACCCTCAAGTGTTGGATTACCTCATACACCTAAGTGTTGGATTACTCATATCATACACCCTCAAGTGTTGGATTACCTCATATCATACACCCTCAAGTGTTGGATTACCTCATATCATACACCCTCAAGTGTTGGATTACCTCATATGGGTTGGTTTCATACACCTGAAGTGTTGGATTACCGCATATCATACACCCAAGTGTTGGATTACCTCATATCATACACCCTGAAGTGTTGGATTACCTCATACACCCTGAAGTGTTGGATTACCTCATATCATACCCTCAAGTGTTGATTACCGCATATCATACACCCTGAAGTGTTGGATTACCTCATATCATACACCCTGAAGTGTTGGATTACCTCATATCATACACCATGAAGTGTTGGATTACCTCATATCATACACCATGAAGTGTTGGATTACCTCATAGCATACACCCTCAAGTGTTGGATTACCTCATATCATACACCCTCAAGTGTTGGATTACCTCATATCATACACCCTCAAGTGTTGGATTACCTCATATCATACACCCTGAAGTGTTGGATTACCTCATACACCCTGAAGTGTTGGATTACCTCATATCATACACCCTGCAGTGTTGGATTACCGCATATCATACACCCTCAAGTGTTGGATTACATCATATCATACACCCTCAAGTGTTGGATTACTGCATATCATACACCCTCAAGTGTTGGATTACCTCATATCATACACCCTCAAGTGTTGGATTACCTCGTATCATACACCCTGAAGTGTTGGATTACCTCATATCATACACCCTCAAGTGTTGGATTACCTCATACACCCTGAAGTGTTGGATTACCTCATATCATACACCCTGAAGTGTTGGATTACCTCATATTATACACCCTCAAGTGTTGGATTACCTCATATCATACACCCTCAAGTGTTGGATTACCTCATATCATACACCCTCAAGTGTTGGATTACCTCATACACCCTCAAGTGTTGGATTACCTCATATCATACACCCTCAAGTGTTGGATTACCTCATACACCCTGAAGTGTTGGATTACTATGGGATTGGCTAATTACCACAGAAATTTTGTAAAAAATTTCTCTAAGCATGCAGAACCGCTATACCGGGTGGTGGGGAAGACCAACTTCAAATGGGAAGATGAACAACAGGATGCTTTTGACCATCTAAAGCAGGCTTTGACAAGCCCGCCTGTCCTGGCACTTCCAAGGCAAGATGGTGATTACGTTCTGGATTGTGATGCGTCTGATCTCTCAATAGGTGCAGAATTATCACAGATACAGAATGGGGAGGAGAAAGTAGTCGCGTATGGTAGTTATGCGCTAACTAAAGAACAGCGAAGATACTGTACCACACGCAAGGAACTACTAGCGATCGTTAGGTTTACTCGGCATTATAGACATTATTTACTGGGGAGACCGTTCCTAGTCCGGACCGACCAGTCAAGCTTAACATGGCTGCTAAAATTCAAGGAACCACATGGACAACTAGCCCGATGGATGGAAGAGCTATCACAGTACAATATGATAGTGAAACACCGACCAGGGAAATTACACGGTAATTCGGATGCTTTGTCTAGGATGCCCCTACCAGAGTATCCATGCAACGCATACGATGCACGCGTGAGAGTAGAAGACCTTCCATGTGGTGGGTGCCAATATTGCGTGAGGGCTGACAGCCGTTGGGGCGAGTTCACCCGGGAGATAGATGAGGCAGTACCTTTGACAACGACGGATACGATCAGGCGCGGGTATTCATATGCTGCGGGAGATCAGATCAGGCGCGGGTATTCGTACGCTGCGGGAGATCAGAGAGAGGAAGTCGATCAAAGGAGAATTGCAACCCCAACGTGTGAAGTTCCAGGATCACAGAGCGAAAAACAGGCGGAAGTCTTTCATCAGACGAAAGATGTTCCGGGAGTTACGCAGAGTGAGCGGGAGCAGGATATGTCGGCGAGTGCACAATGTTTGCCCGATAGCAGGGATGTCCATGGTAAGAATGGCAAGACGGAAGACGAGGAAGGGATCCACAGCATCCTCAACATCAGAGCCGAGAGCAACCAAACGAAGGGTTCACCTGTGGTACATCCAGAGGTGAATCACGGTGCTCCAGGAGCGGGAGCGGAGTCTCTAATGTCAATTTTAGAGACTCCACCAGATGTCAGGAATTGGGATCCAGGAGGGATGGTCACTCAGGCGAAGGGTCCACCAATGGGTAAACCGGAGGTGGATCACGTTGCTCCAGGAACGGGAGCGGAGTCTCTAATGTCAATGTTGGAGGCTCCAACAACGGAGGCCCGAGGATGGAAGCCAGAAGAGACGCAAGATGAACAAGACGTCTACATTGAGGTCACGTTAGAAGGTGGTACTGCCAAAGTCCACGTCTATGGGGTGGAAGTGAGAAGACCCGTTGATGGAACATCATGCTGGGGATATGGTACTACCGACCTAATATCAGCACAAGGCAAGGATACAGACTTGACCATTATCATGAACTGGTTGAGACAATCGACCAACCCAACTGAAGGGAATCAGTTCCTGGCGAGCCCTTGTGCAAAGGCATATTGGCTAAACAAGGAGCAATTTATGTTGATAGGAGATGTCCTCTATCGACAGAGGGATGACGAAGAGGAAAAAGATCTGGTGATCCCACAATCCCTGAGAGAGGAGGTAGTGAAAGCTAACCACGATCTACCTTCTGCAGGACATCAAGGGGTTGCAAGGACGAAAGGCCGAGTAGAAGAAAAGTTATACTGGTACCGTATGGGTAGTTATATAGCCAATTATATTGCTACCTGCTCGTCGTGCAACAAGAACAAGAAAACGGTCCGATATGGGCGCACATCTATGCAAGTATATCAAGCGGGAGCACCTATGGAGAGAGTACATTTAGATTTTATGGGACCACTACCAGTAACGTCACGGGGAAATGAGTACGTACTTATGATGGTGGATCAGTTCACCAAATGGGTAGAGTGCGTGCCACTTCCATCACAAACCGCTGATGTGACTGCTAAAGCAGCCGTGGACCAATTCTTCTCCAGATTTGGGTTCCCATTGCAAGTATTCTCCGATCAGGGGCGTAACTTCGAATCGAAACTATTTAGCGCATTGCTAGAAGTGTTAGAGATTCACAAGGCTAGGACAACCCCATATCGGCCGTCATCAAATGGACAGGTGGAGAGGTATAACCGAACGCTCATGGATGCTGTAAGATGTTACATAGGGGATTCCCAAGAACAATGGGACATTCACCTTCCACAGATCGCAGGCGCATTGCGTAGTGCAGTCAACCGCTCGACAGGCTTCACGGCCAACACACTAATGTTAGGTCGGGAAGTCAATACACCGGCTTACTTGATGTTTCCAGTAGGAGCACCAAGCCCGGTGTCAGCGGATGAGTATGTGGCCCGATTAGTGAATAACATCCAAACAGCACATGAGAAGGCAAGGACTAGTCTGAACACCTCCCTGAAGAGGATGAAGCGAGATTATGACATCCGGGTACTTCAACGCACCTACGAACAAGGTGACGTCATCTACCTATTAGATACAGCGGTTCGGAAGGGAAAGAGCAAGAAGCTCACGTCCCCCTGGAAAGGACCAGCTGTTATTGTCAAGAAAATCTCGGCTTCACTCTACCGTGTAAAGTTGCAGGGGTCCATCCTTGTGGTCAACCATGATCGTATGAAGCCATGTAAAGATCGCGCTATCCCGGACTGGATTCATAAGTGGTTGTCCAATCCTCCAGGTGAGGGAGAATGGGAGAAGGACGCCCATAAATATTGTACCTGCAGCCAGCCGTGGCAGGGCAGGTTTATGATTCAGTGCGATGGATGCGATGAGTGGTTTCATGGTTCATGCATCAATGTCACGGCCTCGGATGCATTAATCATTGACAAGTACTTCTGTGAAAAATGTGTACAATTATAATTTTCAGATGACATCAATGACAGATTATCACGAGGAAGTGGTGAGGGCGACCAAGGAGGGGCGACTGATGCTGGCAAGAGAACTAGTGCAGAACATCATGCTGCAGAAACTTCCCACCCAGGGGAAGATTGACCTCCTGATGGACCAGGCTGCAAATTGTATCCAGGGATGCTGACACCTTGCAATTTCAAGGAGCAGGCTGGATAGATAAAAACATCCAGAGGGTCCATCGACAGGCCAAGATAGCTAGCCCGATGCCTGCAGGTCCATCAAAGGACATCCGACTTGGCAAGTCGAGTCTGGATTCAATGACAGAAGCGCTGTCAAGAACGGGCCTGGAAGAAGCAGACGACACTCTGTCTATGACATCCGAGGCAGAGAGGGCCCTCCTGGAAGAAGACGCTCCAGAAGGCAAACCCCAGCAGGAGGTGAAAACTCCGCCTCGCGAGGGTTCACCGGCCAATCGTCAACGACCCAGTCCAGTGGAGTTGCGGCGGTCTCCCCGGAAGAACAAGGGCGGGGTCAGATCGGAGGAAGGGGCATGGAAGACAGTGACGTCAAGGTCTTCCACTAGGGGCCCCCAGGCGGTAGAAACTAGGAAGGCTTCTTACGAATCAAATCGTAGGAAGCCGACCAGAAGATCTCCAAGGAGGGAAGAATTCCGGACCTCCCGGAATACAAGAGGATCTCCTCAACGTCGAGAAAGGCGTGGTGACTACTCTACTAGTCACCAATCTGCCCAACATCGCCAAAGGCACCAAAGCCCTAGGCGAACCACGATGAAGAGGCAGCGAAGCACTTCACGGGACGCCACTCATAAACGTCCAAAACCGGCAGTGACAACGGATGCAAGAGGTCAACCTTTGTGTTGTGTTATGGGCTGCACCTCGGTCCTTGATAGAGCGCATGCCCTGCAATCCCATATTGCGGGCATCTTCAACGAGGACCAGCACCTTACCAAAAAGGTCATCACTCTCCGCCTCACAGCACTGAACCTCTGCGCAAGGTGGGTGAACCACACGCCGGATTTGGAGGCCCTGGTAAAATTCATAAACCTGGCCGAAGACATGGGTTCCGTACCCGTGACCCCCCGACAACAGGACAGTGCGGAGAAGCTGTTGGACTGTTTGGACATCAGGTATCCTAAACAGTTCACCCTGGGACCACTAACCTCAGTAGGCTTACTCGGTCATTGGAGGGCCATGGTTGTGGTGGTTAGCTTGATCGGTGCCCCAAGGGCCCAGGAACTGAGAGATAACTTCCCGGCGGTGGAGGCAATGGAATATCCACAGGCCTGGGATAGTCACTTCCACCTAGATCGGTTGTTCAGCCGATGGGGCGGTTCCCGGACAGATCTCAAAATCGTTCTGGGAATCGAGAAATTGGAAGATGAAGAACCAGTAGAGGTCAGTGGAGGGGTGGCTGTATTCTGCGATCCACCCACATACCCGACACAAGACGAGGTTGATTGCCTGGCTAGTCAGGGGGTTGTGACTGCCATTGGGTTACACCCACTGGGTGTCCGGGCGATCGACAAAAATACCTGGGAGGCATTTGACAAGTGCCTTGCTTTTCCAGGTGTTCGAGCATTGGGAGAGGTGGGTCTGGACTATTCGGCCCCTTTGCATCAAAGGAGCACACAGCATATCATCTTAGATGAAGTGTGCAAACGGGTGACCTTAGACAAGGTCTTGGTTCTCCACAATAGAGGACCAAAGAATGGGCCCGCGGGGGAGATGCTCCAACTCTTGTACCAACTGAAGGGGGTGGTATCAAGGGAACAGCGGATGCATCTCCATTGCTTCCAGGGCACAAAGAGAACCATGGACCTCTGGTTGAAGGAGTTCCCAAATGTCCATTTTGGGTTTACTCCATTAATTAGTAAGTGTGCTGCCTCTCATGAGGGGGTGAGGAGTCTGAATCAGGACAGGTTGCTGTTGGAAACGGACGCCCCATACTTTCAGGAGAGGAAAAAGAACAGGTGCAGCACTCCAGCATTCCTGGGAATCGTGGCAGGGATCATTGCGAACATTCGGGGTGAATCGTGGACAGAGGTATTGAAGTACGCTGGCGACAATGCCAAGCGTCTGTACAACGTTGACCAGTGAGGAGACAAGAGGATAGAGGAGGCACCTTTCCCTTTTAATGGTGGGAGGGGAGAGGATTAAGGATCGTGCTAGCAGTCAATTCATGCTAGTACTATCATGGTACCACCAGACTATTGTCAAACCAGGTTAATATAGGCTTTCATCCGAGTGTCATAGGTTACGAACAAATGGTAAGCCTATATCTAGGACAGATGGGGAGTGCTGTGTACTTGTTCAATTCAAAATACTTACGAACATGTACCATAGAATCTTTAGGGTACTAGTTCAATCCAAAATATTAAGGGACTAGTACTACCTATAGCAGATAGCTTATCTGTAGGATATATTGGTCATTTGGTTGGTTATCTTGACTTCAAACCAAACAATTATCAAGAGGCCGTCTCTCTTTTATCGTGGCCACGGGTTAGGAACACCCAAGGTGGCCGAAGATCACAGATGGTGACCCATGAACCTCCCTACTTTTCAAACAAGAGTAGGGAGGGCCCACTTTTCAAATAAAGTGGGGAGGAGTGTTGTGGACATCAACATGGTATTCGATTAACTCCGGAACATCCTTAGTGAGGGTAGCGGAACTCGAGTTGACCAATTGAATACAGCCGAGGTCACGCCATCTATCGGCGGTTTTGCAGTGAAGGACACTTTCATTGCGGACGTTGATGGAATAACAACTAAAGATAAAGATCAAGAAGATAAGTAGACGCAGAGAATCTAGGTAAGTATCCGTCATATTTATAGTAGATACACAATAATACCCAGATTACTATACGGTTTTGAGTCCCTAATAGTAACTGAAAAACAGAAGACTGTACTTGAAACTGCATACAGAGACCTCCTGAAAAGATTACAAGCTCTTCCTCAAAGAACTGCAAACGAGGCACCTTATCTTCTATTCCACTCAACGACAGCAGAAGGCACACTTGATATCCGAACATTAACATTCTTTGGGAAAATCATCAACGATAGCTCATCAATTTTACACCAAATATGCATTCGTCAACTAGCCACTAAAGAATTATCATCCAACTCATGGTTCATCTCAATTGTAAAGCTGACATTCAAGTATGGTTTACCATCTCCCCATGATGTTATACAAAATCCGATGAAATACAATACATGGAAAAGACTGGTAAAGAAAACAGTACACATGTTCTGGAAAGAGGAACTTGAAACAGTTGCTAAAGAAAAACCCACACTCCAGCTAATTCACCAGGAAATACCATCATGGGAACATGTTGAAATGAACCCATATGCTGTTGACAGAGCAAGACTTCAAGCCAGAATCCTAACAGAAACATTCACACTGCAGAAACATAGAGCCAAATTCTACAAAGAAAGCCCAAACTGCCGCCTTTGCCTACTTGAGCCTGAAGATTCTGCACATATGCTACTCAGATGCCCAGCCCTACAACTAACAAGATGCTCGGCACTTCTACCAGTCTACCAGAGAATACAAGACATAGGGAACCAACCCCCCAGATCGGAAAATGAACTCTTAGAAATTCTACTAGGATTTTCAAGAGATGCTGGAATATATAAACTGGCCAGCAATGCTTGCTATGCAATTACGCATCTACGCCAATCACTCTATTCAAATCAAGTATAGTCTATCAAATTGCTAATGTGTGCATTGTCTACTTCATATATATATATATATATATAATTTTGTGTTTTTCTATACAAATGGTTACTGTTACAAGCTTACAAGTTTATAAGTTTATATTGTCAGAATATACAACATATTCCTATGTGCTCTTATGAGAGGTGCCTATAAGAGGCAGATTATACAAAGTCAAGTCATGTCAAGGACTATTTATACAAGCTTCATCATATTGATTTCGTTCTGAATTGTGCTTTTCAAACCCGCTTTCAATTTAGCCATTGGGCAACGTTTTACAGCAAATTACTTTAGCATTTGAGCAAACTTTCTTGGTCTGAAAACTCTTGTTAAATGTGCAGCAAGGGGTAACAAGTTCCATTGGATGACGGTTCTTGGATAAAAAGAGAATTTGTATGAATCTTTGTTAACAGGGATGGGTTTGTGTGTCTGGTTATGTTGTCTACGGGTATCAAAAGGTTTATGGGAATGTTTACAGCTACTATTTGGTGTATTATTTTATAATAAAATACATGTTTTAATGTTTTCTCGGTGGGGGTGGGGTGACGGCCCGGCCCCACCGCGCCCTCTTGCGGCTAAAAAATCCACCCTGCCCTTTTTCTGGCCCACCCTGCCCCTTTTCTGACCCACCCTGCCCTTTTTACCACTCTAGAATAAACCCTATACACCCTCAAGTGTTGGATTACCTCATATTATACACCCTGAAGTGTTGGATTACCTCATATTATACACCCTCAAGTGTTGGATTACCTCATATCATACACCCTGAAGTGTTGGATTACCTCATATCATACACCCTCAAGTGTTGGATTACCTCATATCATACACCCTGAAGTGTTGGATTACCTCATACACCCTGAAGTGTTGGATTACCTCATACACCCTGAAGTGTTGGATTACCTCATATCATACACCCTCAAGTGTTGGATTACCGCATATCATACACCCTCAAGTGTTGGATTACCTCATATCATACACCCTCAAGTGTTGGATTACCTCATATCATACACCCTCAAGTGTTGGATTACCTCATATCATACACCCTCAAGTGTTGGATTACCTCATATCATACACCCTCAAGTGTTGGATTACCTCATATCATACACCCTCAAGTGTTGGATTACCTCATATCATACACCCTCAAGTGTTGGATTACCTCATATCATACACCCTCAAGTGTTGGATTACCTCATATCATACACCATGAAGTGTTGGATTACCTCATACACCCTGAAGTGTTGGATTACCTCATACACCCTGAAGTGTTGGATTACCTCATATCATACACCCTCAAGTGTTGGATTACCTCATATCATACACCCTCAAGTGTTGGATTACCTCATATTATACACCCTCAAGTGTTGGATTACCTCATATCATACACCCTCAAGTGTTGGATTACCTCATATCATACACCCTCAAGTGTTGGATTACCTCATATCATACACCCTCAAGTGTTGGATTACCTCATATCATACACCCTGAAGTGTTGGATTACCTCATATCATACACCCTGAAGTGTTGGATTACCTCATATCATACACCATGAAGTGTTGGATTACCTCATACACCCTGAAGTGTTGGATTACCTCATACACCCTGAAGTGTTGGATTACCTCATACACCCTGAAGTGATGGATTACCTCATATCATACACCCTGAAGTGTTGTATTACCTCATACACCCTGAAGTGTTGGATTACCGCATATCATACACCCTGAAGTGTTGGATTACCTCATATCATACACCCTCAAGTGTTGGATTACCTCATATTATACACCCTCAAGTGTTGGATTACTTCATATCATACACCATGAAGTGTTGGATTACCTCATATCATACACCCTCAAGTGTTGGATTACCTCATATCATACACCCTCAAGTGTTGGATTACCTCATATCATACACCCTCAAGTGTTGGATTACCTCATATCATACACACTCAAGTGTTAGATTACCTCATATCATACACCCTCAAGTGTTGGATTACCTCATATCATACACCCTGAAGTGTTGGCTTACCTCATATCATACACCATGAAGTGTTGGATTACCTCATATCATACACCCTGAAGTGTTGGATTACCTCATATTATACACCCTCAAGTGTTGGATTACCTCATATCATACACCCTCAAGTGTTGGATTACCTCATATCATACACCCTCAAGTGTTGGATTACCTCATATCATACACCCTCAAGTGTTGGATTACCTCATATCATACACCCTCAAGTGTTGGATTACCTCATATCATACACCCTCAAGTGTTGGATTACCTCATATCATACACCATGAAGTGTTGGATTACCTCATACACCCTGAAGTGTTGGATTACCTCATACACCCTGAAGTGTTGGATTACCTCATACACCCTGAAGTGATGGATTACCTCATATCATACACCCTCAAGTGTTGGATTACCTCATATCATACACCCTCAAGTGTTGGATTACCTCATATTATACACCCTCAAGTGTTGGATTACCTCATATCATACACCCTCAAGTGTTGGATTACCTCATATCATACACCCTCAAGTGTTGGATTACCTCATATCATACACCCTCAAGTGTTGGATTACCTCATATCATACACCCTCAAGTGTTGGATTACCTCATATCATACACCCTGAAGTGTTGGATTACCTCATATCATACACCATGAAGTGTTGGATTACCTCATACACCCTGAAGTGTTGGATTTCCTCATACACCCTGAAGTGTTGGATTACCTCATACACCCTGAAGTGATGGATTACCTCATATCATACACCCTGAAGTGTTGTATTACCTCATACACCCTGAAGTGTTGGATTACCGCATATCATACACCCTGAAGTGTTGGATTACCTCATATCATACACCCTCAAGTGTTGGATTACCTCATATCATACACCATGAAGTGTTGGATTACCTCATATCATACACCCTCAAGTGTTGGATTACCTCATATCATACACCCTCAAGTGTTGGATTACCTCATATCATACACCCTCAAGTGTTGGATTACCGCATATCATACACACTCAAGTGTTAGATTACCTCATATCATACACCCTCAAGTGTTGGATTACCTCATATCATACACCCTGAAGTGTTGGCTTACCTCATATCATACACCATGAAGTGTTGGATTACCTCATATCATACACCCTGAAGTGTTGGATTACCTCATATTATACACCCTCAAGTGTTGGATTACCTCATATCATACACCCTCAAGTGTTGGATTACCTCATATCATACACCCTCAAGTGTTGGATTACCTCATATCATACACCCTCAAGTGTTGGATTACCTCATATCATACACCCTGAAGTGTTGGATTACCTCATATCATACACCCTCAAGTGTTGGATTACCTCATATCATACACCATGAAGTGTTGGATTACCTCATACACCCTGAAGTGTTGGATTACCTCATACACCCTGAAGTGTTGGATTACCTCATACACCTGAAGTGAGGATTACCTCATATCATACACCCTCAAGTGTTGGATTACCTCATATATACACCCTCAAGTGTTGGATTACCTCATATCATACACCCTCAAGTGTTGGATTACCTCATATCATACACCCTCAAGTGTTGGATTACCTCATATCATACACCCTCAAGTGTTGGATTACCTCATATCATACACCCTGAAGTGTTGGATTACCTCATATCATACACCCTCAAGTGTTGGATTACCTCATATCATACACCATGAAGTGTTGGATTACCTCATACACCCTGAAGTGTTGGATTACCTCATACACCCTGAAGTGTTGGATTACCTCATATCATACACCCTCAAGTGTTGGATTACCTCATATCATACACCCTCAAGTGTTGGATTACCTCATATTATACACCCTCAAGTGTTGGATTACCTCATATCATACACCCTCAAGTGTTGGATTACCTCATATCATACACCCTCAAGTGTTGGATTACATCATATCATACACCCTGAAGTGTTGGATTACCTCATATCATACACCCTGAAGTGTTGGATTACCTCATATCATACACCATGAAGTGTTGGATTACCTCATACACCCTGAAGTGTTGGATTACCTCATACACCCTGAAGTGTTGGATTACCTCATACACCCTGAAGTGATGGATTACCTCATATCATACACCCTGAAGTGTTGTATTACCTCATACACCCTGAAGTGTTGGATTACCGCATATCATACACCCTGAAGTGTTGGATTACCTCATATCATACACCCTCAAGTGTTGGATTACCTCATATCATACACCCTCAAGTGTTGGATTACCTCATATCATACACCCTCAAGTGTTGGATTACCTCATATCATACACCCTCAAGTGTTGGATTACCTCATATCATACACACTCAAGTGTTGGATTACCTCATATCATACACCCTCAAGTGTTGGATTACCTCATACACCCTCAAGTGTTGGATTACCTCATATCATACACCCTCAAGTGTGTATTACCTCATATCATACACCCTCAAGTGTTGGATTACCTCATATCATACACCATGAAGTGTTGGATTACCTCATATCATACACCATGAAGTGTTGGATTACCATATCATACACCATGAAGTGTTGGATACCTCATATCATACACCCTCAAGTGTTGGTTACCTCATATCATACACCCTCAAGTGTTGGATTACCGCATATCATACACCATGAAGTGTTAGATTACCTCATATCACACCTCAAGTGTTGGATTACCTCATATCATACACCTCAAGTGTTGGATTACCTCATATCATACACCCTCAAGTGTTGGATTACCTCATATCATACACCCTCAAGTGTTGGATTACCTCATATCATACACCCTCAAGTGTTGGATTACCTCATATCATACACCCTCAAGTGTTGGATTACCTCATATCATACACCCTCAAGTGTTGGATTACCTCATATCATACACCCTCAAGTGTTGGATTACCTCATATCATACACCTCAAGTGTTGGATTACCTCATATCATACACCCTCAAGTGTGGATTACCTCATATCATACACCCTCAAGTGTTGGATTACCTCTATACACCCTGAAGTGTTGGATTACCTCATATCATACACCCTGAAGTGTTGGATTACCTCATACACCATGAAGTGTTGGATTACCTCATACACCCTGAAGTGTTGGATTACCTCATACACCCTGAAGTGTTGGATTACCTCATACACCCTGAAGTGATGGATTACCTCATATCATACACCCTCAAGTGTTGGATTACCTCATATCATACACCCTCAAGTGTTGGATTACCTCATATCATACACCCTCAAGTGTTGGATTACCTCATATCATACACCCTCAAGTGTTGGATTACCTCATATCATACACCCTCAAGTGTTGGATTACCTCATATCATACACCATGAAGTGTTGGATTACCTCATACACCCTGAAGTGTTGGATTACCTCATACACCCTGAAGTGTTGGATTACCTCATACACCCTGAAGTGATGGATTACCTCATATCATACACCCTGAAGTGTTGTATTACCTCATACACCATGAAGTGTTGGATTACCTCATACACCCTGAAGTGTTGGATTACCTCATACAGCCTGAAGTGTTGGATTACCTCATACACCCTGAAGTGATGGATTACCTCATATCATACACCCTGAAGTGTTGTTTACCTCATACACCCTGAAGTGTTGGATTACCTCATATCATACACCCTCAAGTGTTGGATTACCTCATATCATACACCCTCAAGTGTTGGATTACCTCATATCATACACCATGAAGTGTTGGATTACCTCATATCATACACCCTCAAGTGTTGGATTACCTCATATCATACACCCTCAAGTGTTGGATTACCTCATATCATACACCCTCAAGTGTTGGATTACCGCATATCATACACACTCAAGTGTTGGATTACCTCATATCATACACCCTCAAGTGTTGGATTACCTCATACACCATCAAGTGTTTGATTACCTCATATCATACACCCTGAAGTGTTGTATTACCTCATATCATACACCCTCAAGTGTTGGATTACCTCATATCATACACTATGAAGTGTTGGATTACCTCATATCATACACCATGAAGTGTTGGATTACCTCATATCATACACCATGAAGTGTTGGATTACCTCATATCATACACCCTCAAGTGTTGGATTACCTCATATCATACACCCTCAAGTGTTGGATTACCGCATATCATACACCATGAAGTGTTGGATTAGTATTACCTCATATCATACACCCTCAAGTGTTGGATTACCTCATATCATACACCAGGGTGTCTTAAGTTCAAATGGTACATACAAAATAAAAGTAAATAAGTCGAAGGTATCCTGTAAAGAAATGAGATTTTACTTCAATCAGGCATTTACAACACAACATGGTGGTGTTATGCCCATATAAGAACAGGCATTTACAATACAACATGGTGGTGTTATGCCCATATAAGAACAGGCATTTACAATACAACATGGTGGTGTTATGCCCATATAAGACATTCAGTACCATCCATACTCACCTATAAGACAAGTTATTTTACCACCAGATTATGGCCTCAAAGTGGCTTCTTGTCTTATAAGCGACTTCAAAATTGTTTTTATTTTTAATAGGGATGGCAACGAATGGTGATTGTGATATTCGGATGATCTTCCGAACGAATATTCGAATATTCGCAAATTTCTCCAACTTTCGATTTCCACTACAGTTAGTACCTGTAAAACAAATGCTTCTCAGTTTGTGTCCCGTCAAACAGACTGCATTAATCAATTAGTGACCCCTGTAAGGTGTGAACAACATGTCATCACCCTCCTTTGTTATTTGGAGCCAAATCGCGATGACATTTCGCACCTTCGGGCACGCATTGGGTCATTCTTTGTTTTCGAAACTTAATTGATTGAAATTTAAACAAACATATATATCCTGTTAAGTTATGATTTAACAGCAATTGATTAAAATTTGATTTGAATTTTTTAATATTCGAATATGGTTTTAATATTCGAATATTCGGACGTTCGAACGAATATTCGAACATTCGTTGCCATCCCTAATTTTTAAATGTGTTAAATGCTATCCATAATTACATTTTAGACAAGTAAGCACTGGAAATGTCTTCAACTGGCTAATTATGCAATTTATACATGGTCTGGTGTCCATTTTATCAACTCGTCTTATACGCGAGTACATGCCAAGACCCATTGATTTCATTACCAAAGTAGGGGAGTCATATTATAGGCGAGAGTGTCTTATACGCGAGTATGGATGGCCGATACAAGATTAACACAGTCAAACTTCCTTGCCTCAAACTCACTTTACTAGAACACCCCCTTTGCTCGAACACGTCGCCTAGTCAATAACCTAACTATTATGTGTCACTCTAGACTAACAATCCTTGACTTGAACAACACATGACACAAACCATTATTCACACACACCGATGATTTCGAGGCAATATCTCAATATTATTCAGTAATTTTTGTTAGAATGTAGGTTGCAGTAATTGTTATCAATCTAGATTTAAGCAAGTTGCATTATATTGTTGAACGTTGATTCACGTTTTAGGGCCATTGGGTGGATAATTTGACTTGCAATGAAACTTGTAGCAGATGTTCTATGTGCAAAAAAGGACCTACCGGTAGTAGATGTATAATCAAGCAATAAAATCTAGACACATTTAGAGTGGTCGGATTTACATTAAGCTGTCCTCTTTTCCATAATATAGACAAGATTTCTTTCAGATATTTAGCTAAAATAATTAGAAAACACAGATACAATTAAATTTGTTAAAAAGATTTCCGATGACTGACTAGTGTTTTCTTTTTCAGATTTAGCTGTGCAATATTTAGATATACAATTTCCCTACATCACACATACATGAATGGAGACATGGTATTCGTGTTTCGTTCTTCTTCAAATTTAGCTTTGCAATACTTAGATATACAATTTCCCTACATCACACATATAGAGACATGTTGGTACTAGTGTTTTCTTCTTCAGATTTAGCTTTGCAATATTTAGATATACAATTTCCCTACATCACACATATAGAGACATGTTGGTACTAGTGTTTTCTTCTTCAGATTTAGCTTTGCAATATTTAGATATACAATTTCCCTACATCACACATATAGAGACATGTTGGTACTAGTGTTTTCTTCTTCAGATTTAGCTTTGCAATATTTAGATATACAATTTCCCTACATCACACATATAGAGACATGTTGGTACTAGTGTTTTCTTCTTCAAATTTAGCTTTGCAATACTTAGATATACAATTTCCCTACATCACACATATAGAGACATGTTGGTACTGGTGTTTTGTTCTTCTTCAGATTTAGCTTTGCAATATTTAGATATACAATTTCCCTACATCACACATATAGAGACATGTTGGTACTAGTGTTTTCTTCTTCAGATTTAGCTTTGCAATATTTAGATATACAATTTCCCTACATCACACATATAGAGACATGTTGGTACTGGTGTTTTCTTCTTCAGATTTAGCTTTGCAATATTTAGATATACAATTTCCCTACATCACACATATAGAGACATGTTGGTACTAGTGTTTTCTTCTTCAGATTTAGCTTTGCAATATTTAGATATACAATTTCCCTACATCACACATACATGAATAGAGACAAGTCACATGGTATTCGTGTTTCCATCAATACAACTTCTCTCATAAACAACAATACTTCTTCAATACACTCCTGTGTATTATAGATAACCCGACAATAAGACCATCTATTAAAGACCTGTCTCTAAACCAATCTCCGAATACAGGACTGTCTCTATAAACATCATTTTTATCTTCCATCAGACCATCATTCATGACCTTCATGAGAGACCATCATTCTGTCAACAAAGATCACTTGTTGACATTCCGATAGGACTGGTGGTGTTTACAGACAGGTATTGTGCCTGTATGGTGCTTACAGACAGGTATTATGACTGTATGGTGTTTACAGACAGGTATTATGACTGTATGGTGTTTACAGACAGGTATTATGCCTGTATGGTGTTTACAGACAGGTATTATGCCTGTATGGTGTTTACAGACAGGTATTATGCCTGTATGGTGTTTACAGACAGGTATTATGCCTGTATGGTGTTTACAGACAGGTATTATGACTGTATGGTGTTTACAGACAGGTATATTATGACTGTATGGTGTTTACAGACAGGTATATTATGACTGTATGGTGTTTACAGACAGGTATATTATGACTGTATGGTGTTTACAGACAGGTATATGATGACTGTATGGTGTTTACAGACAAGTATTATGACTGTATGGTGTTTGCAGAAATGTATTATGACTGTATGGTGTTTACAGACAGGTATTATGACTGTATGGTGTTTACAGACAGGTATTATGACTGTATGGTGTTTACAGACAGGTATTATGACTGTATGGTGTTTACAGACAGGTATTATGCCTGTATGGTGTTTACAGACAGGTATTATGCCTGTATGGTGTTTACAGACAGGTATTATGACTGTATGGTGTTTACAGACAGGTATTATGCCTGTGTGGTGTTTGCAGACCGGTATTATGACTGTATGGTGTTTACAGACAGGTATTATGACTGTATGGTGTTTACAGCCAGGTATTATGACTGTATGGTGTTTACAGACAGGTATTATGCCTGTATGGTGTTTGCAGACATGTATATTATGACTGTATGGTGTTTACAGACAGGTAATATCACTGTATGGTGTTTACAGACAGGTATTATGACTGTATGGTGTTTACAGACAGGTATTATGACTGTATGGTGTTTACAGACAGGTATTATGCCTGTATGGTGTTTACAGACAGGTATTATGACTGTATGGTGTTTACAGACAGGTATATTATGACTGTATGGTGTTTACAGACAGGTATATTATGCCTGTATGGTGTGTACAGACAGGTATTATGCCTGTATGGTGTTTACAGACAGGTATATTATGACTGTATGGTGTTTACAGACAGGTATATTATGACTGTATGGTGTTTACAGACAGGTATATTATGCCTGTATGGTGTTTACAGACAGGTATATTATGACTGTATGGTGTTTACAGATAGGTATATTATGACTGTATGGTGTTTACAGACAGGTATTATGTCTGTATGGTGTTTACAGACAGTTATTATGACTGTATGGTGTTTACAGACAGGTATATTATGACTGTATGGTGTTTACAGACAGGTATTATGACTGTATGGTGCTTACAGACAGGTATTATGACTGTATGGTGTTTACAGACAGGTATTATGTCTGTATGGTGTTTACAGACAGGTATTATGACTGTATGGTGTTTACAGACAGGTATTATGTCTGTATGGTGTTTACAGACAGGTATATTATGACTGTATGGTGTTTACAGACAGGTATTATGACTGTATGGTGTTTACAAACATATATTATGTCTGTATGGTGTTTACAGACAGGTATATTATGACTGTATGGTGTTTACAGACAGGTATTATGCCTGTATGGTGTTTACAGACAGGTATATGATGACTGTATGGTGTTTACAGACATGTATATTATGACTGTATGGTCTTTACAGACAGGTATTATGACTGTATGGTGTTTACAGACAGGTATTATGACTGTATGGTGTTTACAGACAGGTATTATGACTGTATGGTGTTTACAGACAGGTATTATGCCTGTATGGTGTTTACAGACAAGTATATTATGACTGTATGGTGTTTACAGACAGGTATTATGACTGTATAGTGTGTACAGACAGGTATTATGCCTGTATAGTGCTTACAGACAGGTATTATGACTGTATGGTGTTTACAGACAGGTATATTATGACTGTATGGTGTTTACAGACAGGTATATTATGACTGTATGGTGTTTACAGACAGGTATTATGACTGTATGGTGTTTACAGACAGGTATATTATGACTGTATGGTGTATACAGACAGGTATTATGCCTGCATGGTGTTTACAGACAGGTATTATGACTGTATGGTGTTTACAGACAGGTATATGATGACTGTATGGTGTTTACAGACAGGTATTATGACTGTATGGTGTTTACAGACAGGTATTATGACTGTATGGTGTTTACAGACAGGTATTATGACTGCATGGTGTTTACAGACAGGTATTATGACTGTATGGTGTTTACAGCCAGGTATTATGACTGTATGGTGTTTACAGACAGGTATTATGACTGCATGGTGTTTACAGACAGGTATTATGACTGTATGGTGTTTACAGACAGGTATTATGACTGCATGGTGTTTACAGACAGGTATTATGACTGTATGGTGTTTACAGACAGGTATATTATGACTGTATGGTGTCTACAAACATATATTATTACTGTATGGTGTCTACAAACATATATTATTACTGTATGGTGTCTACAAACATATATTATGACAGTAATAAGAATTTATATAAACTACAGAAATATCTCATAATTATTATTAATGTACTACAATGTAATAATTATTTCTAATATCAGTCTGGCATTTCCATTTTCCCCGAGTGGCTGGACATATTCTTATTGGTAGTCTGGCATTTCCACTTTCTCCGAGTGTTTGGACATAATATGGCCCTGTAGGTGGTGCTTCCTTCTGAATGGTCTCAGACAGAACGGACATTCAAATGGTTTTATTCCGCGGTGTATAAGGACATGCCGATCGAGGTCGTACTTTGTGCCAAATGTTTTCGTGCATAATTCACACGAAGCGGGAATGTTTGCCCTTCTCCTGCCTAGAGTCATCATCATGTCTGATGAGATACCTGTACCTGAAAACAGAAATTACAAGTTCATTACAGGTACCGACCGGATACAACAAACTCTCTCTATTGGTAAAAGCACGGGTGGACGCAACAGTGCTTTCATAGTATAATTAAAGTTTAAACGTTATTTATTTTACAATGATTTGCGAAGCAAGTTTTAACAACTTATATTAGATAGTATAATTAACCCATTCAACACCAAGTAACTGACATGGACTGGTGCATTCAACACCAATTAACTGACATAGACTGGTGCATTCAACACCAAGTAACTGACATGGACTGGTGCATTCTACACCAAGTAACTGACATGGACTGGTGCATTCAACACCAAGTAACTGACATGGACTGGTGCATTCTACACCAAGTAACTGACATGGACTGGTGCATTCAACACCAAGTAACTGACATGGACTGGTGCATGATATTTTTAGACCAATAAATTAATAAGAAAATTACATTTGGCCCAGTTCATTTATCAAAATGGGTAATTTTGTCTAAAAATAGTAATATTACTGGCAAAAAGTGCAGATCCTGATGAGACAGCTTGTCATGAGCTGGCTCATCTGGATCTACACTTTGTGTAAGCCTATTTAGAGGTATGTGGTGTTGAAAGGGTTAAGGTGAAAAAAGTTTTTTTCCCACACCAATTATACTATCAAAACAGTGTTAGGTCTGCCTGAGGGTAAAAGTTGAAACAATGGTGCACAAATATTGGGTGAAACAACTGACGGCATGTTGCAGTTGGTCTATATATATTTATTGTTCAATTACATAACACACATGGTAACTTACAATGAACGATGACAGGATTGGGCAGAAAACTTATTTACCATTTATATGAAATAAATATTCTTTATATGCATGTATTCAATACATAAATACCGTTATGTATGTGATCAACCAATTTTCTACTTAATTGTGTTGCGAAACTATCCAATGTTTAGAAGTTACGTACAGGTAAGGTACGTCCAGGTGGCTCAGACGTTTTATATTTTCACAATGATGAGTTTGGGATATATTTACTCACAGAAAATGGCATTTTAGGCGGGAAACTAGTTTTTGTTCATAAATTTCTGGGTTGTTGCCTCCTTAATGTGCCAGTTATAGTGCTATTATATTACAAATTGGATGCTACAATGTATGTATATGGACGACTTAATGCAATGTGATGCTTTCAGCACATGGTTTATGGACGACTTAATACAATGTGATGCTTTCAGCACATGGTTTATGGACGACTTAATGCAATGTGATTGCTTTCAGCACATGGTTTATGGACGACTTAGTGCAATGTGATTGCTTTCATCACATGGTTTATGGACAACTTAATGCAATGTGATTGCTTTCAGCACATGGTTTATGGACGACTTAATGCAATGTGATGCTTTCATCACATGGTTTATGGATGACTTAATGCAATGTGATTGCTTTCAGCACATGGTTTATGGACATCTTAATGCAATGTGATTGCTTTCATCACATGGTTTATGGACATCTTAATGCAATGTGATGCTTTCAGCACATGGTTTATGGACATCTTAATGCAATGTGATGCTTTCAGCACATGGTTTATGGACATCTTAATGCAATGTGATGCTTTCAGCACATGGTTTATGGACGACTTAATACAATGTGATGCTTTCAGCATATGGTTTATGGACGACTTAATGCAATGTGATTGCTTTCAGCACATGGTTTATGGACATCTTAATGCAATGTGATGCTTTCAGCACATGGTTTATGGACATCTTAATGCAATGTGATGCTTTCAGCACATGGTTTATGGACGACTTAATGCAATGTGATGCTTTCAGCACATGGTTTATGGACGACTTAATGCAATGTGATGCTTTCAGCACATGGTTTATGGACGACTTAATGCAATGTGATGCTTTCAGCACATGGTTTATGGACGACTTAATGCAATGTGATGCTCTCAGCACATGGTTTTATGAAGGTTCGAAATATTATTATTGTTTTTTCATCCTAAAAGGCTAGAAAACAAATTATTGAATAGTTTATACAAATTTATTTTAGCTCGATTGTGAAATAAGATCTTTCAACTTATATTAATCACTCTCGAGACCTCATTTCTGATGGAATCCATCGCCACGAGGGAGAGAAGAGACAACGTGGAATTTAAATGCCTTGCCTAAGGGCACAATTGTAACGGCCCCAGCGGGGCTCGAATTCCGGACCTTTCGCACCCAAAGCGAACGCTCATCCAGTGCGCTATCACGACTTCCAAATTATTGAATAGAAATTCTCTAAATTTAGTATGCACAAGCATTTATTTATTTCTACCCACCAACCATTTTCTGATTATTATTGTCTGATGACGAAGGAAAAAACACGATATATATGACTCATTTTCATGATAGCGCAGTGGTAGCACGTTTGCTTCAGATGCGAAATACACCGAGTTCGCGCCCAGCTGCAGCCATTACGATTGTGCCCTTAGGCAAGGCATTTAAAATCCACATTTCCTCTTCTCTCCCTCGTGGCGATGCTCCATCAGGAATGAGGTCTCGAGAGTGATTAATATAAGTTATAATAACTTGTTTCGCAATCAAGCTAAAATAAATTTGTATAAACTAATTATCGTCTTGCTTTTGAAAACGAATAACTGTAAGTACAATTATGCGGTAACGTTTAATAATTGATGGCCTTTGAAAACTGACAAGTGTCACAAATATATTTCTGTAGTTTTCGCTAGTTAACAACTAACGGCAGTTTTTTAAAGGCAGATCAACGTGACAAAACAATATTATTATCATTATATCATTTATATGATTTTGCGTTATCCGATTGCCGAAACAAGCAAACAATCTAAGGAGAGGAGGAAATGCGCATACGCCTATCTACACCAACAGATAGATAAGAGCTAATATGAGAATCCCGTTATCTATGGCAGATAAAAATAGATTTTTCTGTTGTCTATATAGGGCATGTCCCTTTCTATCTAGGTTCCTGATTATTTATACATGTGTTTGCTTGTATTTAATCAATGACAGAGAAGTCTGGCATTGTGCCCGAAGTCTGGCCATGTGTCTGAGGTCTGGTCATGTGCCCGAAGTCTGGCCATGTGTCCGAAGTCTGGCCATGTGCCCGAAGTCTGGCCAATGTCTGAAGTCTGGCCATGTGCCCGAAGTCTGGCCAGTGTCCGAAGTCTGGTCATGTGCCCGAAGTCTGGCCAGGACTTCAAGATCAGTAACGGTTTTCTGCAGACCTGTAAACTCTTTTGTCAAGTCTTTTGTTGTACACAACACTATTTGCTACAAAGTGTGAAATAACCTTGGAATATTTCTCTCTCTATTCAGTATGTGGTGGTCTACTGTCGCATATTATACTGACAACGACAGTGGCAATACAGTCAGGGACTACGCCAAACCAGTGTCAGAGCTTATAAAACATTTCTCTGATCTCAAGTGATTTGATTGGTCGATTCTTTCGTTTATTCTCAGCTGAACCAATCCGAAGCTTGAGGTTGAGATTGGGGAAAAGTTGCATAACCTCGGGCCATGAATGCCCATCATGACTGAAGCTAAGAAGATATTGTTGTGACAAAGACGGATCTGTAGTCCAGTGGTAACATGTTGGATTGGTAATCCAGGGATCGCAGGTTCGATCTCCCGTCTGACCCTAATAAAATTAACAGTCTTTCAGATTGGACTTTAAACCAAGGTCTCGTGTCGGTGCTGTACACCGTGCACGTAAAAGAACCAGAGGAGACCCTGGAATGGGTCTCTGTCTGTATCATGCACTATCCTCCAAAAATCTAAAATGACTAATCTCTTCAGGAGGCGTCGCTCATATGGGTAACCGGTAGCGACGATAAATAAACGTAAAACACACATTGTTGTGACTGATACTGATAACACAGACAGTGAAGATCTTAGGGTATATTACATCCATACATTTAATTTGTTCTGATTCTATCCAAGAATATGTACTTATTGGTTCCCATAATTCCCTCTGAAATCTCTGTAGGGGAACAAGTTATTATGTGATATTGTTGCATGCATCCCAATGTTAATCAAATGTGTCGATATAAAACCAAACTTCCAGTTCTATACATACATACCCTACTCTCTTGGGTTATGGTATAAAACCAACCTTCCTGTTCTATACATACATACCCTACTCTCTTGGTTACGATATAAAACCAACCTTCCAGTTCTATACATACATACCCTACTCTCTTGGGTTATGGTATAAAACCAACATTCCAGTTCTATACATACATACCCTACTCTTGGGTTACGCTATAAAACCAACCTTCCTGTTCTATACATACATACCCTACTCTCTTGGGTTACGATATAAAACCAACCTTCCAGTTCTATACATACATACCCTACTCTCTTGGGTTATGGTATAAAACCAACCTTCCTGTTCTATACATACATACCCTACTCTCTTGGGTTATGGTATAAAACCAACCTTCCTGTTCTATACATACATACCCTACTCTCTTGGGTTACGATATAAAACCAACCTTCCAGTTCTATACATACATACCCTACTCTCTTGGGTTATGGTATAAAACCAACATTCCAGTTCTATACATACATACCCTACTCTTGGGTTACGCTATAAAACCAACCTTCCTGTTCTATACATACATACCCTACTCTCTTGGGTTACGCTATAAAACCAACCTTCCTGTTCTATACATACATACCCTACTCTTGGGTTACGATATAAAACCAACCTTCCAGTTCTATACATACATACCCTACTCTCTTGGGTTATAATATAAAACCAACATTCCAGTTCTATACATACATACCCTACTCTCTTGGGTTATGATATAAAACCAACATTCCAGTTCTATACATACATACCCTACTCTTGGGTTACGCTATAAAACCAACCTTCCTGTTCTATACATACATACACTACTCTCTTGGGTTAGGATATAAAACCAACCTTCCAGTTCTATACATACATACCCTACTCTCTTGGGTTATAATATAAAACCAACCTTCCAGTTCTATACATACATACATACCCTACTCTCTTGGGCTACGATATAAAACCAACCTTCCAGTTCTATACATACATACCCTACTCTCTTGGGTTATAATATAAAACCAACCTTCCTGTTCTATGCATACATACCCTACTCTCTTGGGTTATAATATAAAACCAACCTTCCTGTTCTATGCATACATACCCTACTCTCTTGGGCTACGATATAAAACCAACCTTCCAGTTCTATACATACATACCCTACTCTCTTGGGCTACGATATAAAACCAACCTTCCTGTTCTATACATACATACCCTACTCTCTTGGGTTATAATATAAAACCAACCTTCCAGTTCTATACATACATACCCTACTCTCTTGGGCTACGATATAAAACCAACCTTCCAGTTCTATGCATACATACCCTACTCTCTTGGGTTATAATATAAAACCAACCTTCCTGTTCTATGCATACATACCCTACTCTCTTGGGTTATAATATAAAACCAACCTTCCTGTTCTATACATACATACCCTACTCTCTTGGGTTATAATATAAAACCAACCTTCCTGTTCTATACATACATACATACCTTAATCTCTTGGGTTACGCTATAAAACCAACCTTCCTGTTCTATACATACATACCCTACTCTCTTGGATTACGATATAAAACCAACCTTCCTGTTCTATACATACATACCCTACTCTTGGGTTACGATATAAAACCAACCTTCCAGTTCTATACATACATCCCTACTCTCTTGGGTTACGATATAAAACCAACCTTCCTGTTCTATACATACATACCCTACTCTTGGGTTACGATATAAAACCAACCTTCCAGTTCTATACATACATACCCTACTCTCTTGGGTTACGCTATAAAACCAACCATCCAGTTCTATACATACATACCCTACTCTCTTGGGTTACGCTATAAAACCAACCTTCCTGTTCTATACATACCTTAATCTCTTGGGTTATGCTATAAAACCAACCTTCCAGTTCTATACATACATACCCTACTCTCTTGGGTTACGATATAAAACCAACCTTCCAGTTCTATACATACGGTAATACCCTACTCTCTTGGGTTACGATATAATACCAACCTTCCAGTTCTATACATACATACCCTACTCTTGGGTTACGCTATAAAACCAACCTTCCTGTTCTATACATACATACCCTACTCTCTTGGGTTACGCTATAAAACCAACCTTCCTGTTCTATACATACATACCCTACTCTTGGGTTACGATATAAAACCAACCTTCCAGTTCTATACATACATACCCTACTCTCTTGGGTTATAATATAAAACCAACATTCCAGTTCTATACATACATACCCTACTCTCTTGGGTTATGATATAAAACCAACATTCCAGTTCTATACATACATACCCTACTCTTGGGTTACGCTATAAAACCAACCTTCCAGTTCTATACATACATACACTACTCTCTTGGGTTAGGATATAAAACCAACCTTCCAGTTCTATACATACATACCCTACTCTCTTGGGTTATAATATAAAACCAACCTTCCAGTTCTATACATACATACATACCCTACTCTCTTGGGCTACGATATAAAACCAACCTTCCAGTTCTATACATACATACCCTACTCTCTTGGGTTATAATATAAAACCAACCTTCCTGTTCTATGCATACATACCCTACTCTCTTGGGTTATAATATAAAACCAACCTTCCTGTTCTATGCATACATACCCTACTCTCTTGGGCTACGATATAAAACCAACCTTCCAGTTCTATACATACATACCCTACTCTCTTGGGCTACGATATAAAACCAACCTTCCTGTTCTATACATACATACCCTACTCTCTTGGGTTATAATATAAAACCAACCTTCCAGTTCTATACATACATACCCTACTCTCTTGGGCTACGATATAAAACCAACCTTCCAGTTCTATGCATACATACCCTACTCTCTTGGGTTATAATATAAAACCAACCTTCCTGTTCTATGCATACATACCCTACTCTCTTGGGTTATAATATAAAACCAACCTTCCTGTTCTATACATACATACATACCTAATCTCTTGGGTTACGCTATAAAACCAATCTTCCTGTTCTATACATACATACCCTACTCTCTTGGATTACGATATAAAACCAACCTTCCTGTTCTATACATACCTTAATCTCTTGGGTTATGCTATAAAACCAACCTTCCAGTTCTATACATACATACCCTACTCTCTTGGGTTACGATATAAAACCAACCTTCCAGTTCTATACATACCTTAATCTCTTGGGTTATGCTATAAAACCAACCTTCCAGTTCTATACATACATACTCTACTCTCTTGGGTTACGCTATAAAACCAACCATCCAGTTCTATACATACATACCCTACTCTCTTGGGTTACGCTATAAAACCAACCTTCCTGTTCTATACATACCTTAATCTCTTGGGTTATGCTATAAAACCAACCTTCCAGTTCTATACATACATACCCTACTCTCTTGGGTTACGATATAAAACCAACCTTCCAGTTCTATACATACCTTAATCTCTTGGGTTATGCTATAAAACCAACCTTCCAGTTCTATACATACATACTCTACTCTCTTGGGTTACGCTATAAAACCAACCATCCAGTTCTATACATACATACCCTACTCTCTTGGGTTACGCTATAAAACCAACCTTCCTGTTCTATACATACCTTAATCTCTTGGGTTATGCTATAAAACCAACCTTCCAGTTCTATACATACATACCCTATTCTCTTGGGTTACGATATAAAACCAACCTTCCAGTTCTATACATACATATCCTACTCTCTTGGGTTACGCTATAAAACCAAACTTCCAGTTATATACATACATACCCTACTCTCTTGGGTTACGCTATAAAACCAACCTTCCAGTTCTATACATACATACCCTACTCTCTTGGGTTACGATATAAAACCAACCTTCCAGTTCTATACATACATACCCTACTCTCTTGGGTTACGATATAAAACCAAACTTCCAGTTATATACATACTTACCCTACTCTCTTGCGTTACGCTTTATTTATTTATTTGGTCTCCACTACTGAAGACAGATACTCTGACTGGTTGTTTTTGATTACGTTGATCGGTTCACAATATGATTTCCAATTTCGGTCTCAACTACTGAATATATATTTTATCTAACTATAGATTCTGTCTAGGTTGCCTAACAGGATTTCTTACAAAATATTTCCACCAGAGACTTCAAACACTTTATCCCAAACATTTCAATGTTTGGTTATGTCTACTGTACATACTCGCCTATAAGACAAGGGTTTTACCACCAGATTATGGCCTTAAAATGTGTTAAGTGGTATTCATAATTATGTTTTAGAAAAGAAATCACCCTCACACTGAACATTTCTTCAACTTGCACTGGCCAAGCATGCAATTTATACTTAATTAATTTTATCAACCCGTCTTATATACAAGTACATGTAAACACTCACAGATTTTAGGACCAAAGCAGGGAGTTCATCTTATAGGTGAGTTAATCTTATAGGCGAGTTCATCTTATAGTCGAGTTCATCTTATAGGCGAGTTCATCTTATAGTCGAGTTCATCTTATAGGCGAGTTAATCTTATAGTCGAGTTCATCTTATAGGTGAGTTCATCTTATAGTCGAGTTCATCTTATAGGCGAGTTAATCTTATTGTCGAGTTCATCTTATAGGCGAGTTAATCTTATAGGTGAGTTCATCTTATAGTCGAGTTCATCTTATAGGCGAGTTTATCTTATAGGCGAGTTTATCTTATAGTCGAGTTCATCTTATAGGCGAGTTCATCTTATAGGCGAGTTAATCTTATTGTCGAGTTCATCTTATAGGCGAGTTCATCTTATAGGCGAGTGCATCTTATAGGCGAGAGCATCTTATAGGCGAGTTCATCTTATAGTCGAGTTCATCTTATAGGCGAGTTCATCTTATTGTCGAGTTCATCTTATAGGCGAGTTCATCTTATAGGCGAGTTCATCTTATAGGCGAGAGCATCTTATAGGTGAGTTCATCTTATAGGCGAGAGCATCTTATAGGCGAGAGCATCTTATAGGCGAGTTCATCTTATAGGCGAGAGCATCTTATAGGTGAGTTCATCTTATAGGCGAGAGCATCTTATAGGCGAGAGCATCTTATAGGCGAGTTCATCTTATAGGCGAGAGCATCTTATAGGCGAGTTCATCTTATAGGCGAGTTCATCTTATAGGCGATAGCATCTTATAGGTGAGTTCATCTTATAGGCGAGAGCATCGTATAGGCGAGTTCATCTTATAGGCGAGTTCATCTTATAGGTGAGTTCATCTTATAGGCGAGTTCATCTTATAGGCGAGTTCATCTTATAGGTGAGTTCATCTTATAGGCAAGTTCATCTTATAGGCGAGTTCATCTTATAGGTGAGTTCATCTTATAGGCGAGTTCATCTTATAGGCGAGTTCATCTTATAGGCGAGAGCATCGTATAGGCGAGTTCATCTTATAGGCGAGTTCATCCTATAGGCGAGAGCATCTTATAGGTGAGTTCATCTTATAGGCGAGAGCATCTTATAGGCGAGAGCATCTTATAGGCGAGAGCATCTTATAGGCGAGTTCATCTTATAGGTGAGTTCATCTTATAGGTGGGTTCATCTTATAGGCGAGTTCATCTTATAGGTGAGTTCATCTTATAGGAGAGTTCATCTTATAGGCGAGTTCATCTTATGGGAGAGTTCATCTTATAGGCAAGTTCATCTTATAGGCGAGTTCATCTTATAGGCGAGAGCATCTTATAGGTGAGTTCATCTTATAGGCGAGTTCATCTTATAGGCGAGTTCATCTTATAGGCGAGTTCATCTTATAGGCGAGAGCATCTTATAGGCGAGAGCATCTTATAGGTGAGTTCATCTTATAGGCGAGTTCATCTTATAGGCGAGAGCATCTTATAGGCGAGTTCATCTTATAGGCGAGTTCATCTTATAGGCGAGAGCATCTTATAGGCGAGATCATCTTATAGGTGAGTTCATCTTATAGGCGAGTTCATCTTATAGGCGAGTTCATCTTATAGGCGAGTTCATCTTATAGGCAAGTTCATCTTATAGGTGAGTTCATCTTATAGGCGAGTTCATCTTATAGGCGAGTTCATCTTATAGGCGAGTTCATCTTATATGTGAGTTCATCTTATAGGTGAGTTCATCTTATAGGCGAGTTCATCTTATAGGCGAGTTCATCTTATAGGCGAGTTCATCTTATAGGCGAGTTCATCTTATAGGCGAGTTCATCTTATAGGCAAGTTCATCTTATAGGCAAGTTCATCTTATAGGCAAGTTCATCTTATAGGCGAGTTCATCTTATAGGCGAGTTCATCTTATAGGCGAGTTCATCTTATAGGAGAGTATGGATGGTAGCAAGATTATCTCCTTCAGTTTCAACTGCTGAATACATGTTATCAGGCCCGTAGCCCCACTGAGGCACACCGAGACAGCTGCCTCCGTTAAAATTTCCAAAGCCAAAAAATATGAAAATATCCATTTGCTGCATAAAATGTTGACTACCGGTAATAGAGAGTTGAAAGGTCAGTACATATTTATACGTCTAAACTCAAAAAATCAGAAAATCGCTTCTATACCCCCAACAAGTTTAAGGAGGATCCCCCCTAGATTGCCTCGGTTGAAATTTGCCTCTGGCTACAGTACTAGTTATCCAACTGTTTTATATTTGGCTATGTTGAGGTTTGTTCACAATATCACTTCAGTTATGACAGGCCAGATAATTCAACTACTGAATACAGAGTTTATCCACAGCTACTGAATACAGAGTTTATCCACAACTACTGAATACAGAGTTTATCCACATATACTGAATACAGAGTTTATCCACAGATACTGAATATAGAGTTTATCCACAGCTACTAAATACAGAGTTTATCCACAGCTACTGAATATAGAGTTTATCCACAGCTACTGAATACAGAGTTTATCCACAGCTACTGAATATTGAGTTTATCCACAGCTACTGAATACAGAGTTTATCCACAGCTACTGAATATAGAGTTTATCCACAGCTACTGAATACAGTTTATCCACATATACTGAATACAGAGTTTATCCACAGATACCGAATACAGAGTTTATCCACAGCTACTGAATACAGAGTTTATCCACAGCTACTGAATACAGAGTTTATCCAAGCTACTGAATACAGAGTTTATCCACAACTACTGAATACAGAGTTTATCCACAGCTACTGAATACAGAGTTTATCCACAGCTACTGAATACAGAGTTTATCCACAACTACTGAATACAGAGTTTATCCACAGCTACTGAATACAGAGTTTATCCACATATACTGAATACAGAGTTTATCCACAGATACCAAATACAGAGTTTATCCACAGCTACTGAATACAGAGTTTATCCACAGCTACTGAATACAGAGTTTATCCACAGCTACTGAATACAGAGTTTATCCACAACTACTGAATACAGAGTTTATCCACAGCTACTGAATACAGAGTTTATCCACAGCTACTGAATACAGAGTTTATCCACAACTACTGAATACAGAGTTTATCCACAGCTACTGAATACAGAGTTTATCCACAACTACTGAATACAGAGTTTCTCCACGGCTACTGAATACAGAGTTTATCCACAGCTACTGAATACAGAGTTTATCCACAACTACTGAATACAGAGTTTCTCCACGGCTACTGAATACAGAGTTTATCCACAGCTACTGAATACAGAGTGTATCCACATATACTGAATACAGAGTTTATCCACAGATACTGAATATAGAGTTTATCCACAGCTACTGAATACAGTTTATCCACAGCTACTGAATATAGAGTTTATCCACAGCTACTGAATACAGAGTTTATCCACAGCTACTGAATATAGAGTTTATCCACAGCTACTGAATACAGAGTTTATCCACAGCTACTGAATATAGAGTGTATCCACAGCTACTGAATACAGAGTTTATCCACATATACTGAATACAGAGTTTATCCACAGATACTGAATACAGAGTTTATCCACAGCTACTGAATACAGAGTTTATCCACAGCTACTGAATATAGAGTTTATCCACAGCTAATGAATACAGAGTTTATCCACAGCTACTGAATACAGAGTTTATCCACAGATACTGAATACAGAGTTTATCCACATCTACTGAATACAGAGTTTATCCACAGCTACTGAATATAGAGTTTATCCACAGCTACTGAATACAGAGTTTATCCACAGATACTGAATACAGAGTTTATCCACAGATACTGAATACAGAGTTTATCCACAGCTACTGAATACAGAGTTTATCCACAGCTACCAAATACAGAGTTTATCCACAGCTACTGAATACAGAGTTTATCCACAGCTACTGAATACAGAGTTTATCCACAGATACCAAATACAGAGTTTATCCACGGCTACTGAATACAGAGTTTATCCACAGGTACTGAATACAGAGTTTATCCACAACTACCAAATACAGAGTTTATCCACAGATATTCATTTAGGAAATAATAGTTGTCTTTCAGTTACTTATTGGATAATAAAACATTGTTTGGAGTTTTGATGCATAGGAATTAACCACATAGAACTACGGTTAATTCCAGCACTCAGAACGACATACAATGTCTTATTTGACTATAAATTATGCAAATACACTCAATCCTACATGTATGTACATATTATGTATACTAGACTATGTATAGTCAAAGAAAGAAATATTGTTTAAACTAATGCAAATACAAACATGACTAAAATATCTAGAACGCGCACAAATAGATGGTGTTATTTTTTAGAAAGCGTAAATAACGTCACAAAATACAAACATACCAGTAAAATGATTGCACTTTTGACAAAACGGTTTAAACCATGTTTTATTGCAGATTTAAAACACGATAAATTCATTCTTTGCGTATACAAACAAAATGCCATGCCATGTTAGAAGATTGGTTCTCTCCAGGGTAGTTAATGAATTCATGTAATATGTTTCCTCCTAAGATATATTACCCTACAAGAAACTCCTTTGTTGTTGAGTATAGCTGTACATAGTATTCAATGTTATGTTGTTGATTCTGCCCAGTTCCCACATCACAATGTTCATTTAACCCTTTCCTTCATAGAGATTTAGGTTAATATACTATTATATCTCAATACAATATAGATATTACTGGGAATACATGAGATTGCCTTTATTATGAACATTGGTTTGGCAATGTATGTTATATTGGTACTGCAAGAGGTGCTTCTTGAGGGAAAAGGTTAACACATTACGCTTCCCACATTGAAGCTCCATTCCACACCATAATCTATTCTCATAGCTTTTAATAATTGACTATTGAGCATGTAGTAGAATACCCATTGTTTATCATAGATATTAATAATTGACTATCGAGCATGTAGTAGAATGCCATTTCTTACCATAGATATTAATAATTGACTATTGAGCATGTAGTAGAATGCCATTTCTTACCATAGATATTAATAATTGACTATTGAGCATGTAGTAGAATGCCATTTCTTACCATAGATATTAATAATTGACTATTGAGCATGTAGTAGAATGCCATTTCTTACCATAGATATTAATAATTGACTATTGAGCATGTAGTAGAATGCCATTTCTTACCATAGATATTAATAATTGACTATTGAGCATGTAGTAGAATGCCATTTCTTACCATAGATATTAATAATTGACTATTGAGCATGTAGTAGAATGCCATTTCTTACCATAGATATTAATAATTGACTATTGAGCATGTAGTAGAATGCCCATTGTTTATCAGCAGATAAACATGAGTAATTGGCCTCTTCTGTAGTGGAGTACAGGGATAAATGAAAATGCTTAGGATATATTGACTGCTAAATATAGATTTATACAAGTTTTTGCTCCAGGTTCTCTGTATGTCTACAGCCGATGTGATTATTCAAATGATGTTTCCGTCGGAATTTCATCTCACAGTACGGACATTGCCATGGCCTCTCTCCGGTATGTGTCAACATATGTCGATCCAGTCCTTGTTTTGAGCTCAGATGGCGGTTACACACTTGGCAAATAATAGCAAACGTTTGATCTGTCATATGTTGGCTCCATTTGAATTCCTTTACACTTCGATACTTGTCGTACTCTGGAAGGAAATAAAATACATCTTTTTAGGTGGCGTTCTACTTTTACTGTAAAGAATTTAACTTAAGCTAACTTAATAATACAGATCAGGTCAAAAGGTTATTATTTAGCATTAAAACCCTACAGGGACTGACTCCTGAGCGCTGGGAGCTAGACGGACCAACTCTTGAGGGCTGGGAGCTAGAGAGACCGACTCTTGAGGGCTGGGAGCTACAGGGACCGACTTTGAGGGCTGGGAGCTACAGGGACAGACTTTGAGGGCTGGGAGCTATAGGGACTGACTCTGAGGGCGGGAAGCTAGAGGGACATACTCGGAGAGCTGGAAGCTAGAGGGACCGATTGAGGGCTGGAAGCTAGAAGAACGTCTCTGAGGGCTGGAAGCTAGAGGGACTGACTCTGAGGGCTGGAAGCTAGAGGGACCGATTGAGGGCTGGAAGCTAGAAGAACGTCTCTGAGTGCTGGAAGCTAGAGGGACTGACTCTGAGGGCTGGAAGCTAGAGGGACCGATTGAGGGCTGGAAGCTAGAAGAACGTCTCTGAGTGCTGGAAGCTAGAGGGACCGACTCTGAGGACTGGAAGCTAGAGGGACCGACTCTGAGGGCTGGAAGCTAGAGGGACCGACTCCAAGGGCTGGGAGCAAGAGGGACTGACTCTGAGGGCTGGAAGCTAGAGGGACCGACTCTGAGGGCTGGGAACTAGAGTGACCGACTCTGAGGGCTGGGAGCTAGAGGGACTGACTCTGAGGGCTGGAAGCTAGAGGGACCGACTCTGAGGGCTGGGAACTAGAGTGACCGACTCTGAGGGCTGGGAGCTAGAGGGACTGACTCTGAGGGCTGGGAGCAAGAGGGACTGACTCTGAGGGCTGGGAACTAGAGGGACTGACTCTGAGGGCTGGGAGCAAGAGGGACCGACTCCGTGGGCTGGGAACTAGAGGAACCGACTCTGAGGGCTGGGAACTAGAGGAACCGACTGAGGGCTGGGAGCTAGAGGAAGATTGACATTTCCCTTACATGTTCTTATTTTGAGCTCAGAGAAGTCTTACAGAGATCACTTGGATGAACCACTACATTGGTGGCCATCTTGAATTTTAGAGCAGCAATATTTACATATTTTCATCAAAAAATAACACCCATTTTCGAGACTGTTTTTACATAAGATACGAGCTGTCTTATCAGGATCGAGTCTGTTCTTATATAAGATACGAGCCGTCTTATCAGGATCGAGTCTGTTCTTATATAAGATACGAGCCGTCTTATCAGGATCTAGTCTGTTCTTATATAAGATACGCGCCGTCTTATAAGGATCTAGTCTGTTTTTATATAAGATACGAGCCTTCTTATCAGGATCGAGTCTGTTCTTATATAAGATACGAGCCGTCTTATCAGGATCGAGTCTGTTCTTATATAAGATACGAGCCGTCTTATCAGGATCTAGTCTGTTCTTACATAAGATACGAGCTGTCTTATCAGGATCGAGTCTGTTCTTATATAAGATACGAGCCGTCTTATCAGGATCGAGTCTGTTCTTATATAAGATACGAGCCGTCTTATCAGGATCTGCACATTGCAAGTAATATTACTATTTTTAGACAAAATTACCAAATTTGATAAATGAACTGGTCCAAATGTAATTTTCTGATTAATTTATTGGTCTAAAAATATTATGGACCAGTCCATGTCAGTTACTTGGTGTTGAATGGTTTAAATAAAGGGAGATGAAGTGCAGAAAAGCTTTGTAGTATAAAGATGTCCAATGGGTCGTAAATCAGCAAAACATTAGTCAACCGGAAGTGGAATGTGCACAATAATACGGATGCTTCCTGCCAAGTTTGGTGAAAATCCAGCCAGGGGTTTTGGAGATTAAAAGCAGACAATATTTTGGTTATAGAAATGCACAAAGGGCAGTAAATCCGCAAAAAAGATCATCCAACCAGAACAGGATTACAATATGCACAACCACACATAATACTTATACTTCCTGCCAAAATTGGTGAAAATCCAATAAAGGGTTTTGGATGTGATGCAGAAGAAGTACAATTGGACAGACTGATGGCCATGGTAATGTTCAGTTACAGACTGATGGCCATAGCAATGTTCAGTTACAGACTGATGGCCATGGCAATGTTCAGTTACATGTGCAAACATGTGAACTGGTTCTAGAGCATGAAGGCTCACCTCTCATTCAAATAAACGCATAAATTCCTATGGAGAAAAATATTTATTTATTACATGTAGACGAATAGAACAAAGGAAAATGTAAGAGACTTTGAACTTATATAACATCATTTACAACAAATAATTATGCATACAATAAATACATGTTCTGAAACACCAGTCTATGCTTGTTGAACACATGTTCATCTATCCGTTGATGCTCTGAAACACCAGTCTATGCTTGTTGAACACATGTTCATCTATCCGTTGATGTTCTGAAACACCAGTCTATGCTTGTTGAACACATGTTCATCTATCCGTTGATGCTCTGAAACACCAGTCTATGCTTGTTGAACACATGTTCGTCTATCCGTTGATGCTCTGAAACACCAGTCTATGCTTGTTGAACACATGTTCATCTATCCGTTGATGCTCTGAAACACCAGTCTATGCTTGTTGAACACATGTTCGTCTATCCGTTGATGCTCTGAAACATCAGTCTATGCTTGTTGAACACATGTTCATCTATCCGTTGATGCTCTGAAACACCAGTCTATGCTTGTTGAACACATGTTCGTCTATCCGTTGATGCTCTGAAACACCAGTCTATGCTTGTTGAACACATGTTCATCTATCCGTTGATGCTCTGAAACACCAGTCTATGCTTGTTGAACACATGTTCATCTATCCGTTGATGTTCTGAAACACCAGTCTATGCTTGTTGAACACATGTTCATCCGTCCATTGATGCTCTGAAACACCAGTCTATGCTTGTTGAACACATGTTCATCCATCCATTGATGTTCTGAAACACCAGTCTATGCTTGTTGAACACATGTTCATCTATCCGTTGATGCTCTGAAACACCAGTCTATGCTTGTTGAACACATGTTCATCCGTCCATTGATGTTCTGAAACACCAGTCTATGCTTGTTGAACACATGTTCATCCGTCCATTGATGTTCTGAAACACCAGTCTATGCTTGTTGAACACATGTTCATCTATCCGTTGATGTTCTGAAACACCAGTCTATGCTTGTTGAACACATGTTCATCCGTCCATTGATGTTCTGAAGCACCAGTCTATACTTGTTGAACACATGTTCATCCGTTCATTGATGTTCTGAAACACCAGTCTATGCTTGTTGAACACATGTTCATCCGTCCATTGATGTTCTGAAACACCAGTCTATGCTTGTTGAACACATGTTCATCTATCCGTTGATGCTCTGAAACACCAGTCTATGCTTGTTGAACACATGTTCACCCATCCATTGATGTTCTGAAACACCAGTCTATGCTTGTTGAACACATGCATGTCTGCACAAAACAGATGGATGCATACATGGCAAAGAGAACAAAGAATAGATATATTGTCTAGTGGTCCGTGATCTGCTAGTGGCTATAAATATCCCATTGTAAATGTGTTTGTCTGTAAGCTGCTTGTGGCTATAAATATCCCATTGTAAATGTGTCCGTCAGTGAGCTGCTTGTGGCTATAAATTCGTTTATAAAACAAAGGATATAAAAATGTGGAAGCCACGAGTCTGTATGTCCGAGCCGACACTTAGTGTTTAGGGCCTAACTTTTTAGTTGAAAACTGTTGAACAGTTCCTAAGTCATTAGGTTGGGGGATTTTAGCCGTTAATTAGACATGCCCTGGACATACATTTTAGTTCATAAACCTTGATGCCCCATAAATGTTTTTATCGCCACATAACCCCTATTTGTCACCCTAGAAAACAAGACAGTAAACCTATTGTTCTCCTAGCCATGTAAGTCCCATTTTATGGATACTACAACATCAATCTATGGTTGCTTGCAGTCGTATCCATCCATCCGATACTATAGAAACATCAATCTATGGTTGCTTGCAGTCGTATCCATCCATCCGATACTGAAACATCAATCTATGGTTGCTTGCAGTCGTATCCGTCCATCCGATACTGAAACATCAATCTATGGTTGCTTGCAGTCGTATCCGTCCGTCCGATACTACAACATCAATATATGGTTGCTTGCAGTCGTATCTGTCCGTCCGATACTATAGAAACATCAATCTATGGTTGCTTGCAGTCGTATCCGTCCATCCGATACAATAGAAACATCAATCTATGGTTGCTTGCAGTCATATCCGTCCGTCCGATACTATAGAAACATCAATCTATGGTTGCTTGCAGTCGTATCCGTCCATCCGATACTATAGAAACATCAATCTATGGTTGCTTGCAGTCGTATCCATCCATCCGATACTATAGAAACATCAATCTATGGTTGCTTGCAGTCGTATCCGTCCGTCCGATACTATAGAAACATCAATCTATGGTTGCTTGCAGTCGTATCCGTCCGTCCGATACTATAGAAACATCAATCTATGGTTGCTTGCAGTCGTATCCGTCCATCCGATACTATAGAAACATCAATCTATGTCTACCGAACATATGTCCGTCTGATACTACTGAAACATCAATCTATGTCTACTGAACATATGTCCGTCTGATACTACTGAAACATCAATCTATGTCTACTGAACATATGTCCGTCTGATATTACTGAAACATCAATCTATGTCTACTGAACATATGTCCGTCTGATACTACTGAAACATCAATCTATGTCTACTGAACATATGTCCGTCTGATACTACTGAAACATCAATCTATGTCTACTGAACATATGTCGTCTGATACTACTGAAACATCAATCTATGTCTACTGAACATATGTCTGTCTGATACTACTGAAACATCAATCTATGTCTACTGAACATATGTCCGTCCGTCTGATACTACTGAAACATCAATCTATGTCTACTGAACATATGTCTGTCTGATACTACTGAAACATCAATCTATGTCTACTGAACATATGTCCGTCTGATACTACTGAAACATCAATCTATGTCTACTGAACATATGTCTGTCTGATACTACTGAAACATCAATCTATGTCTACTGAACATATGTCCGTCGTCTGATACTACTGAAACATCAATCTATGTCTACTGAACATATGTCTGTCTGATACTACTGAAACATCAATCTATGTCTACTGAACATATGTCCGTCGTCTGATACTACTGAAACATCAATCTATGTCTACTGAACATATGTCCGTCTGATACTACTGAAACATCAATCTATGTCTACTGAACATATGTCCGTCTGATACTACTGAAACATCAATCTATGTCTACTGAACATATGTCCGTCGTCTGATACTACTGAAACATCAATCTATGTCTACTGAACATATGTCCGTCTGATACTACTGAAACATCAATCTATGTCTACTGAACATATGTCCATCTGATATTACTGAAACATCAATCTATGTCTACTGAACATATGTCTGTCTGATACTACTGAAACATCAATCTATGTCTACTGAACATATGTCCGTCCGTCTGATACTACTGAAACATCAATCTATGTCTACTGAACATATGTCCGTCTGATACTACTGAAACATCAATCTATGTCTACTGAACATATGTCCGTCTGATACTACTGAAACATCAATCTATGTCTACTGAACATATGTCCGTCTGATATTACTGAAACATCAATCTATGTCTACTGAACATATGTCCGTCTGATACTACTGAAACATCAATCTATGTCTACTGAACATATGTCCGTCCGTCTGATACTACTGAAACATCAATCTATGTCTACTGAACATATGTCCATCGTCTGATACTACTGAAACATCAATCTATGTCTACTGAACATATGCCTGTCTGATACTACTGAAACATCAATCTATGTCTACTGAACATATGTCTGTCTGATACTACTGAAACATCAATCTATGTCTACTGAACATATGTCCATCTGATACTACTGAAACATCAATCTATGTCTACTGAACATATGTCCGTCTGATACTACTGAAACATCAATCTATGTCTACTGAACATATGTCCGTCTGATACTACTGAAACATCAATCTATGTCTACTGAACATATGTCCGTCTGATACTACTGAAACATCAATCTATGTCTACTGAACATATGTCCGTCTGATACTACTGAAACATCAATCTATGTCTACTGAACATATGTCCGTCCGTCTGATACTACTGAAACATCAATCTATGTCTACTGAACATATGTCCGTCTGATACTACTGAAACATCAATCTATGTCTACTGAACATATGTCCATCTGATATTACTGAAACATCAATCTATGTCTACTGAACATATGTCTGTCTGATACTACTGAAACATCAATCTATGTCTACTGAACATATGTCCGTCCGTCTGATACTACTGAAACATCAATCTATGTCTACTGAACATATGTCCGTCTGATACTACTGAAACATCAATCTATGTCTACTGAACATATGTCCGTCCGTCTGATACTACTGAAACATCAATCTATGTCTACTGAACATATGTCTGTCTGTCTGATACTACTGAAACATCAATCTATGTATACTGAACATATGTCTGTCTGTCTGTCTGATACTACTGAAACATCAATCTATGTCTACTGAACATATGTCTGTCTGTCTGTCTGTCTGTCTGATACTACTGAAACATCAATCTATGTCTACTGAACATATGTCTGTCTGTCCGTCTGATACTACTGAAACATCAATCTATGTCTACTGAACATATGTCTGTCTGATACTACTGAAACATCAATCTATGTCTACTGAACATATGTCTGTCTGATACTACTGAAGCATCAATCTATGTCTACTGGACATATGTCTGTCTGATACTACTGAAACATCAATCTATGTCTACTGAACATATGTCTGTCTGATACTACTGAAGCATCAATCTATGTCTACTGAACATATGTCTGTCTGATACTACTGAAACATCAATCTATGTCTACTGAACATATGTCCGTCTGTCTGATACTACTGAAACATCAATCTATGTCTACTGAACAAATGTCTGTCTGATACTACTGAAACATCAATCTATGTCTACTGAACATATGTCTGTCTGATACTACTGAAACATCAATCTATGTCTACTGAACATATGTCCGTCTGTCTGATACTACTGAAACATCAATCTATGTCTACTGAACATATGTCCGTCTGATACTACTGAAACATCAATCTATGTCTACTGAACATATGTCCATCTGATATTACTGAAACATCAATCTATGTCTACTGAACATATGTCTGTCTGATACTACTGAAACATCAATCTATGTCTACTGAACATATGTCCGTCCGTCTGATACTACTGAAACATCAATCTATGTCTACTGAACATATGTCCGTCTGATACTACTGAAACATCAATCTATGTCTACTGAACATATGTCCGTCTGATACTACTGAAACATCAATCTATGTCTACTGAACATATGTCCATCTGATACTACTAAAACATCAATCTATGTCTACTGAACATATGTCCGTCTGATACTACTGAAACATCAATCTATGTCTACTGAACATATGTCCGTCTGATACTACTGAAATATCAATCTATGTCTACTGAACATATGTCTGTCTGTCTGATACTACTGAAACATCAATCTATGTCTACTGAACATATGTCTGTCTGTCTGTCTGATACTACTGAAACATCAATCTATGTCTACTGAACATATGTCTGTCTGTCTGTCTGTCTGTCTGATACTACTGAAACATCAATCTATGTCTACTGAACATATGTCTGTCTGTCCGTCTGATACTACTGAAACATCAATCTATGTCTACTGAACATATGTCTGTCTGATACTACTGAAACATCAATCTATGTCTACTGAACATATGTCTGTCTGATACTACTGAAGCATCAATCTATGTCTACTGAACATATGTCCGTCTGATACTACTGAAACATCAATCTATGTCTACTGAACATATGTCTGTCTGATACTACTGAAACATCAATCTATGTCTACTGAACATATGTCTGTCTGATACTACTGAAACATCAATCTATGTCTACTGAACATATGTCCGTCTGTCTGATACTACTGAAACATCAATCTATGTCTACTGAACATATGTCTGTCTGATACTACTGAAACATCAATCTATGTCTACTGAACATATGTCCGTCTGTCTGATACTACTGAAACATCAATCTATGTCTACTGAACATATGTCTGTCTGATACTACTGAAACATCAATCTATGTCTACTGAACATATGTCCGTCTGTCTGATACTACTGAAGCATCAATCTATGTCTACTGAACATATGTCTGTCTGATACTACTGAAACATCAATCTATGTCTACTGAACATATGTCCGTCTGTCTGATACTACTGAAACATCAATCTATGTCTACTGAACATATGTCTGTCTGATACTACTGAAACATCAATCTATGTCTACTGAACATATGTCTGTCTGATACTACTGAAACATCAATCTATGTCTACTGAACATATGTCCGTCTGTCTGATACTACTGAAACATCAATCTATGTCTACTGAACATATGTCCGTCTGATACTACTGAAACATCAATCTATGTCTACTGAACATATGTCCATCTGATATTACTGAAACATCAATCTATGTCTACTGAACATATGTCTGTCTGATACTACTGAAACATCAATCTATGTCTACTGAACATATGTCCGTCCGTCTGATACTACTGAAACATCAATCTATGTCTACTGAACATATGTCCGTCTGATACTACTGAAACATCAATCTATGTCTACTGAACATATGTCCGTCTGATACTACTGAAACATCAATCTATGTCTACTGAACATATGTCCGTCCGTCTGATATTACTGAAACATCAATCTATGTCTACTGAACATATGTCCGTCTGATACTACTGAAACATCAATCTATGTCTACTGAACATATGTCCGTCCGTCTGATACTACTGAAACATCAATCTATGTCTACTGAACATATGTCCATCCGTCTGATACTACTGAAACATCAATCTATGTCTACTGAACATATGCCTGTCTGATACTACTGAAACAGCAATCTATGTCTACTGAACATATGTCTGTCTGATACTACTGAAACATCAATCTATGTCTACTGAACATATGTCCATCTGATACTACTGAAACATCAATCTATGTCTACTGAACATATGTCCGTCTGATATTACTGAAACGTCAATCTATGTCTACTGAACATATGTCCGTCTGATACTACTGAAACATCAATCTATGTCTACTGAACATATGTCCGTCCGTCTGATACTACTGAAACATCAATCTATGTCTACTGAACATATGTCCGTCTGATACTACTGAAACATCAATCTATGTCTACTGAACATATGTCCGTCCGTCTGATACTACTGAAACATCAATCTATGTCTACTGAACATATGTCTGTCTGATACTACTGAAACATCAATCTATGTCTACCGAACATATGTCCGTCTGTCTGATATTACTGAAACATCAATCTATGTCTACTGAACATATGTCCGTCTGATACTACTGAAACATCAATCTATGTCTACTGAACATATGTCTGTCTGATACTACTGAAACATCAATCTATGTCTACTGAACATATGTCCGTCTGTCTGATATTACTGAAACATCAATCTATGTCTACTGAAAATATGTCCGTCCAGATGATGCTTTCTTCGGAACTTCTTCTCACAGTAGTGACACGGCCACGGTCTCTCCCCGGTATGAGTTAACGTATGTACACGTAGGTTCTGCCTAGCTTTGAAGACACGCCCACACAGATTGCATACAAATGTTCTGCTCGCTCCTTTCTGCTTGCCCATCATTATGCTAGGAAAATGAACATCAGCTGAAATACACAACAATTAATTTTCAGTATTTAATTTTAACCCGTGTATCACCCCATAAGTTTTACACTTTATTTATTTTACAACGATTACGAAGCAAGTTTTAGCAACTTATATTAATCACTCTCGTTGGAGCGGATGAAAGCGTATATGTGGTCATTCTTGTGAGAGGAAACCGGTGTACACGGAGAAAACCCACCTGTCCGATCTGGCGACCACCGTACCAACTCACATACTGAGGATCGAACAAGGGTTGCATTGGTGAGAAGCGAGCGTGCTAACCACTGCGCTAATCGGACAGCTCCATAAGTATTATTAGTTGTTCAGAAAGGTTGTTAAAACTTGTTTCGCAATCGTTGTAAAATAAATAAAGTTTAAAATAAAAGGTAATTTGCACTGTATGTGAGTGGTCCGCTTTCTGTGCCCAGTAATTTTAATGAAACATTCTAAAAGTTGATTCAAATATTAATTTCTTTGCCATTATGATTCCTTAATGCACTGTCGTGATGTCATACCTTTGCACTTGCAGTCCATTATTATTAATATTGGACTGGTGTCAAAAGGTCAGAGTATTATATTAAATACTACGCGTATATGTACGAAAATAACAATTTTAATTAGTAGGATCTTGTTGTACAAGTGTGTGTGTCTTTAAGTAAGATATAAGCCTCAAACGGATCCAATATGCATAATATTGGTACTGTCCTTGGCACTATGCACCTGTTTTCGGCTAATATCCAATACAGACGGATCTGTAGTCCAGTGGTAACACGCTGGACTGGTAATTCAGGGATTGCAGGTGCGATCCCACGTCTGACCCTAATAAAATTAACAGTCTTTCAGATGGGACATTAAACCGAGGTCTAGTGTCGGTGCTGTACACCGTGTACATAAAAGAACCAGAAGAGACTCTGGAATGGGTCTCTGTCTGTATCATTGCACTATCCTCCAAAAATCTAAAATTACTAATCTCTTCAGGAGGCGTCGCTCATATGGGCAACCGGTAGCGACGATAAATAAACGTAAAACACACATAATATCCAATACTTATGAAGAAGTGAAGCAGAAGGAAAGAGAGACTGTGCTCGGGTAATATTGGTTTTGTAATGAATACAAGCATATGATAATAACCGTTTTAGAAACTACACGACTGTGACACGAGTAATACTGTTGTCACCCATTGGCACAAAGGTATCACTATGTTATGTCTGCCTATTGTCAAAATGAGAAGTCATTTATAATATGCTGCACTATTTGAAGACACAATGTGTTATCAAACATCACATGGAAAGCATAGATGTCATGGATAACATGAAATTGTGGATAGCATAGATATGGATAACATAGAAATTGTGGATAGCATAGAAATTGTGGATAGCATGAAATTGTGGATAACATAGAAATTGTGGATAGCATAGAAATTGTGGATAGCATGAAATTGTGGATAACATAGAAATTGTGGATAGCATAGAAATTGTGGATAGCATGAAATTGTGGATAACATAGAAATTGTGGATAGCATAGAAATTGTGGATAGCATGAAATTGTGGATAACATAGAAATTGTGGATAGCATAGAAATTGTGGATAGCATGAAATTGTGGATAACATAGAAATTGTGGATAGCATAGAAATTGTGGATGTGGATAGCATAGAAATTGTGGATGTGGATAGCATAGAAATAGTGGATAGCATGAAATTGTGGATAGCATGAAATTGTGGAAAACAAATAAATCGGGACAGATATTCATGCTGATCACCTAAACGATTGGTTAATACTGTACTGCTTGAGAGGTGACAATCAGTTAACTTAGTGTTATAATGTCATTCTCATAAAACTAGCACATACATATATCGTTCAATACGATACCCTGTATAAACTGTTGTCTTTAAGTGGAAGTATAACGACATTGGATGTGTAGCACTACCAGTACTAACTACACGTCGGCAACGGCGCCAAAACTTAATTATTGTAATATTCATGGCTAACGTAGGACAGGAATTATTACCATATTCATGGCTAACGTTAGACAGGATTTATTACTATATTCATGGCTAACGTAGGACAGGATTTATTACTATATTCAGGGCAACGTAGGACAGGATTTATTACTATATTCATGGCTAATGTAGGACAGGATTTATTACTATATTCATGGCTAACGTAGGACAGGATTTATTACTATATTCATGGTTAACGTAGGACAGGATTTATTACTATATTCATGGCTAACGTAGGACAGGATTTATTACTATATTCATGGCTAACGTAGGACAGGATTACTATATTCATGGCTAACGTAGGACAGGATTTATTACTATATTCATGGCTAATGTAGGACAGGATTTATTACTATATTCATGGCTAACGTAGGACAGGATTTATTACTATATTCATGGCTAATGTAGGACAGGATTTATTACTTTCTAATATTTTTAAATAAAACTGTTTCTTTGGTGTACGAAGGCAATGTTGAAACTGATAGCAAGCCATTTAAAGCGACACTACATCGGTGAAAACGCAAATGTCTGCAGAATGTAATTTGCTATTTCAACAAATAAACAAACATCATACAGGGCAGGGCGTTCACTAGACTTTGAAACTCAAGTCAAATATATGCATGTTGGTACTTTACGTACATGTAATTTTTGTAGGTTCGTGCTACCACTGTTAGCGAAGGGATTTTTCTTTTTAGCATCTCTACACCAAGTACAATACAACAGAATCTGATCATCAGTTTGTTTCATTTCCAGCCACTCAAATTCATTAAGCCACTCGGACCTGAATTTTCTTTACACTTTAGACTTAGGAGTGTCACAGTCTACTTTATGGCGTTTAGGTGTCCCAGGTTCACTAACACTATCACTCAGCTTACGTTTGCTGGGTGTGCCAATTCCGAAGTGACTAAGGCTTTTCTGAACTATATTTAAGATTTAATTTCTAAAACTGATACTCTTTAATTTTTTATCTCCGATCTGATTGAAAATATAACTAAGAATGATTTAGGAATATTCTCCAGAAAATGAAGGAATAATGTAGAAACAATGAAATGATTAATGGGTGGTGCACACAATGAATACCCCATAGAAATCTGTAACAAACAATAGCAAAAGTACTTTTACTCACCGACATCATCAAACGATTCCGGCGTATAATTTCTATATCAGTGGCCCACTATAAGCTTCTCAAATAGCAGACAACTTATTATTGACAATACACATGTTACAAAAACACCGTTTTATCTATGCCGATTGTACATTGACAATACACATAATGTCAACACCTACTTAAACTTCTCAGTTCTCATGATTAGCAGCACATATGATGGCAAACAACACAAACGGTAATTGGTTGTTTGCAAAACTTGCTAAAGGTGTTTATTGTGACAATCAATAATAATTGTCTTTTGATAAAAACTAATTTTTACCAGAAAAATACCGAGCCGTACAGGTATTAGAGAAACGTTATTAAAGATTTATTTCCCTTTGATACTAAAGTTTGGGTAAGCCTTTTTTTCTCAACCACCCAACTGAATAATGACATCAACCACGCGTTTTGAACCTAACCATGGGCGGCGCAAGTGATGAAGGCGCTTTATGCGTGGTTGATACTATATTCTGATCGGCTGGTTGAGATAAAGATTTTACGTAAAGTTTGCCTAGACGCCATTTGTCCGATTGTGAGTCCCTCATAAATCACGATCGTGTTCATAACGAAATGCAGCAGACTTTTGATGAAAATAACTGCGTTTTATATATGAACGATTACGGTCTTCGACCTCGTAGACAGACATATTTTGATAATTACTCCGCTGAGAAAATATTTGATGACGCATGACCGATCAAAGCCCCGGGTCAAAGTTGACTCTCAGGGCATTTTCACCAAGAGTCAAACATGCGTCTTTATCAATTTTCGTGCGTCAAAACCCGGGAGCTCGGGTCAAATGAACTGATCATATACACGGTTTGTTGACATAACAAAATAATGTAAATAGGATCGACATTAATGCAAAGCGTTTATCCTGAATAACAAGAGTTATGCTACATATTTACAGTGATATCTCACATGTGTGCCGATGCATGTTTATTTGTAGACTAATCTTAATTAAATTATCTCTAAACGAAAGTATCGCGTGTTTAGTATTGACTTCAATGACAACAAACGTCAATTCAGGAGCCTGGATGATCGTTATATGAAATCCTTCTTTCACGTTTGAAAGTTTGTACCACAAAAAGTTTGAAAGTTTGTACCACAAAAACACTGTTTAATGGTTCAATGTTAGCGTTAGATGTATTGTGAAGAATTTGTAGTGGCAATGCATTTATACATGAAAAAAATGCATTTTATTTGCTTTTTGCGATGTAATGTCGCTTTAATAAGTTTTATATTTCATGATCGTCTTCACTGAGCAAAAAGTACAATAAACCCAAATAGGACAATACAACAACAAATAACAAATCAACCGATTTTTTAAATTCTTTTCAAGATTTATTTTACAAGTCAATCGGTCTCTATAATGCTAGAGTCAGCATGATTTTACAGGTAGGCTAGGGTTAACAGAACCAAACAATCTTTTTAGGCCCTACCATTGGTGATAAATGCTACATAGTAGTAAGTTTATTTATCCTCGCCGCCAGCGAACCATGTGCGCGAGCAAAAAATGCTACAGGTCATACTTTTCGGATTTCATTTGCTTTTCGGATTTCTGAGGGATGGCGCAAATGTGTCGAAAGGTAGTGGAGGGTGTGAATTCTGGAGGCCCAGAATATTATATGCATAATGTTATAAATAGAGAGAAAACACTTTTACTGTCTTGTAATTAAGCATACATTTATTAGTTGAGTTCCAGAAAATATACCAGGAGTCTCTGGTAATCCAGGGATCGCAGGTTCGATCCCCTGTCTGACCCTAATAAAACTAAGTCTTTCAGATGGGACTTTAAACCGAGGTCTTGTGTCGGTGCTTTACACCGTGCCCGTAAAAGAACCAGAGGAGACTCTGGAATGGGTCTCTGTCTGTATCATTGCACTATCCTCCAAAAATCTAAAATTACTAATCTCTTCAGGAGGCGTCGCTCATGTGGGCAACAGGTAGCGACGATAAATAAACGTAAAACACACACACGAATCTCTCCTGAGCCGTGTACTTTTTGGGAGACGACCTACAGATTTTAAATTTATAAGATAGTAATTCAATAGTCTATTTCAGGGTTCGTTCTAGGTCAGAATGTTTGGGAGAAGTGAGAAAGTGCGTGATCGCTTCCTTAAATGGTGTTCTTTAATATACTTCTGCAAAATAGGGTTAAAATGAACAGTACAACCATTAAATACAACATTTGAATAGGAGTGCTTTATAATGGGCCAGTGTATCTTACTAGACACAATTGTTTTTGTTTTTTTAGGGAGAAGTGGGGCCCCCAGAGGGCGAAGTCAGGGTCCCTAGGGCGACAATTTCTCCCACATCACCCTCTAGAATGATCCCTGCTATTTATTCCAATCTTCAATCAGAAGTTTTAGTGAGAGAATCCTACCCAATATTCATGATCTCAGCAGTTTATCATACTATCAGTGAACATGTGTGATGTCACAAAGTTATGATGTCACAAGTATATCGTACTACCGGTATAAGTCAACATGTGATGTCACAAGTATATCGTACTATAAGTCAACATGTGATGTCACAAAGTTATGATGTCACAAGTATATCGTACTATAAGTCAACATGTAATGTCACAAGTATATGATGTCACAAGTATATCGTACTACCGGTATAAGTCAACATGTGATGTCGTCACAAGTATATCGTACTACCAGTATAAGTCAACATGTGATGTCACAAAGTTATAAATTAATATAATGACTTTTGACCAACGGATTATTTTTCAAAAAGCAGTAACAATGTACAAAATTATGAACAATCTTGTACCGAATTATTTGAATGAACATTTTCAATTAAGACATTGCAATTCAGTTACTTCAGATATGACATTGAGAAATGTTTCAAATATGGATCTCTATATTCCAAGACCTAGATGTGAAATGTATAAGAAATCATTAGAATACTCTGGTCCAAAGATATGGAATTGTCTACCATTTGAAATTAAGACATCCAGATCTTTAAATATATTCAAGACAAAATGTAAAGTATGGATACAACGTTTTAATTGGTAGACACTAGACAGTTATATATATATAATGATTGTAAATCAATATGCTTATGTCGTTTTGTATTTCTATCAAAGTACCTGATTTACTTAGGCTGTTGTTTAAGTTACATTGTACAACATTATGCATGTATATTGTACGGCATAACTATGTTATAATTATTGTGTATGTACATTTATTCTAGTGTTAACAAATTGAAGAGGGCCCTAAGGAGGATTAGTTCAAAACTAATTAGGTCACCCTCTATAAATAAAGAAATCTATCTATCTCTCTCTATGATGTCACAAGTATATCGTACTATAAGTCAACATGTAATGTCACAAGTATATGATGTCACAAGTATATCGTACTATAAGTCAACATGTGATGTCACGTGTTTATCAGCCGGTACTTAGTAACGAAACATTTATCAGGACGGTAGATTTTGCCCAACAAATTTGGACAAGATGACAAGATTATTTAATGTAGATCAATAACAATCTCATGCAACAAATCTTTACTGTGAAATGTCGGCAACTTAGTCGGGCAAACCCGGTCTAGGCGGGTCAATATACCACCTGACCCCAAAAAAATTGCAACAGTTTGTTTTTTGGTTGTTTCTTGCAGTTTAGGATGTGGAAAACACCATATCAAAAGTTTACCAAATTTGACCTACGGGAAAGTCCCTAAAATGACGTCATAAAACAAGATGGCCACCAAACATAAAAATGTACTAGAAATCAGCCTTTTGGACATTTTAAACAGCCAGAAATACATTTTTGAACAAATTATCCAAGGGCTCAAGAAAGTTAAATTTAACCATAAAGGTTTGATTAGTGGCGGCCATTTTGAAATTCAAGATGGCCGCCACCATCAACTAGACCTCCTCATAGCTCAGTAATAAGCAGGCCAGATAGGACGATGATTCCGTGCCATACCCACATTTGTTGGTCAAGGCAATACAATAAATCAATTTCAGTAATTAATAAAAATTAGCCTGCCCTAATGTCTGTTTTGTAATGGCACATCTTGGATTTCAAGAGGGCCTTTGGCGATTTACCTGGTTTTGCTCTATCTCATCCTTAAACTGCCATAGAACGGGTGTTTTTTATGGCAACCCTTCTTCACTTCTTTCACGTGGCCAAGGAAATACAATTGAATATAACTCAATGGATGTTTTGACTGTCCCGTGGCTGATTAGTTAAGGGCCCGGATCAGTGTCTTACACGTCAGATTGTGACTAAAATCATTGAGGATAACCCTCAGTTTCAAGAAGAAGTGGAGGAATTGGAGAGACTTCACGCACTCATGGAGACTGGCAGAAGGGACCTTGACTCAGTGTTGCAATCAGATTGCATTCGTTGTATCGATAAAAGGTTGACCGAGGAAAGGGATAAACTTGCAACAACATCGAAAACCAGTGCACTGTGGATCAACTACCAGCGCATGGTAGAAGTTGCAAGGGACTTGTGGCGGCTGATCAGATGGGGTCGTGGGAGATGCACCTCCAAAGTATCTCAGCTTGCCTGCCGATATTTGCAGCCGATGGTCATCCCAATTGTCTGAAGTCAGCGCGTCTCTATCTCGAGAAGATGATAGCATTAGAAGAAGACAACCCTAAGGTTCATCAAATGTTCCAAGTCTGGGTTTCATGTCATCAGGCGCAGCAACCAATACTGGGCTGGCCTTGGCTCTGATCTTGTGATAGAACAGCCACTAATGCGGTCACTAAAAAGCCAAGGTGGTCTCATGCGAGGTAGTGGGATGTCGGAGCACCAGAGAGCAGTTTGGACAATGTCGTCTAGTGTATCATCCTCTTATAACCTCGCAATGCAAGAACTGACCGCGAATAGCTTCACAACATGTGAACAGCATAAAGAGTTGTCCAGCTCCAGAATTATTCGAGATGAAGCTGACCGTGAGAAGGTTGCAGCAAAACTGAATAGCTTCACGCCGTTCTCGGATGACAAGTTACTGGTATCACTGCAAATGAGGATGTCAATGTTCATGACCTATTCACAGTAGGAAATGGCGTTGTCAAGAAGATGGATGGTCATTCTGTTTTCTCCTATTCGCACAAAAGGAGTTCAAAAGTCAAGACACTTGCATCAAGCAGGCAAGTCAGAGTTTCTGAGGACCGAACCATAGATCCTGCATTGTTATTCCAGAGGTTCTTAGTTGTGTCACGGACAGGCGATCTCCAGATAGACAAAGTGATGAACTATGAACTCTGTCCATACCCAATGTCTCTGTTCGAAGCAAAGAACATCTTGCGCCAGCCAGATAAGCCACAATTGGCAGAAGCAATAAAAGACTATGCCTCACCCAAATCTGACGATGCCATCACCCAGACAGTTCCCGGAACAGACTGCTATGTTCTCGATGGGGGATCACTTCTGCACCGGTCAAAGTGGAAGGAAGGATGCACCTACAGTTCAATTGCTGACGAGTATGCCTCATTCACAGTCAACAACTATGGCAAAGCCACTGTAGTGTTCGATGGTTATGAAGTTGGGCCGAGTACAAAGGATTGCACTCATCAGCGTCGTAGTAAAAATAAGAATGTAAACAAGGTGAACATCACGGAGTCAACAAAATTTGTTGGCTAAAAGGAGGACTTCCTATCGAATGACGCAAATAAGCAAGCACTTATCAAGCTCATCATGGGATGCTTGCGCCAGAGAGGCTGCGAGGTGATGCAAGCTGAGGGAGATGCCGACGTTGAGATCGCAAAAGCAGCCGTCACAAAGTCTGCTTTCAAGTCTACCACGCTCGTTGGAGAGGACACAGATCTCCTTGTGCTGTTGCTCTTCTACTCGGTGAAAACAAACTGCACTGAACTCTATTTCCGCTCTGACAAGGCAAAATCCAATGTGTATAATATCAAGGTCCTCAAGCGGATACTTGGAGAAACAGTATATAGAGATCTCTTGTTCCTTCATGCCTTCACGGGCTGTGACTCAACGTCCAGAGTCTTTGGGATCGGAAAGAAGTCAGTATTCCAAATAATCATGAAGAAAGAAAATAGACTCAAAAGTTGTTCAAAAGTGTTCTGTACACCACAACAAGGTCAGGATGTTGTGGAAACCACAGGCTGCAGGGCAATGGTGGAATTGTTTCATGCAAATCAGAAAGACTCCCTGGCATCTATCAGATACAACATTCTCTGATGGAAAGTTGCAAGAGCTAAGGCTTTTGTTACGCCAGAAAGACTGCCCCCAACATCAGCTGCCTGCAAGCTTCATTCCCTGCAGACCTATTACCAGGTCATGGAGTGGATGGGCCATTGTGGTGAAATGGAAGCAACTGAGTGGGGATGGAGGGAAGAAGGGCAAAAGCTCGTTCCAGTGATGACAGACAAAAACCCTGCTCCAGATCTACTCCTCCAGATGATTCACTGCAACTGTTCAGGAGTGTGCAAAACTCTGAGGTGTACCTGCAGAAAGCATGGGTTAGAATGCACCGGTACCGGTGCATGTGGACATTGCCAAGATGGCAACTGTGACAATACGAGCAAAATGACATTTGAGTAGGCATACAGTTGCATACTATCGTCTTAGTGTCAATGTTGAGCAACACATAAGTGGTCACTTAATGATCTCTCTGATGACGTCATGGCATCATTTCAAATTTAACATTCACTTCTGAGGGTAATTTTACCTAAACAAACTAGTGATCTGATGGTTATGAGGTTTCTCTGTTGACAGGCATCTGGTTTTCTGATGTCATTTTATGAACTTTGGACTTGCGTCAAAATTGCCCAACTTTTGATATGTTGTTCTCCTCATCAAACACTGCAGGAAACAATTACAAAGTATTCCAAGATGGCTGCCTTACTAATCAGACACAGGGACAGTCCAAACATCACTTGAGTTAATATCATTGTATTCCTTGCCCCTGAAATGTAAGTGAAGGTGCCAAAAACACCGTTCTATGTGCCTTAATTACCGAGATAGAAGCAAAACCAGGTAATCGCCAACGGCCATCTTGAAATACAAGATGGCTGCCTTACAAAACAGACATTAGGGCAGCCCATTAATTACTGAAACTGATGTTATTGTATTCCTTGACCCCACAAATGTGGGTATAGGCACTGGAATCATCGTCCTATCTGCCTTAATTACTGAGATAATGATGATTCTAGGTTGACGGTGGCGGCCATCCTGAATTTCAAAATGACCACCATCAATCAAACCGTTATGGTTAAATTTAGCTTTCTTGAGCCCTTGGATGATTTGTTTGTGTCCAAAAATGTATTTCTGGCTGTTTAAAATGTATCTTCAGCTCACATAATGTCCAAACGGCTGATTTCTAGTACATTTTTATGTTTGGTGGCCATCTTGTTTTATGACGTCATTTTAGGCACTTTCCGGTGGGTCAAATTTGGTAAACTTTTGATGTGGTGTTTTCCACATCCTAAACTGCAAGAAACAATCAAAAAACAAACTGTTGCAAACCCATCTAGTCTTCCTGTGAACCTGCAAAACATGACTTCTGAAAATAATCTAATTTGACAAAAGAACATGTTTTTGCTTGTCCTGAAAAGTAGCCTTTTTGTAGGTGCAGCTTCTTTAAACATGGCCACCGATAAATATATATAAATATATATACATTATAATATTACAAACCAAGATAATAAGTACTGAAAAGAAAAGCAAAGACAAATATAAAGTTGTTATATTTATTAATATAATATAAGTATTTACAAAGACAATAACACTTTCGTATAGAAATGAAAAACATAGATATACAAGAAATTGTATTTTTTAGAAAAACGTCTCATAAGTAAAGGGCAATAACTCTATGAAAGATGAAATCGAGGGAAACACAGAACTAGGTTTTGTACTGATCATTATTATATATGTGCAAGTATTGAAATCTGGCGGCGGATTATTGTAAGTGTAATATAGTGTAAGTGTAATATAGTGTAAGTGTAATATAGTGCAGGTGTAATATAGTGTAAGTGTAATATAGTGTAAGTGTAATATAATGTAAGTGTAATATAGTGTAAGTGTAATATTGTGTAAGTGTAATATAGTGTAAGTGTAATATAATGTAAGTGTAATATAGTGTACGTGTAATATAGTGTAAGTGTAATATAATGTAAGTGTAATATAGTGTACGTGTAATATAGTGTAAGTGTAATACAATGTAAGTGTAATATTGTGTAAGTGTAATATTGTGTAAGTGTAATATAATGTAAGTGTAATATAGTGTAAGTGTAATATAGTGCAGGTGTAATATAGTGTACGTGTAATATAGTGTAAGTGTAATATAGTGTAAGTGTAATATAGTGTAAGTGTAATATAATGTAAGTGTAATATAGTGTAAGTGTAATATAGTGCAGGTGTAATATAGTGTACGTGTAATATAGTGTAAGTGTAATATAGTGTACGTGTAATATAGTGCAGGTGTAATATAATGTAAGTGTAATATAGTGCAGGTGTAATATAATGTAAGTGTAATATAGTGCAGGTGTAATATAATGTAAGTGTAATATAGTGTAAGTGTAATATAGTGCAGGTGTAATATAATGTAAGTGTAATATAGTGTAAGTGTAATATAGTGCAGGTGTAATATAGTGTACGTGTAATATAGTGTAAGTGTAATATAGTGTAAGTGTAATATAGTGTAAGTGTAATATAGTGTAAGTGTAATATAGTGTAAGTGTAATATAGTGTAAGTGTAATATAGTGTGCTTTATTCGGATATAGTGTCGCTTTATAGTTGTTATTGCACTACATACTTAAATATATACACATTTACATAACCAACAATATGCAACTGACTGACTCGCCTTGTAATCATAATTTGACACAATTGTCTAGTAAATGATTCAAGTTGACTAACTCTGCATGCCAGGTTAAGTTCATTAACTCTGCATGCTAGGCAAGTTCATTAACTCTGCATGCTAGGCAAGCTGACTAACTCTGCATGCTAGGCAAGTTCATTAACTATGCATGCTAGGCAAGTTCACTAACTCTGCATGCTAGGCAAGTTCACTAACTCTGCATGCTAGGCAAGTTCATTAACTCTGCATGCTAGGCAAGTTCATTAACTATGCATGTTAGGCAAGTTCATTAACTCTGCATGCTAGGCAAGTTCATTAACTCTGCATGCTAGGCAAGTTCATTAACTCTGCATGCTAGGCAAGTTCATTAACTCTGCATGCTAGGCAAGTTCATTAACTCTGCATGCTAGGCAAGTTCATTAACTCTGCATGCTAGGCAAGTTCATTAACTATGCATGCTAGGCAAGTTCATTAACTCTGCATGCTAGGCAAGTTCATTAACTCTGCATGCTAGGCAAGTTCATTAACTCTGCATGCTAGGAAAGTCCATTAACTATGCATGCTAGGCAAGTTCATTAACTCTGCATGCTAGGCAAGTTCATTAACTCTGCATGCTAGGCAAGTTCACTAACTCTGCATGCTAGGCAAGTTCACTAACTCTGCATGCTAGGCAAGTTCACTAACTCTGCATGCTAGGCAAGTTCACTAACTCTGCATGCTAGGCAAGTCAAGTAAACTATGCATGCTAGGCAAGTTCACTAACTATGCATGCTAGGCAAGTTCACTAACTCTGCATGCTAGGCAAGTTCATTAACTCTGCATGCTAGGCAAGTTCACTAACTCTGCATGCTAGGCAAGTTCATTAACTCTGCATGCTAGGCAAGTTCATTAACTCTGCATGCTAGGCAAGTTCATTAACTCTGCATGCTAGGCAAGACATTAAAGGTTAAAAATAATTCAAATAATTGTAGCAGCCGAATTTTCATTAATGTGTTTTTTTCTTATTTCAAACTGAAATGTCATGGAATTTCATTAGTGTCATGCCACAATTGTAATGAAATTGTATAATATAATTGACCGTTATTTTCACAACTAGTGCACAGACGGATCTGTAGTCCAGTGGTAACACGCTGGACTGGTAATCCAGGGATCGCCGGTTCGATTCCCCGTCTGACCCTAATAAAATTAACAGTCTTTCAGATGGGACGTTCAACTGAGGTCTCGTGTCGGTGCTTTACACGGTGCACGTAAAAGAACCAGAGGAGACTCTGGAATGGGTCTCTGTCTGTATCATTGCACTATCCTCCAAAAATCTAAAATGACTAATCTCTTCAGGAGGCGTCGCTCATATGGGCAACCGGTAGCGACGATAAATAAACGTAAAACACACACACAACTAGTGCACAAAGAGTAACATTTTACATCACAACAAGAAAAGCAGCATATATGTTAACTACACTGCATAACATGTTTGCAAAGGAATCTACATATCTGGCAATACAGGAGTATACGGTGCAGTATACGGAACATCTAGAATAAGGATCCACTCTTGTATACTCGCATATACATGCTCTGTTCATTCCCATATACTTGGATATATACAGTCTCCATACACCCCAGTATACAGGCTCCGTACACTCATGTATACAGTCTCCATACACCCCAGTATACAGGCTCCGTACACTCATGTATACAGTCTCCATACACTCCTGTATACAGTCTCCATACACTCCTGTATACAGTCTCTGTACACTCATGTATACAGTCTCCATACACCCCAGTATACAGGCTCCGTACACTCATGTATACAGTCTCCATACACTCCTGTATACAGTCTCCATACACTCATGTATACAGTCTCTGTACACTCATGTATACAGTCTCCATACACTCCTGTATACAGTCTCCATACACTCATGTATACAGTCTCGATACACTCCTGTATACTTGGATATACAGGCTCCATCCACTCCTGTATACTTGGATATACAAGCTCTGTATACTCCTGTATACTTGGATATACAAGCTCTGTACACTCCTGTATACTTGGATATACAAGCTCCATACACTCCTGTATACTATATACAAGCTCCATACACTCCTGTATACTTGGATATACAGGCTCTGTACACTCCTGTATACTTGGATATACAAGCTCTGTACACTCCTGTATACTTGGATATACAAGCTCCATACACTCCTGTATACTTGGATATACAGGCTCTGTACACTCCTGTATACTTGGATATACAAGTTCTGTACACTCCTGTATACTTGGATATACAAGCTCTGTACACTCCTGTATACTTGGATATACAAGCTCTGTACACTCCTATATACTTGGATATACAAGCTCTGTACACTCCTATATACTTGGATATACAAGCTCCATACACTCCTGTATACTCGGATATACAAGCTCCATACACTCCTGTATACTCGGATATACAAGCTCCATACACTCCTGTATACTCGGATATACAAGCTCTGTACACTCCTGTATACTTGGATATACAAGCTCCATACACTCCTGTATACTCGGATATACAAGCTCTGTACACTCCTGTATACTTGGATATACAAGCTCCATACACTCATGTATACTTGGATATACAAGCTCTGTACACTCCTGTATACTTGGATATACAAGCTCGGTACACTCCTGTATACTTGGATATACAAGCTCTGTACACTCCTGTATACTTGGATATACAAGCTCGGTACACTCCTGTATACTTGGATATACAAGCTCCATACACTCCTGTATACTTGGATATACAAGCTCCATACACTCCTGTATACTTGGATATACAAGCTCCATACACTCCTGTATACTTGGATATACAAGCTCTGTACACTCCTGTATACTTGGATATACAAGCTCTGTACACTCCTGTATACTTGGATATACAAGCTCCATACACTCCTGTATACTTGGATATACAAGCTCGGTACAGTCCCATAAATGGACACATAGGGATCCATTTTTGTCAGTGTTATATTCCAGGGTTTATAATGCGTCAGTTCACAACCATATGTACCATAATCGTGTGTGTTTTGAGGTGCTGTGCCAATCTGAAGGACTTGCCACAGAGTTTACAATTAAAGGGCTTCTGCCCTGTGTGGATCATAATGTGTCTCTTGAGGTCCGTCTTCGCCCTAAACATCTTCTGACAGTACGGACAGACAGAGGGACTTTTCATGATGCTGGTTGCAGTTGGGTCTGTCTCTCTACCTGTGTGGTCTGAGAGATAAGACCCAATGTACGACTGCCCACTTGGCAAGGAAGTCGAGTAAGTCGCCACATCAGATGGCCTACTTTGTAAAGATGTAGAGTAGGTCACTGCGTCCAATGGTCCAGTTAGCATAGATGTTGGGTAGGACCCACTGGACAAGGATGTAGGGTAGATCTCTCTCCTTCCAGCTCTGTATTCATGTCTTCCCCACACGACACCATCTGCAAAATCAGTAAAAGTGCCTGATTATACTATATTTACAATACCAAATCTCATTCAGTCTGCATACAATCATACAGAACAATTGCAGAGGGCCATGAACAAATAAATTACCGTATTTACACTAAGTGATAACGTATTTCCATTAAGTCTTGCAACACATTTAATTTATTAATAAAAGTAAAGTGTTTGTTTATTAGTGTCACCCCTATTTAAAGGGCCAGCCATTTCTGACCGAATCATGTTTGTATGCCAGGCGTCAGTCTGGTAGGCAATCGGTAGCCATCATTTAACTAGCTAGCAGCTCACCAACCGGCCATATCAGAACGAACCCCTTACGAGGTTCGAACCTTCGACCTCTCGCTCCGTAGGCCGACGCCTTAACCACTAGGCCATGGAGACTAATATTAATATTTCTACTGTCCCAATTCTTTGTGAATTTTTTTTTATTGTGTCCCAAGTCACTTTAAAATTAGGTCCACCATTCAAGTAATGCACATAATTAAAAAACAAATAATTATATTATTGGTAGCTGTATTTACTGCCTTGTTTTCACACAAGCAGCCAATTTGTTTATTTTCACCAATTTTCAAACATAAGTCAGTCTGTCAAGTAAGAAAATCACAGAACAACTGTCAAGGTCGTTTATCTTAGAAGTAGGTCATAAGTCGGTATTTTACTACTTTTATATTGATGAAAGATTTCTTTCAGAACTGCAAAAATGATGTTCCTTATTTCTTATCAAAACATGCACATGTATCAGAATGCAGCTGCGGCGATCTAGACTTTTAAAATCGTCCGGGGGGGATACCCCTCACACCTCCAATCCCAATGGTGCCTACACATATAATAAGACCAAGCTACATCCCTGACTGGTAATCCAGGGATCGCCGGTTCGATCCCCAGTCTGACTATAATAAAATTAACAGTCTTTCAGATGGGACTTTCAACCGAGGTCTTGTGTCGGTGCTTTACACCGTGCACGTAAAAGAACCAGAGGAGTCTCTGGAATGGGTCTCTGTCTGTATCATGCACTATCCTCCAAAAATCTAAAATGACTAATCTCTTCAGGAGGCGTCGCTCATATGGACAACCGGTAGCGACGATAAATAAACGTAAAACACACACCTGACATGTATGATCAAACAGATATAAATTGGTTCTTAGTGGACAGTAGGAGAGAGACATCAGTCTGCACATGAATACTCCTAAATGGTCATTTTAATTGGTTTTTATCGTTTCCTTTGCACAACATGCTATCCATTTTCATCCATTATCTCATCATATAATTATTAACTCTTAACTCATTCAACACCAAGTAACTCACATGGACTGGTCCATGATATTCATAAACCAATAAATGAATCAGAAAATCACATTTGGACAAGTTCATTTATCAAAATGGGTAATTATGTCTAAAAATAGTCATATCACTGGCAAAAAGTGCAGATCCTGATGAGACGGCTCGTCACGAGCCGGCTCATCTGGATCTACACTTTTTGTAAGCCTATTTAGAGGTCTGTGGTGTTGAAAGGATTAACCTGCCGAATAAATTGGACGGAATGTGCAAACAACATAGATCCAGATCAGCCGCATCTAATCAGACAAGTGTAAACGATAACAACGGTTGAAAGCCGGCTGTATAATATAGTCACATAGTGTTAGTGCCACGACTGGCTTGTTTGGTTTCTGGGGGTTTTAAGGCGCCCCGACAGCTTAGGTCATATAGTGACTCTCCAGCTATTATTGGTGGGGGAAGACCCCGGGTGCTCCTCCGAGCAGCTCCTCCGAGCAGCTCCTCCGAACAGCTCCTCTGAACAGCTCCTCCGAACAGGCACGGACTGGACACCAGGTAGAATCACGGACCTTCTGCAAGCTAGCTATATAGAATTTGACACCCCTAGTGGGATTCAAACCTGAGGGGTGAGAGGCAAATGATTTGAAGTAAACGACCGTAACAAATTGGCCCCTCTGACTGGCTTGTTCGACATACACTTAGTAAAGTACATACGCGTACATAAAATAGGTGAATTGGTGCTAATAAAATTTATTTCATGGTAATAATTTGCAAACTTTGGCTTAATTTAATTTGTTTACAAGCCCCAATTAGCGGGTACTAACAACATGATGCAAAAACTTGTCTTTACTGTCAATAATTGAAACACATAGAACTCGAAAATCAATTTAATTAACCAATGCCCAAGGATATAGAAATGTTCTCAAATCTCGAGCTAATGAGCAGTCTCAAGCTTCTGATTGGTTGAGCCAAGAGCAAATATCACACCCAACCAATCATATCACTTGAGCTTTGAGAAAAGCTTAATAACCTCCCACCCAGGTGTATATCGTTGTATCTCAGTAAAGTTGTATCAGGTTGCATAGGGTGACTGACATCCGTCACATATTACATGTTGTATATCAGTAAAGTTGTATCAGGTTGCATAGGGTGACTCACATCCGTCACATATTGCATGGTGTATCTCAGTAACGTTGTATCAGGTTGCATAGGGTGACTGACATCCGTCACATATTGCATGTTGTATCTCAGTAACGTTGTATCAGGTTGCATAGGGTGACTGACATCCGTCACATATTGCATGTTGTATCTCAGTAAAGTTGTATCAGGTTGCATAGGGTGACTGACATCCGTCACATATTGCATGTTGTATATCAGTAAAGTTGTATCAGGTTGCATAGGGTGACTCACATCCGTCACATATTGCATGGTGTATATCTGTAAAGTTGTATCAGGTTGCATAGGGTGACTCACATCCGTCTCATATTGCATGGTGTATATCAGTAACGTTGTATCAGGTTGCATAGGGTGACTGACATCCGTCACATATTGCATGTTGTATATCAGTAAAGTTGTATCAGGTTGCATAGGGTGACTGACATCCGTCACATATTGCATGTTGTATCTCAGTAACGTTGTATCAGGTTGCATAGGGTGACTCACATCCATCACATATTGCATGTTGTATCTCAGTAACGTTGTATCAGGTTACATAGGGTGACTCACATGTTCCAATTATTCCGTCTCCGTGGCCTAGTCGCTTAAGGTGACCACCTACGTAGTGAGAGGTCAAATGTTCGAACATAGTCAGTAGTGAGCCGTCAGCTAGTTAAATAATGGTTACTAATGTGAGACATCTCTAATTTTCTATTACCACCCTTGGCAGATAGTCTGATTTATTCCAAAATGTGAATACCGGTAGGTCCTTTTAGTTAGAACCTTTGTTTTTACCGTTGTTCCCTAACCAGATGTTGCGGTATAATAAATGTGATTTTATCAAAAACGTGTTAATTAACTGATAACATTCCTTTACAAAGGATATATGGTATGAGATCTGTCGAGATATAGTAATTTAATAATCATAACAAGCGATAGTGGAACAAAATTGCAAGCATGGTGTGCAAAGGAAACAACGATAAAAACAGAGGAAAACACTTAATAGAACCTACCTACTTTTAAGGAGTATTCAGGGGCAGTAACTGACCGATGTCCCTCATTGCATATTAATCTGGCCTGCAAGGATCGGGTATCTATCAGACTGGTGCCTGGTCTGCAAGTATAGCGTGTCTATCAGACTGGTGCCTGGCCTGCAAGGATAGCGTGTCTATCAGACTGGTGCCTGGCCTGCAAGGATCGGGTATCTATCAGACTGGTGTCTGGCCTGCAAGGATCGGGTATCTATCAGACTGGTGCCTGGCCTGCAATGATAGGGTATCTATCAGACTGGTGCCTGGCCTGCAAGGATCGGGTATCTATCAGACTGGTGCCTGGCCTGCAAGGATCGGGTATCTATCAGACTGGTGCCTGGCCTGCAAGGATCGGGTATCTATCAGACTGGTGTCTGGCCTGCAAGGATCGCGTATCTCAGACTGGTGCCTGGCCTGCAATGATAGGGTATCTATCAGACTGGTGCCTGGCCTGCAAGGATCGGGTATCTATCAGACTGGTGCCTGGCCTGCAAGGATCGGGTATCTCTCAGACTGGTGCCTGGCCTACACAGATAGGATGTCTATCAGACTGGTACCTGGCCTGCAACGATAGGGTATCCATCAGACTGGTGCCTGGCCTGCAAGGATAGCGTGTCTATCAGACTGGTGCCTGGTCTGCAAGTATAGCGTGTCTATCAGACTGGTGCCTGGCCTGCAAGGATAGCGTGTCTATCAGACTGGTGCCTGGCCTGCAATGATAGAGCATTTATCAGACAGTGCCTGGTCTGCAAATGCTACGATTCGGGATGTACCAGTACTAATGTTCATACAAGGTGTCTCATAAGTCAGAAATGGCGAGCCCTTTAAATAGACGTGACATAAGTCATATAACAATAGGCACTTTAAACTTTACCTTTATTCAAAATTGACAACAGCTTTTTATAAACAAGAATCTACATAAAACAACTGCCAAAATACATTATGTACAAACAAATACCCAACAACATCCTACACACGAGAGCTGTAAACAGAATATACGTTTAACTTATTAGGTTCCGGGTCACAGTTTATATCCAATCTCAAACTCACGTCACAAGCTTCTGCTGAGTGTAAATCTTGTAATTAACCAATCAAATTACTTGAGCTCGAGTTCAAGATCTGAGAAGTTTTATAACCTCATGCCCTGGTTGTTGGAAACTGAGCAATGTATGTCGGACAAATAAAAGTCACAAGGCAAGGGAACTTAAAACAGCGGACATAAATTAATTATGCAGTTGGTCATTTTGCAATACAGCGATGGACAATTGGAAATGCCTGCGCAATTTTGAGAGATATAGTTTCCAACTTTGTGACTTTGTCAGACGTGGTAGATGGGTGGGGTAAGAAACAAACAGTTTTTTGGTTTATTTATGGTCAAGAATTCAAACACATGTACAGTCTAACAAAATAATTAATAACATATTCCTGACGATTGTCAAGTGACGCAATGGCAGTAAAATGTTGTAAAAAAAGCAACCAAAATATAGAATTATAATTGCTAGCTGTACACAAAACATGCGCCATAAAGGTGTTACAACAAACCAATATGAAATGGGAAAAGTGTTAATATTAGAATTATCAAGTGTACATTAAAAAATGGTAATGTTAACTTCAAATTTCACCCGACTTTCCACAGAGCTATTTTGACTAGCCTGGAAAAATTAGTCGATATATTTTGTCTAAAACTATAATTATATTTTCATCTAAGAATAACGCAACATTAATACTCATACATTGAATGTCTGATATCGAGTTCCTGAACACAAAAAAAACAACAACATAACTTTAGACACTAACATCATCATTCTAGGACATATCAGTCGAGATATAGCGATTTATGCGATCGGCAGCCATATTGGATGCCATCTTGATTATTTTAACCCCCCCCCCCCCACCTCACCTGTCAGATCCCAATTCGGTATACCTTGGCTCAAAACCATTAAAAAACATTGGATGTGCCTTTAGGGGGGGCTATACAAAAATTCCCCATTTGACCAGACTGTTGATTTCCCAAGAATAACACTGTCAAAAATCGGCATCCTACTATTGGTCAAGTAGTAGCTATTATTATTCACACACTTTAATTCTATGTTATTGCATTCTCGATACTCGATATTAGAATTAATTGGCCCTGAGGTAGTTTTAAATTAATCCATTCCCACCTAGATGATGCACTGCACTACTAGTTCATGTACTGCACTACATCCTGCACTGCACTAGATCATGCATGCACTGCACTGCACTACATCCTGCACTGCACTGGATCCTGCACCGATCCTGCACTACACTAGACCATGCACTGCACTAGATCCTGCACTGCACTAGATCCTGCACCGATCCTGCACTACACTAGACCATGCACTGCACTAGATCCTGCACTGCACTAAATCCTGCACTGCACTAGATCCTGCACTGCACTAGATCCTGCACTACACTAGATCATGCACTACACTAGATCCTGCACTACACTAGATCCTGCACTACACTAGATCCTGCACTACACTAGATCCTGCACTACACTAGATCCTCCACTACACTAGATCCTGCACTATACTAGCTCCTGCTCTACACTAGATCCTACAATACACTAGATAATCCTACAATACACTAGATAATCCTACAATACACTAGATCCTGCACTGCACTAGATCCTACACTGCACTAGCTCCTGCTCTGCACTAGATCCTACACTATACTAGCTACTGCTCTGCACTAGATCCTGCACTAGATTCTACACTATACTAGCTACTGCTCTGCACTAGATCATGCACTATACTAGCTCCTGTTCTGCACTAGATCCTACACTATACTAGCTACTGCTCTGCACTATACTAGCTACTGTTCTGCACTAGATCCTGCACTATACTAGATCATACACTGCACTAGATCCTACACTATACTAGCTACTGCTCTGCACTGCACTAGATACTGCACTATACTAGATTCTACACTGCACTAGATCCTACACTATACTAGCTACTGCTCTGCACTGCACTATATCCTGCACTATACTAGATTCTACACTATACTAGCTACTGCTCTGCACTAGATCCTGCACATTACTAGCTACTGCTCTGCACTAGATCCTACACTATACTAGCTCCTGCTCTGCACTAGATCCTACACTAGCTACTGCTCTGCACTAGATTCTACACTGCACTAGATCCTGCACTATACTAGCTCCTGCTCTGCACTAGATCCTACATTATACTAGCTACTGCTCTGCACTAGATCCTGCACTATACTAGCTCCTGCTCTGCACTAGATCCTACACTATACTAGCTACTGCTCTGCACTAGATCCTACACTATACTATCTACTGCTCTGCACTAGATCCTACACTATACTAGCTACTGCTCTGCACTAGATCCTACACTATACTAGCTACTGCTCTGCACTAGATCCTACACTGCACTAGATCCTGCACTATACTAGCTCCTGCTCTGTACTAGATCCTACACTAGCTACTGCTCTGCACTAGATCCTACACTGCACTAGATCCTAAACTATACTAGCTACTGCTCTGCACTAGATCCTACACTACACTAGATCCTGCACTACACTAGATCCTACACTATACTAGCTCCTACACTACACTAGCTCCTACACTTCACTAGCTCCTACACTGCACTAGATCCTACACTATACTAGCTACTGCTCTGCACTAGATCCTACACTACACTAGATCCTGCACTGATAAATGGTTAACTCTGCGTACTAGCGGTGAATATAACAAACAAATATGTCCTGGAATTTCATTAGCATTGTGTCGTAACAACAAATAAGAAAACCAAATTAATGAAATGTCGTCTGCTACAATTATTTGAACTATTTATAGTCTTTATTTTACCCAGCATGCAGAGTTAAATAGGTAACTCGGTATTCAGGTGTGTCATCATGTGTCCCTGAAGATGGTGCTTCAGCCGGAATGCCTTTCGACAAATGTCACAGACGAATTTCTTCTCGCCGCTGTGTATTTTCATATGTGTCTTCAAGTTTTGTCTGAACGTGAATACCTTGCCACACACCGGACATGTAGGAATGTTCGCCCGGCCATGCTGCGGAAGGAGTGCATACATGGAAGCAGGGCTGTACGGGTTCTCTCCGAGCTCATGTCCACTCATAGATATATCTGAAATAGCAAAATAATACATACAATTGACACTGTAAGAAATTCAATATTTATATTACAATTGGAATGGTTAATTCTAATTTCAATGTAAAATATTACATAAAATATAAACATTCCAAGGTTGAGTTCTGTGTGCTTTCCAAATATCAAAGAACATAAAAAGATTAATAAGAATTCAAATAAAATAGTTTTATTCATAACGTACAACATTCAACAAACCTATTCTACAGCACAATCCATTCTCCTCAGTCCAGCTCAACTCTTGACTGGCGCAAGATATAGGTCAGATTTATTTTGTATTTTGATAAGGTGGAATATAATAACAGGATGTTCTTGTGTTTTGATTGGTGGATAATATTAACAGCTAGATTTTCTTGTGTTCTGATTGGTGGATAATATTAACAGCTAGATTTTCTTGTGTTCTGATTGGTGGATAATATTAACAGCTAGATTTTCTTGTATTATGATTGGTGGATAATATTAACTGCTCTATATTTTCTTGAGTTCTGATTTGTGGATAATATCAACTGCTCTATTTACTTGTGTTCTGGTTGGTGGATAATATTAACTGCTAGATATTCTTGTGTTCCAATTTGTAGAAGATATTAACAATAGAATGTTCATGTGTTATGATGCTAATTGTGCTTGTGATGATGATTGAGTTTATTTACCCTCGCCGCCGGTAAACCATATGGATTCAAAATATCAATATATCGAAGGCTCCACAGGTTAGTTTAGACAAATTTATTTCAGCTCAATTGCGAATCAAGAGAAGAGGTAATGAGGAATTTAAATGCCTTGCCTAAGGGCACTATCGTAACAGATACAGCTGGGCACAAACTCCAGATCCATAACAATACTGACGGAACATACCAGTGGGGTGGGAGGTTCCACAGGGAGATTCGGGTTGATCCACGGGTAAGTGGGAGGTTCTACTGGTAGGTGGGAGTATCCACAGCTAGTGGGAGATTACGCGCACGAATACGAAGCGAAATCGGTGGATGAGAAAATGCCATATTTTACTGTTTCAGAGTTTTTGCAAGAAATTTCTCAATGTTCATGAAAATTGGGACAGTTCTAACCCATAACATATTTTTGTTTGAACAGTAGTGGTGCTAATAATTCTGATACAATTTACGCTCTATCATCGGTTATAATCGCGGTGTTTGGCAATCGAGTCATTGATAAGTTTGTAAGATTACACAATATGCAACCACATACAATAAATTGTCTTTATTGTTCCAGGTTGATGCACCCTTACTTGAAATCCATTGAAATAACTGCATGCAAGTAGTTGTTTCTATCATTTTCATCTTATGCTTATTTTACACTCTTTTTTACTTTAGCTCAATTGCGAAACAAGTTCTTACAACTTATATTATTCACTCTTGAGAACTCATTCCTGATGGATCCATCGTCACAAGGAAGAGGCTACATGGAATTTAAATGCCTTGCAGAAATGGCTCCAGCAGAGCTCGAACTGCGCTATCACGACGTTGTGTTTTGTTGTATCAACTTTTCACAGTAAAGATGATTTGCTTTATAGTGCCGAATGTCTTATAACAGATATTTTGGCCGATATCATGTAACATATATATAGCAGTCAATGTTCATTGATGTCCCCACTCCCTCCCAATTTTGAAAATGGTACAAGAAGGTCAAGGCCTAAATTATCTCAAATTAAAAATATGCGTCGTAAATATTGGTAATAAACCATGTCGGACAGTCATTGGGGGTAGCTGGATGCTAACTCGCTGCATGCTGGATAAAGTAAGATTAGTTAGTAGTTCAAATATTTGTAGCAGACGACAATTCATCATGCTTTTCTTATTTGTAACCAAACACTCTGGTACGTTGGTCGCCAGATCGGACAGGTGGGTTTTCCCCGTGTACTCCCTCCCACACGAATGACCACATTTACGCTTTCATCTGCACCAACCAGAGTGATTAATATAAGTTGTTAAAACTTGCTTCGCAATCGTGGTAAAATAAATAAAACACTCTGGCAATATGTGATGGAATGTCATCAGAAGTCTGATGAATGTTGTCAACAGAAGTCTGATGAATGTTGTCACCAGAAGTCTGATGAATGTTGTTATCAGAAGTCTGATGAATGTTGTCACCAGAAGTCTGATGAATGTTGTTATCAGAAGTCTGATGAATGTTGTCAACAGAAGTCTGATGAATGTTGTCAACAGAAGTCTGATGAATGTTGTCAACAGAAGTCTGATGAATGTTGTTATCAGAAGTCTGATGAATGTTGTCACCAGAAGTCTGATGAATGTTGTTATCAGAAGTCTGATGAATGTTGTCAACAGAAGTCTGATGAATGTTGTTATCAGAAGTCTGATGAATGTTGTCAACAGAAGTCTGATGAATGTTGTCAACAGAAGTCTGATGAATGTTGTCAACAGAAGTCTGATGAATGTTGTCAACAGAAGTCTGATGAATGTTGTCAACAGAAGTCTGATGAATGTTGTCACCAGAAGTCTGATGAATGTTGTCACCGGAAGTCTGATGACTGTTGTCACCAGAAGTCTGATGAATGTTGTTATCAGAAGTCTGATGAATGTTGTCACCAGAAGTCTGATGAATGTTGTTATCAGAAGTCTGATGAATGTTGTCACCAGAAGTCTGATGATGAATGTTGTCACCAGAAGTCTGATGAATGTTGTTATCAGAAGTCTGATGAATGTTGTCATCAGAAGTCTGATGAATGTTGTCATCAGAAGTCTGATGAATGTTGTCATCAGAAGTCTGATGAATGTTGTCAACAGAAGTCTGATGAATATTGTCATCAGAAGTCTGATGATGAATGTTGTCAACAGAAGTCTGATGAATGTTGTCATCAGAAGTCTGATGAATGTTGTCACCAGAAGTCTGATGAATGTTGTTATCAGAAGTCTGATGAATGTTGTCAACAGAAGTCTGATGAATGTTGTCAACAGAAGTCTGATGAATGTTGTCACCAGAAGTCTGATGAATGTTGTCACCGGAAGTCTGATGACTGTTGTCACCAGAAGTCTGATGAATGTTGTTATCAGAAGTCTGATGAATGTTGTCACCAGAAGTCTGATGAATGTTGTTATCAGAAGTCTGATGAATGTTGTCACCAGAAGTCTGATGATGAATGTTGTCACCAGAAGTCTGATGAATGTTGTTATCAGAAGTCTGATGAATGTTGTCATCAGAAGTCTGATGAATGTTGTTATCAGAAGTCTGATGAATGTTGTCAACAGAAGTCTGATGAATGTTGTCATCAGAAGTCATGATGAATGTTGTCAACAGAAGTCTGATGATGAATGTTGTCATCAGAAGTCTGATGAATGTTGTCATCAGAAGTCTGATGAATGTTGTCATCAGAAGTCTGATGATGAATGTTGTCATCAGAAGTCTGATGATGAATGATGTCATCAGAAGTCTGATGATGAATGTTGTCATCAGAAGTCTGATGATGAATGTTGTCATCAGAAGTCTGATGATGAATGTTGTCACCAGAAGTCTGATGAATGTTGTCAACAGAAGTCTGATGAATGTTGTCAACAGAAGTCTGATGAATGTTGTCATCAGAAGTCTGATGATGAATGTTGTCACCAGAAGTCTGATGAATGTTGTCAACAGAAGTCTGATGAATGTTGTCAACAGAAGTCTGATGATGAATGTTGTCACCAGAAGTCTGATGAATGTTGTCAACAGAAGTCTGATGAATGTTGTCAACAGAAGTCTGATGAATGTTGTCAACAGAAGTCTGATGATGAATGTTGTCAACAGAAATCTGATGAATGTTGTCATCAGAAGTCTGATGATGAATGTTGTCAACAGAAGTCTGATGAATGTTGTCACCAGTAGTCTGATGACATTCCATCACATACCATATTTGACTGTTTTTTCACTGCGAGCGTTTAAAGAGTTAAATATCATACAAAATTCAATTGCCCAAATGCATCCGATGGAGACAAGATAAGATAAGTTAAGATCAATTTTATTTTGAGTCAGCAAGATAGCAACAGTACAACAACACAAGTAAAACTCTGAGTGAGCTTTTGAACCGACTATACATATAATAATGGTAACAGCTATGAAATTAGAATCACTGATAATAGTATGCATATTTATTATTAATTAGTTTCTAAGATAAATGCTGAAAAATGTTAAAATATAAGTTATGTAGATAAGACAAATGTGCTTGTTAGCCATAAAGAATATTAACCCAGTAAATCAATGACGTAATTGCTAAACTAATAATAATATCAGTGTCCATTCTAGGATTGAAAAAGTAGGGGGGAATTTCCCCCCTCCATTCCAAATTCAGGGGGGAATTATAAAAAATATGGGGGATTAATAATTATATTCCATACCTTACATCACCCACCATCTTGCTGAATATACAGTAAATGGTGCTACGGTGTAAGACGAGGCTGAGGGTCGAGTTGACTAGGGTACGGGGACGGTGTACATGTATATATGTCAGTGCTGCATGCGGCGTATCTATGCAATTGGCTCCCTATGGGCTGAACAGACTCGACAGATTCAGACTGGTACTAGTGTCACTGTCAGTAGATTGGGTAGGAACCCGAGTCTCGATGGGAATGGCATGGAAAAGAAGTCCGCTATACTTTGCTTTTTGTGAAGCATTTTGACAGCTATGGTGGGGGAAACGTCCTCTGCACCTGTGGGAATAGCAGATTGGACAGAAATAACATAATTTGTTAACGAATTTAAATAAGTCAAAATTATCAATAATAATTTTCTTTTGTGCATTTTGCTAATAATTTATAGTCACTCGATAATATTTTATATAATTCTTGAAAATAAGAACTATTTCTCGAATTTTTAATACAGTAAAAACCCTCTATGCGACCACCCCTATTGCGAATGATTTTTTCCAGAACGGAATAGTTCACTATACATGTCAATGGTCGTTGACCCCGATAAACAGACCACCCCATTGATAAAACATTTTTAATTATGTCACTGTTTTACGACAATTAAGCGACCACTTCATGGTATCAGTCAAGGTTAAGTGAGATAAACACATAAGTGTTGATTGTAAATGATTGGTTTTGATTGCTTTTAATCTTTTGTATATTGTCTAGAGTGGAGTATCGCAGCTAAAGTTGTACTGCATGTGTAAGGACTTGGGCACTCTGTCACAGGACTTAGCTAAAACATCCAAGATAAGATCGAGAAACAATCTGTGAAAGTGAAGTGTTTATATAAGCAGTCAACCTGTGAATGTTTTTTTTAAATAATGAATGATTGATGATGATATGTACTTTTCAAGGAAACTACTACTGTGCTTGGTATACACAATATAATTAATGAAAACAAGAAAATAAATTTTGAAAATAAATGGATTAACTCATTTACATTGTTCTTTATTTTATTATTAATTAATTAATTGTGATATACCATGGTTCGTACAGAAATTGAAAGGTCAAAATTAGGGCCTTTTTAGGGCTAATATATGTAAAATATAAGGCTAGTTAAATAAACTAGATGCTACCATAATGAACAAACTTGGCAAAAGCCTGTGGTAACGCTAATGGCTGTTGATTTGCAGTAGAACGCTTGTTAAAACGATGCTTTTCGCCTCTTTCGTGAGATTTTAGCGCGCCAAGTCCCATCTTTCCCAGCTCAATTGATTTCCTACATACCGAACAATATGCCTTATATTTATCCGCATCTTTTATCGCCCACGTGTGTGACGAGGTCCACTTGTTATTGAAAACACTTTTACCCATATTTATTGGTTAAATCAGTCAAATATCAAGCAATGTATTATTTCACATTAATTTTGTTCACCGCCATTTTCTTTTCTTTTTTTCATCCGATTTACCTCGGACTTTTTCGTTGAACATCAAAACTCTGCACCCTACTATTTAAATAAATGAAATAACTTGCATAAAAACTAAAAAAGATCGTGATTTTTTTTGTTTGATTGTGTATCATCAATATTGACTGGAAATACATACTTTTCATACCTGTTGTCTTCTTTAGGGCCATTTCAAAATGATTTTAGGGCCAAACACATAAAAATTAGGGCCTTTTCAGGGCTAAAATGCAAATTAGGGCTTTTCAAGGCAAACCTTCAAAATTCAGGGCCTTTTCAAGCCTGTACGAACCCTGTATACAGTTGTCTATGAATGTATTTCAGAAGTACAATCCTAAACCATAGAAACAACCAACCCTTCTGTAATTAAAACAGAAACACCAAGAAATTGTCATATGTGAAAGTACATTGTACATGTAGTAAAATTATCATAATTTGGTCTTCTGGACCAAACTCGATAAAGAGACCACCCCGCTAATAAGACCACGTTTTGGAAGTCCCATAGGTGGTCTTATTATAGGGGTTTTACTGTATTGGCAAATAATATTTTTGTCTACCCGTGGCAAGATTCGTATTACGTATTCCAACATTAGCTCTTCACAGCAAATGAGATAAGCATGTAAACAAACCGCTGTAAACCCCGATCGGCAGTCTGGACATCGATAAACTTGATTTTATTTATTTCTCCGCAGTATATTTTAGTTTATACAAATTTATTTTAGCTCGATTGCGAAACAAGTTCTTATAACTTATACTAATCACTCTCGAGACCTCATTCCTGATGGAATCCATTGCCACGAGGGAGAGAGAAGAGGCATGTAGAATTTAAATGCCTGCCTAAGGACACAATCGTAACGGCTCCAGCGGGGCTCGAACTCCGGGCCTTTCGCATGTGAAGCGAACGCGCTACCACTAAGCTATCACGACTTCCACAAGTATATTTTATGCACTCGATTTAAAAACATGCAGGATCTTTAGAAAGTTAGCGTGAATCCTGCGTCCTAGAATGCACACTGTAATATATATAGATTAAACAAACATCTTTTACAAGAACATCAATTTTTTTAAAAATATATAATAGTGATCGCCCTGAGCATCATATCATTATAAAAGATATTTGAAGTTTCATTGGAACATAATTTACGTTATTTGTAATATATACTTATTTAGTAAGCTATTGATAATATTTGAAATAAAAGTTACTGAGAAAGTTGAATTTGTGCACACTCAACAAAAAATATATATGTTTAAAAATTGTCTATATATACTCAATCAACAACTGCGCACACTCTACTGTAATCGTCTTTAACGTCTATAATATAAGACTATGTTTTTTCATTCAAAATTGTATCCAAAAGTCTGCTATGTCTTATGCCCCAGTCTAAAACTAAATTCCATTGTTCCAAGACTTAAAATGGCAAATGGTGTATTACAACAAATGGAAATTAATGTTTCATACTATTTTTCTCTAAGTCATGTATGTGCGTACTTTGTTCCTGATTTTGTTTAAGTCTAAATATCTAAATTGTGTGGAAAATCATTCAAACTTAGAAATGTTATATAATTTAAGATAAAAAAAATAATTATTTCAAAATAAAAATGATGATTCACAATAAATAACATTAGCAAGCTTAGCAAACATCCAAATAGCAAACATCTAATTACCGACTGCTGTTTGATGATGATGATTGAGCATATTTACCATTGCCGCGGGTGCACAATGTGGGCAAGCGTACTAAAGATGTTTAGATAACACTCATTTTATGGACTAACGTGGTTATTTTGTGTACTTTTTGCATGCTCAGCCCGGCCATAGATTAGGCTACAAGCATCAAAATGTATAGGGTCAGTACAGGAGTTACTCTATACTGTCCCACATCTCATATTCGTTGATGTGTGAATATGGTGGATTTATATATTATTGGAATGCTGTTTGGCGTATATGTTCCGCTAATTATGAGAATCCCTTGATAATGTGTTGAGATTGACAAGTTTCACTAGGTGTTGACATGATGAAATTAAGTCACTTTAAATACTAAAACTTTTCGAGATGTACTCACTTACTGACACATGTCAAACACGTTAATATACCGATTGTATAAATAAAGTCATGAGCAGATTTCGATGATCGTACACAGCATATGAGAAGTTAGCCACCGTCGCCTATGCCGAAGCACATTGGTACACAGAGCAGCAGGTAGAGAATATGGTATATTAACGTGGTCATACACCAAAGAGTCATTATCATGATTTGTAATGCTTACGCTAACACAGTCAAGTGTTTATATATATGTTTTTCCACGAGATTTGGATCATTTTCTTCACTCTAAGATCATGGGCGTTTTATATACAGCAACTAAACTTTTTCCCTGGAATTTCTCTGGGTTTTTTAAACTCCCGTGCTACGTATATATAGACGATTATGGAATTTATTGATACAATGCCATATTCATACAACCCCTAAACTATACAATCAGGGACTATGCACAATGTATTTATGGTTCTTCAAATGTTGTGCGAGACGGAATTGCCTTCCACACACATCGCATTTATGCGGCTTCTCTCCAGTATGAATTAGCAAATGACGAGTCAGGTCCGTCTTCTTGCGAAAAACTTTCATGCAGTGAGAGCACGGGTGCTCTGGACCACTCATTGGAGAGTACACTGTACCAACACTTGGAACAAGAGGTGTAGAAGAAATTGTGTTGAACTTTGGAAGCCCAGCTGTGTCAGGATTTGAAGAGCCAACTGGAGAAAACACTGTGCCGAACTTTCCACCGGAATAACAGGTGGATCCTGGAACAAATCTCCAACCTGCAAAGAATAAAACAATACATTTTAAACTATGTAGTACAGATCATTCTGTGCTGAATACTTTCTCATATAGAAACGCCTCTTGACAACATTTACCAGTACATATACATACAGAAAGTAGTCAAGCAGATGGGAACAAGTACCATATACATACTGAAAGTAGTCAAGCAGATGGGAACAAGTACCATATACATACAGAAAGTAGTCAAGCAGATGGGAACAAGTACCATATACATACAGAAAGTAGTCAAGCAGATGGGAACAAGTACCATATACATACAGAAAGTAGTCAAGCAGATGGGAACAAGTACCATATACATACAGAAAGTAGTCAAGCAGATGGGAACAAGTACCATATACATACAGAAAGTAGTCAAGCAGATGGGAACAAGTACCATATACATACAGAAAGTAGTCAAGCAGATGGGAACAAGTACCATATACATACAGAAAGTAGTCAAGCAGATGGGAACAAGTACCATATACATACAGAAAGTAGTCAAGCAGATGGGAACAAGTACCATATACATACAGAAAGTAGTCAAGCAGATGGGAACAAGTACCATATACATACAGAAAGTAGTCAAGCAGATGGGAACAAGTACCATATACATACAGAAAGTAGTCAAGCAGATGGGAACAAGTACCATATACATACAGAAAGTAGTCAAGCAGATGGGAACAAGTACCATATACATACAGAAAGTAGTCAAGCAGATGGGAACAAGTACCATATACATACTGAAAGTAGACATGTTCACTATCCACAATAATAATCACTGTAATACTATGCGTTTATTAGTGTACCAGTCAATCAACGTAGCAATACAGCCAATACCATTATCCCCTCTAGTGAACAATTGAGCAAACATGTTATCTGCTAAAGTCTGCCCCACATCATCTATGGACCTCAGATATTTTTTACTTGTTTAATTTATTATGAAATAAAGTCATACGATCATTAATCTCCTTTCCAGTTTTTCATTTATTTAATCAGGTTTTTCATTTATTTGATCAGGTTTTTCATTTATTTGATCGGGTTTTTCATTTATTTGATCGGGTTTTTCATTAATTTGATGGAGTTTTTCATTTATTTGATGGAGTTTTTCATTTATTTGATGGAGTTTTTCATTTATTTGATGGAGTTTTTCATTTATTTGATCGGGTTTTTCATTTATTTGATCGGGTTTTTCATTAATTTGATGGAGTTTTTCATTTATTTGATGGAGTTTTTCATTTATTTGATCAGGTTTTTCATTTATTTGATCAGGTTTTTCATTTATTTGATCAGGTTTTTCAATTTATTTGATCGGGTTTTTCATTTATTTGATCGGGTTTTTCATTTATTTGATCAGGTTTTTCATGGTTTTTCATTTATTTGATCAGGTGACTTTTGACATAATAATTCAACATTGTTTGGTTGAATGGTTTCATATGGAGATAGATGTTTCGCTTATGCTGCGTCAAAACTATGGAACCGTCTTCCTGCAGGAATTAGAAATTCAAGTACAATCAGTTCATTCAAAAAAGTGCATAAGACACACTTTTCCCTTCAAACATACGGGAACTGATCTATGAATATCCTGGATGTGCATACATTGACTGTTTGTTTATCCCCCTTAAAGGAGTTACTAGTTATCCTAGTCCGTATTAGGGTACTCAGTCAGTGTGGCTTCTCTGTATAATATATTAATTTATTACTAGGTCCTTTGAATTTGTTCTTAAACTTTACCTTTAAATTGTAATCATTGTTTTATTAGTTTACAGTCCACTTAATTCTTTAATTTTAAATCATGATGATAATTGTACGATTCTGTTATTTGTTTTTTTCATCCTATGTAGCACTTTTGAACGTATGTTGCTATATGAAAAGAGTGCTATATAAATCCGGTATACTAATAATTATAGAGGGGGTGGTGTCCTAGGATAGAAGTACGAGGTGGTGGTGTCCTAGGATAGAAGTACGAGGGGGTGGTGTCCTAGGATAGAAGTACAAGGGGGTGGTGTCCTAGGATAGAAGTACAAGGGGGTGGTATCCTAGGATAGAAGTACAAGGGGGTGGTGTCCTAGGATAGAAGTACGAGGGGGTGGTGTCCTAGGATAGAAGTACGAGGGGGTGGTGTCCTAGGATAGAAGTACAAGGGGGTGGTGTCCTAGGATAGAAGTACAAGGGGGTGGTATCCTAGGATAGAAGTACAAGGGGGTGGTGTCCTAGGATAGAAGTACGAGGGGGTGGTGTCCTAGGATAGAAGTACAAGGGGGTGGTGTCCTAGGATAGAAGTACGAGGGGGTGGTGTCCTAGGATAGAAGTACAAGGGGGTGGTGTCCTAGGATAGAAGTACGAGGGGGTGGTGTCCTAGGATAGAAGTACGAGGGGGTGGTGTCCTAGGATAGAAGTACAAGGGGGTGGTGTCCTAGGATAGAAGTACAAGGTTTTTGATGGCTTACTGATAAAATATGAAACTCCGTGGTTCAACATCTCCCACCACGGCAAACAAATATAAAACACAAAGCCACTTGCAAATTACCCACAAAGAGTCTCTCAGTAAGATGTTCACTTGGTGAAGTGATACACAAAGAGTCTCTCAGTAAGATGTTCACTTGGTGAAGTGATACACAAAGAGTCACTCAGTAAGATGTTCACTTGGTGAAGTGATACACAAAGAGTCTCTCAGTAAGATGTTCACTTGGTGAAGTGTGATACACAAAGAGTCACTCAGTAAGATGTTCACTTGGTGAAGTGTGATACACAAAGAGTCACTCAGTAAGATGTTCACTTGGTGAAGTGTGATACACAAAGAGTCACTCAGTAAGATGTTCACTTGGTGAAGTGATACACAAAGAGTCTATCAGTAAGATGTTCATTTGTGGTAGTGACACACAAAGAGTCTATCAGTAAGATGTTCACTTGGTGAAGTGATACACAAAGAGTCACTCAGTAAGATGTTCACTTGGTGAAGTGATACACAAAGAGTCACTCAGTAAGATGTTCACTTGGTGAATGTGATACACAAAGAGTCTCTCAGTAAGATGTTCACTTGGTGAAGTGATACACAAAGAGTCTCTCAGTAAGATGTTCACTTGGTGAAGTGTGATACACAAAGAGTCTATCAGTAAGATGTTCACTTGGTGAAGTGTGATACACAAAGAGTCTCTCAGTAAGATGTTCACTTGGTGAAGTGTGATACACAGAGTCTCTCAGTAAGATGTTCACTTGGTGAAGTGTGATACACAAAGAATCTCTCAGTAAGATGTTCACTTGGTGAAGTGATACACAAAGAGTCTATCAGTAAGATGTTCACTTGGTGAAGTGTGATACACAAAGAGTCTCTCAGTAAGATGTTCACTTGGTGAAGTGTGATACACAAAGAGTCTATCAGTAAGATGTTCACTTGGTGAAGTGTGATACACAAAGAGTCACTCAGTAAGATGTTCACTTGGTGAAGTGATACACAAAGAGTCTATCAGTAAGATGTTCACTTGGTGAAGTGTGATACACAAAGAGTCTCTCAGTAAGATGTTCACTTGGTGAAGTGATACACAAAGAGTCTATCAGTAAGATGTTCACTTGGTGAAGTGTGATACACAAAGAGTCACTCAGTAAGATGTTCACTTGGTGAAGTGATACACAAAGAGTCTATCAGTAAGATGTTCACTTGGTGAAGTGTGATACACAAAGAATCTCTCAGTAAGATGTTCACTTGGTGAAGTGATACACAAAGAGTCACTCAGTAAGATGTTCACTTGGTGAAGTGTGATACACAAAGAGTCACTCAGTAAGATGTTCACTTGGTGAAGTGATACACAAAGAGTCTATCAGTAAGATGTTCACTTGGTGAAGTGATACACAAAGAGTCACTCAGTAAGATGTTCACTTGGTGAAGTGATACACAAAGAGTCACTCAGTAAGATGTTCACTTGGTGAAGTGTGATACACAAAGAGTCACTCAGTAAGATGTTCACTTGGTGAAGTGATACACAAAGAGTCTCTCAGTAAGATGTTCACTTGGTGAAGTGATACACAAAGAGTCTATCAGTAAGATGTTCACTTGGTGAAGTGTGATACACAAAGAGTCACTCAGTAAGATGTTCACTTGGTGAAGTGATACACAGAGTCTATCAGTAAGATGTTCACTTGGTGAAGTGATACACAAAGAGTCTCTCAGTAAGATGTTCACTTGGTGAAGTGTGATACACATAAGTGACATAATATTATGAACCTATTCTCGATCAAAGTTTTGTCAGCGATAAAACTCAGTTGCATAACAAAATATGTTCGAGCCCCGTTGGAGCCGTTATGATTGTGCCCTTAGGCGAGGAATTTAAATACCACATTGCATCTTCTCTCTCCCTCGTGGCGATGGATTCCATCAGGAATGAGGTCTCAAGAGTGATTAATATAAGTTGTAAGAACTTGTTTCGCAATCAAGCTAAAATAAATTGTATAAACTAATATTTGTAAAATGTGTGTACATAGATGAATATTTGTAATGTTTGTAGAACTTGTTTCGCAATCGAGCTAACATAAATTTATATAAACTAACAAAATATGTGTTGGAGGTGATGTGTGTAGTTATTAACGCTCTGTGTGTGAACGATTATGATTGAATATTATGGAGATATGTTCATTTATGGATAAGGATGCAGTGTATTTTGACAGTGAAATTTGGTTGGAACGCTGTGTATATAGTGTTTAATAGTATTTTACATGGTTGCTTCAACATTACATCACATTTTAAGAAGAGCCGGTATGATATGAACAACCATATGTTGTTTGTTATCATTTTAATTTCTTCTCCACAGTAAATTCCTTGAAAGTACCTCCTCACATACTGCCAAAATGAAAACAAAACACAGTGTGTAAGCTATACAACCGGCCACTTTCATAGGGAATATGAAATTCGCGTTTATGGCAAAATGACCAACAAAACAAAACTTCTATAAATAAAGTCACCCTCTCTTTTTTTATAGTTCAACAAACAGGTACTTAACAAAATACGCTGTTCAGCTCAAAGTTGAGGTTCACGAGAGGGATAGGTCAGACTTTAGTGTTTACAATAATGTTGAAACAAAGTTGAGGTTCAAGAGAGGGAGTGGTCAGACATTACTGTTTACAATAATGTTGAAACAAATCACTGATTTCTTCCAAGATCCATCGGTTGAGTCGGCAAAAAAGCAGAAAATTAAACCAAGCGAGTTGCCATCAACGTCCACTACTTATCAGCCAAAACGATTTATTTCATAAATTCTAACGGTCGCACACTCCTTATTGACATCAATTATCCGGTACACCCAAATACCCTACTATATAATGACATACAGTTATAAAAACCGGTTATTCTAACATGATATGTTCCTATAAACAAAGAACAAATCCACAATTGTTAAACCTGCAATAAAACATGACTACAGCTGTTGAAGTCTACTCCCCAATAAAACATGACTACAGCTGTTGAAGTTTACTCCCCAATAAAACATGACTACAGCTGTTGAAGTTTACTCCCCCAATAAAACATAATTGTGCAGGATTTATAGATTTAATAACCAGCCATACAGGAAATAGTGTTAATAGCTGGAGGAGTATTTCCAGTGCCACTAAAACACAGAAGGTATTATACAGGAACGCATTTAATAAATGCGGCCATCAGCCAAATAACACACAAGGACACAAAATACCATACACATTTATTCGTTTATAGCATTATAATTATTGGGTCATGTTAGAATGTTTGACTTGCCGTTGTTTATCGGCGATTTAACCACTGTATGTCGATCTGATACATAGGAATTCATCCCTATGGCCTATGGCGTGGGTGGTTAACTCCTATGCATTCAAACTCCATCCAAATCATGGTTTATCTGCCGATAAACAATGGCAAGACAAATATTATTTCCTAAATAAATGTCCAAATCGGTCTCAATCTGGTGTACTGGTTGATTGACTACCGAAATTGATATAAGAACGAGACTGATATAACAACAAGACTGATATATAACAACAAGACTGATATATAACAACAAGACTGATATAACAACGAGACTGATATAACAACAAGACTGATATATAACAAGAATGATATATAACAACAAGACTGATATATAACAACAAGACTGATATAACAACAAGACTGATATATAACAACAAGACTGATATATAACAACAAGACTGATATAACAACGAGACTGATATAACAATGAGACTGATATAACAACGAGACTGATATAACAACGAGACTCATATAACAATGAGACTGATATATAACAACAAGACTGATATAACAACGAGACTGATATAACAATGAGACTGATATAACAACGAGACTGATATAACAACGAGACTCATATAACAATGAGACTGATATAACAATGAGACTCATATAACAATGAGACTCATATAACAACGAGACTGATATATAACAACAAGACTGATATATAACAACAAGACTGATATATAACAACAAGACTGATATAACAATGAGACTGATATAACAATGAGACTGATATAACAATGAGACTCATATAACAACGAGACTGATATAACAATGAGACTCATATAACAATGAGACTGATATAACAACGAGACTCATATAACAACGAGACTGATATATAACAACGAGACTGATATAACAACGAGACTGATATATAACAACGAGACTGATATAACAACAAGACTGATATATAACAACGAGACTGATATAACAACGAGACTGATATATAACAACGAGACTCATATATAACAACGAGACTGATATAACAACGAGACTGATATAACAATGAGACTCATATAACAATGAGACTGATATAACAATGAGACTCATATAACAATGAGACTGATATAACAACGAGACTCATATAACAACGAGACTCATATAACAATGAGACTGATATAACAATGAGACTCATATAACAATGAGACTGATATAACAACGAGACTCATATAACAACAAGACTGATATAACAACGAGACTCATATATAACAACGAGACTGATATAACAACGAGACTCATATAACAACGAGACTGATATATAACAACAAGACTGATATAACAACGAGACTGATATAACAATGAGACTGATATAACAATGAGACTGATATAACAACGAGACTCATATAACAACGAGACTGATATAACAACGAGACTGATATAACAATGAGACTGATATAACAATGAGACTGATATAACAACGAGACTGATATAACAACGAGACTGATATAACAACAAGACTGATATAACAATGAGACTGATATAACAACGAGACTGATATAACAACGAGACTGATATAACAACGAGACTGACATATAACAATGAGACTCATATAACAATGAGACTGATATAACAATGAGACTGATATAACAGTGAGACTGATATACAAATGGGCTTATGAACTTACTGAGTCAGAATTCTGTCATTTCACCATAAATATTGGGAAAGAAGTTGATGCATATCAATATTTAAGGGTAATTACTGCATATGTAGGCAAAATAAGAAACATTTGCCAGCAGTCATTACTTGAGCTGTTTTTCCAAAATTACGCCCCTTTGTTGGTATCCTATGGGACATAAATGGCACCATTCATCAAAGGCTGGAGAAAACATTGGTATTGTGTACAATAGAAGGTCACTAGAACATTACTGTATTGTGTACAATAGATGGTCATTAGAACATTATTGTATTATGTACAATAGAAGGTCATTAGAAAATTGAAAGCGAACGGTAAGTAATTATGATTAATTATTTTGTTATTTTCATAAGTAAATAAAAGAACATGTTAACACCAGAATAGTTCTAAACAATCGGATTACTGGCAAGTTTTCTATAAAATAGAATTGGTACTTGGAGGTTGCCAATTGTCAAAATGGCTTCTGTTAAACGTCCGATTGATTCTGAATCTTATGAAACGCCTCCTTCTAAGAAAGCTAAATTACAAAAATCGCCAATTAGATCTTTTCTAGAGTCTTGGAAGAATGGCCACCCTTGGCTACGTTTTGAGTCTACCTCACAGTTAATGTTTTGTGACCTCTGCATAAAAATACAAAATTCCAACACTTTCTGTTCTGGCAGTTCAGTTTTGAAAAGGGATTCAGTGACTAAGCATGCGAAAAGCAAAGGTATATATCTACTACTGTTACAGTATAGTTTAAAAAACAGTGTAAACATTTTAATGTACATACGAGCATAAGCCTACATCCCGATTGATTTTTTTCTTGGATATTTTTCTCAATCTGTTTTTTATGTTTCAGATAGCCTACAACTTAAAAGAATCATCAATTATTAATAATGTTCTTACTCCTTACAGATCGGTGGTATATACCCAGTTTGCCTCAGATATGCGTATAAACTGTGTTCGCATGCAGCAAAATGTTTTTATGTATTATTTCAGACCACAAGAAGGCTGATGAGGCTTCTAAGCAAAGTAAAACCATGGTTGCTGCACGACGTATTGCCACGAGCAAGAGTGAGGCAGCAGTGACAGCTGCTCTCAAGAATATATACTATGCAGCCAAACAGAACCTGCCCAGTTCTGTAATACCGTCGTTGAATTCACTCTGCATACAACAGGTACATTTTTTAGAATTTAATTAAAAAACAAGTACGTATACCATATACAACGTGTCCAACTGCAAGATAAGTAAGTAACAAAGGGATCGTTTACAACTACTGAAATTGTATTCAACATGTCCGAGGTAAGATAAAGTGTACTGGAAATCTGGCCATTAAAAACAAAGATTCATTTCCAGCTTCTGCTGAAGCTGCTGAAAGGCTTTTGGTGCTACCTGTGTCTACTGCCGACTGTGAAAGGGGTTTTATCAAACAGAACTTGATAAAGACTTCCCTTAGAAATGGGCTAAATTTGGACAATCTAATGATAATTTCCATTGATGGACCTGACATGAAGAACTACAATTTTAAAAAGGCATTCAACCTTTGGGCTGCAATGAAAGACAGGAGAATTCTGCAGTGAAAATAAATGATAAAACTGTGCTTTCATGGAATGAAATGAATGATGTGTACATGTATAAATATACAAGTATGAAGTGATATAAATGTGTTCACACTTACTGATTGTTTGTTAAACAAAATAGAAATTTTTCAAACTGGGGAGGGGACACCCCACCCTCCCCATTTCACGCGCCATGATAATGGCTCAAACTTTTTTCAGCCCAGTGTGGGCCCTGGAACAGTACTGTACTATGTACGCTAGCTGGTCATTAGAACAGTACTGTATTATGTACGCTAGATGGTCATTAGAACAGTACTGTATTATGTACATGTACACTAGAACATTACTGTATTATGTACGCTAGATGGTCATTAGAACAGTACTGTATTATGTACACTAGAAAATTACTGTATTATGAACACTAGATGGTCATTAGAACATTACTGTACTATGTACGCTAGATGGTCATTAGAGCATTACTGTATTATGTACACTAGATGGTCATTAGAACATTACTGTACTATGTATGCTAGATGGTCATCAGAACAGTACTGCATTATGTACACTAGATGGTCATTAGAACAGTACTGTATTATGTACGCTAGATGGTCATTAGAACAGTACTGTATTATGTACATGTACACTAGAACATTACTGTATTATGTACGCTAGATAGGCATTAGAACAGTACTGTATTATGTACATGTACACTAGAAAATTACTGTATTATGAACACTAGATGGTCATTAGAACATTACTGTATTAAGAACACCAGATAATCCTTAGAACATTACTGTATTATGTACGCTAGATGGTCATTAGAACATCACCATATTACTAACACTAGATGGTCATTAGAACATTACTGTATTAAGAACATTAGATGGGCATTAGAACATTACTGTAATAAGAACACTAGAAGGACATTAGAACATTACACATTATTGATGGTCATTAGAACATTACTGTATCAAGAACACTAGATGGTCATTAGAACATTACTGTGTTATGTACGCTGGATGGCCATTAGAACATTTCTTATTAAGAACACTAGATGGTCATTAGAACATTACTGTATTAAGAACACTAGATGGTCATTAGAACATCACTGTATTAAGAACACTAGATGGTCATTAGAACATTTCTGTATTAACAACACTAGATGGACATTAGAACATTAATTGTATTAAGAACACTAGATGGTCATTAGAACATTACTTTATTATGTACATGTACACTAGAACATTGTTGTATTATGTACGCTATATGATCATTAGAACAGTACTGTATTATGTACACTAGAACATTACTGTATTAAGAACACTAGATGGTCATTAGAACATTACTGTATTGTGAACGCTAGATGGTCATTAGAACATTACTGTATTGTGAACGCTAGATGCTCATTAGAACATTACTGTATTATGAATGTAAATTTTACACAATCACTGAATTTTCTTCTTTTTAGATTTCTCTTTTCTTTCAAGATATTTCTGGTTATACAATCCAACGCGCTTGTGCCGGCGGTGATAGCTGCATTTGTCGTTCAATACTTTGATGAGTGTCCTCTCTGCTATCTTCCATCTTTCAAGTATAAAACCTAAAGTGAAAATTGGGCAATTATAAATGTCACATCATTTAGTTATAAATGTCACATCATTTAGTTATAAATGTCAGTTATAAATGTCACATCATTTAGTTATAAATGTCACATCATTTAGTAGATATTATTGTTGAATCCATCCAATATATACATAGAAAATCCATCATACAGATCAAAGTCATAATATTATATACATATGTTTCTAAAGCAAGGATATTCCAATGTTTCTGAAGCAAGGACATTCCAATGTTTCTAAAGCAAGGACATTCCAATGTTTCTAAAGCAGGGACATTCCAATGTTTCTAAAGCAGGGACATTACAATGTTTTTAAAGCAGGGACATTCCAATGTTTCTAAAGCAGGGACATTCCAATGTTTCTAAAGCAAGGATGTTCCAATGTTTCTAAAGCAGGGACATTCCAATGTTTCTAAAGCAAGGACATTACAATGTTTTTAAAGCAGGGACATTCCAATGTTTCTATTGCAAGGACGTTCCAATGTTTCTAAAGCAGGGACATTCCAATGTTTCTAAAGCAAGGACATTCCAATGTTTCTAAAGCAAAGACATTACAATGTTTTTAAAGCAGGGACATTCCAATGTTTCTATTGCAAGGACGTTCCAATGTTTCTAAAGCAGGGACATTCCAATGTTTCTAAAGCAAAGACATTACAATGTTTTTAAAGCAAGTACATTCCAATGTTTCTAAAGCAGGGACATTCCAATGTTTCTAAAGCAGGGACATTCCAATGTTTCTTAAGCAGGGACAGACCAATGTTTCTAAAGCAAGGACATTCCAATGTTGCAAGGATATTCCAATGTTTCTAAAGCAGGGACATTTCAATGTTTCTAAAGCAGGAACATTCCAATGTTTCTAAAGCAGGGACAGTCCAATGTTTCTAAAGCAAGGACATTCCAATGTTGCAAGGATATTCCAATGTTTCTAAAGCAGGGACATTCCAATGTTTCTAAAGCAAGGACGTTTCAATGTTTCTAAAGCAGAGACATTCCAATGTTTCTAAAGCAGGACATTCCAATGTTTCTAAAGTAGGGACATTCCAATGTTTCTAAAGCAGGGACATTCCAATGTTTCTAAAGCAGGGACATTCCAATGTTACAGCATACAGCATACTTACATAGACAAGCATTAACGATATCCCTGTCCAAGGCTTGATATGCTCCGTTTCCACGTGCTGAAGAAGTCTTCAGCACTTCCTTAGGGAAAAACACATCTACTGCCTTGCTTAAAGTCAGCTCCGGTTGGTTGTTGCCGTTGGACAACACCATATTTCTTTGGTGTCTGAACCAATACACTCCAGACCCTGGGTATACTTCTACCATCTGTAAGAAAACAGCAATGAAAATAACTTTGATTTGTTTTCTTTTTGTTTGATTTCGTGCTTTAAAGTCACACCAAAAGCATGGGACCTCTCCAGCTAGTATAGGGAGGAAGCCTTGAGTGCATCTCCAAGCAGTCACCCAAGTAGAACCACCAACCTACTGCAAGTCAGCTGGATAGCTTCCTCACACCCGCAATACGATTCAAACCACCAACGGTGACGGGGGAAATAACTTTGTATGCTACCCCAAGAGATGTATGGTGGCACCAATGGCTAATTATTGGTGTATTATTGTTTTTGTTATGAAACAAATCAAAAGCGAAATGCAACTGACAATGTCTTGAAGTTTGTCACTGCAAATTGTAACAATAAATCCAATAAATATTTTTCAAGTATTTTTCCTCGATTCAACTTTAAATTCAAGATGGCGGCATATTTGTGTATCGACTCACGACGTATAGTCGCCAATGTATTCATCCGCGCAAAAACACGGCGGCCAGCTATTTTAATTTCTTCATATTTTATCACTTCTCAGTGAGATATATTCCGTATTCACTCAAAACAAATATACTCTATTTCTCACAATTCCTTCAATGTGTATTGGTGTAAATAACCTATTATTATAAACAATGTAAACTTCAGATTCTGCTAATATTCAATATTACCAATGTAAAATATTGGTAATGTACAAAAGCACACAATTTTAAAGAGTTAAATCAAATACATGTAATGCAAATAAGTTGAAGTAAAACAGTCTTCCAGGGTCTAGTGGTGAAGGCAGTGTCCACATTGAAAGTGGGAGGACAAACAGTCAATCTCCAGTGGGGCTGTCCGATTATCGCGCTCACTTCTCACCAATGCGGGTTTGATCCTTAGACCGGGAAGTATGCAAGATGGTAAGGTGTTTGCCAGATCGGACAGGTGAGTTTTCTGTGGGTACTCCCGTTTCCTCCCACACGAATGATCACATTTACGCTTTCATCCTCACCAACGATAGTGATTAATATGAGTTGTAAAAACTTGCTTCCCAACCGTAAAATAAAGTTTTTAAAAAAATAGTGAAAATTAGCCAGAACGTTCCGCTGATCAGGCTGTATGCTTTTTGCTATTCGGATAGTGGAGCTAAAACACTTGCCTGAATAGCAAACGAATATAAATCCTGATCAGACGCGGCGTACGCTGCAGCTGATCTGGATCTATGTTATTTGCAAATGTGTATTTATTTACTCAGCATGCAAAGAGCTAATGTATTTATAGCTTACATTAAATTCTTTGGCTCTACTGTCAGATAACTTGCCAGCTTTTGGCTTTGCTGGATCTATAAACAAGAACATAACACAGTTATTACGTTTTTATAATTTACAATTTAGTACAGAATATTATAAGCCTCATGTAATGTTGTAACATGAATGCTGGGGCGACGAGTGTTTAAAACGTTTATATACATTGTTTAAAACGTTTATATTAGGGATGGCAACGAACATTCGACTATTCGAATATTCGCTCGAACGTCCGAATATCCGAATACTATTCCTGTATTCGAATATTCGGGGAAAATGTATAATATTTGCAAAAATGATATAAACTGTCATATATCCGATACGTTGCTTTCTTTTACAATTTGAAGCCATCATAAAACCTTCCAATACAAAAGAAATTGCCCCAGGATGTTTGAATAAACAATGTTGTGGTTGCATCCATGGCAAGTGTTAATTGACACTTTGCCATGTAATTGGATAATTACAGTAGGAGCTAAGGTGTTTAATTATGATGTCAAAACTGTTTAGACGAGAAAATTCCTTTGAAATATTACAGACAAGCTGCAACATCCACCCCGTGTTTCTTAAATTTATAATTAACTGCTCAATATAACCCAAAAGTACTATATAAAATACGATCTTTATGATGTTGTCCTCTAAAATATGCCGCCCACGTTTGGATAGACTACATCGCGCAAGAAAACTGCTAGGTGCAAATTGGATTTAACAGATTCGGGTACAAGATGTGTGTATGTGTTTTACGTTTACTTATCGTCGCTACCGGTTGCCATATGAGCGACGCCTCCTGAAGAGATTAGTCATTTTAGATTTTTGGAGGACAGTGCAATGATACAGACAGACACCCATTCCAGAGTCTCCTCTGGTTCTTTTACGTGCACAGTGTAAAGCAACGACACAAGACCTCGGTTTAACATCACATCTGAAAGAATGTTAATTTTATTAGGGTAACGGGCATATGGGCAACCGGTAGCGACGATAATTAAACGTAAAGCACACAAAGTGTTTGCCAGTATTTCTAATGTAATTTCTGAACAAACATCTTTCTTCAAGTGGAGCTCTTATCTTCTGTATATCTAATGTCTGCAAGTATTTCTAAACCAAATGTCATTGCAAGTATTTTCTGAACAAACCTCTTTCTTCAAGTGAAGCTCTTATCTTCTGTATATCTAATGTCTGCAAGTATTTCTAAACTAATTGTCATTGCAAGTATTTTCTGAACAAACCTTTTTCTTCAAGTTGAGCTCTTATCTTCTTGATGTCTTGTTTCAAACATGCAACCTTCTCCTCCAGCTCAGAACATGACATGCATTCTGTATCCATTGTTATGTTGAAACTTTCGGAGTAGTTGCTGCCCCCACTGTCCGATAGAGCTCGGTAAGCTGATCTCTTCTCACTTACTGTTTCAGAAAGTATATGTTTAACCCTTTACTCCACATACAAATAGCTTCATCTGCTACCCCATGTCCACACAATACACAGTATTATAAACTAAAACTTGATCATTATATATCGCACATTCTAATAATGTAACAGTTGATTACAGAACTTTGCTTGTATTCAGATTAATACAACCATCACATATTTTCTTGTATGTAACACACATGTAATACAACATTGAAGGATTCTGATTTGTCGCGGCATGGTAGCTTGCTTTATACATTCAACATATTAATATATTGTTTATGTTTATTTGTTGAAAATCAACTGCTTAACCCTTTCCCTCATAGAGGTTTAGGTTAATATACTATTATATCTCCATACAAATGACAGCCATTTAGCTTTTATGCAGCGGATAAGTAGTCGCCATATCTATCCCACCTCCATAGATATTACTGGAACTACATGAGATTGTGGCCTATATTATGAACATTGGTTTGGCTACTACTTTGTAAATGTATGTCGTATTGGTAATGGTGTCAAGAAGTGCTTCTATGAGGGAAAGGGTTAAATCAATAAAATGCACTAGCGACATATATATATATATATACTATAGTGGTTAAAACTATCGTTCGATCCCCCGTCTGACACTAATAAAATTAACAGTTTTTCAGATGGGACTCACGTCGGTACTGTACACCGTGCACGTAAAAGAACCAGAGGAAACCCTGGAATGGGTCTCTGTCTGCATCATGCACTATCCTCCAAAATCTAAAATAACTAATCCCTTCAGGAGGCGTCGCTCATATGGGCAAACGGTAGCGACGATAAATAAACGTAACACACACATAACACTATTGTGTGGTTTTGTATGATTATCAGGGACACACAGATGCACCTTACTGATTGCATTGAGCTGTAATAAGGTTCAAAAGTATACTGGCAAACATAAACATTTTTTTCCTTCAAATTTATGGTTGTTTTTCCTGTGGTAATGTGAAAAAAAGATCTTATACTCATGGTGATGTAGTGTTCAGTGGATGTAGTGTTCAGTGGATGTAGTGTTCAGTGGATGTAGTGTTCAGTGGATGTAGTGTTCAGTGGATGTAGTGTTCAGTGGATGTAGTGTTCAGTAGATGTAGTGTTCAGTGGATGTAGTGTTCAGTGGATGTAGTGTTCAGTAGATGTAGTGTTCAGTGGATGTAGTGTTCAGTAGATGTGGTGATTTCATACAATATTTTATAAAACTCGTTTTGGAATTTTGCTATAAAGCTCGCCTAAACTCGTTTCATAAAATATGCCATATTGGTATGAAAACTGCACTCATATAAGATCCTACATACAGTCTTCCCGAAATCCGTATGACCGCCTGACATGTCAGACAAAAAATCCTTCGGTCAGACAAAATATATTGAAAGTTTAAGTGCATTTTAATCATTTGTGACAAATTGTCTGACCGGTGTCAGACAAACTCTGGCAAAGTTTCGTGAAGACTACATACAATCAATCGTCAATGGAAAATATAGACAAGTGATATATTTCAGGGATCATTCTAGAGGGCGATGTGGGCGAAATAGTCGCCCTAGGGACCCTGACAACGCCCTCTGGGGGCCCCACTTCTCCCTAAAAAATAAAATTTTTGGTTTTACGATTTTCAAACAAAACTTTGTCTAGTAAGATACACTGGCCCATTATAAAGCACTCCTTCTATTCAAATGTTGTATTTAATGGTTGTACTGTGCATTTTAACTCTATTTTGGAGAAGTATATTAAAGAACACCATTTAAGGAAGCGATCACAGGCTTTCTCACTTCTCCCAAAAATTCTGACCTACAATGAACCCTGGTATTTGCTGCATTAGCTTCATACAGATCTTATTCCAAGTGAACAGGCCTGCCATTTCTATAGCGATTAATGCAAAAATGCAAGCCAAAATAACTGCTATTTTCATTGTTAGTGGTCACATTACCACAATTACAGGACTTGTGCACATTCACAGTTCAGCAGTGTCAAAAACTACAACTACCGGAAAGTTTCCAGTGAATTTACGATATTACTAATGAGCTATTAATAGTCGGCAACTTGGGATGCTTACCGATGATATATAGACAATTCGATTATCGGCACATAAATATACGACTACGTATATGACGACACAAATCGTAGTGACAGTAAATGGACTATCATCGTGAATTGAAGCGTTTCTGTTATCTCGGGGGCTTTATTCAATGTGTGCGTACTTCGCCTCTGTGGTCGAGTGGTTACGGTTGCTAACTTGTATACCACTGATGGTCACATGTTCGAGCCCCACTCAGGCCGTGTCTCATTTATATGAAAAGTTTGGCAGTTTCTTAATGAGGTTGGTGCACTAAGTACTGGTTAACATCAGGTGCCTGCCCTTGGCAGTTTCTTAATGAGGTTGGTGCACTAAGTACTGGTTAACATCAGGTGCCTGCCCTTGGCAGTTTCTTAATGAGGTTGGTGCACTAAGTACTGGTTAGCATCTAGTGCCTGCCCTTGGCAGTTTCTTAATGAGGTTGGTGCACTAAGTACTGGTTAGCATCTAGTGCCTGCCCTTGGCAGTTTCTTAATGAGGTTGGTGCACTAAGTACTGGTTAGCATCTAGTGCCTGCCCGTGGCAGTTTCTTAATGAGGTTGGTGCACTAAGTACTGGTTAACATCAGGTGCCTGCCCAGGAAACGTGTTGTAAGAGGCAATAAATATAGCCCAAAATGGTGCTGATGTAGGCGTAAAACCAGACAAACAATCAATGTACTGGTATGCATTATTAGGCATCAGTTTAATACACCCCAATAAACACCACAACACATTCAGTCATAAATTAACATCTCGCAATTACATGAAACTTCCTCCTCTGGAAATGCGAATACACTAGTCTACTACCGTTACAATTCTGAATGGGAATACACTAGTCTACTACCGTTACAATTCTGAATGGGAATACACTAGTCTACTACCGTTACAATTCTGAATGGGAATACACTAGTCTACTACCGTTACAATTCTGAATGGGAATACACTAGTCTACTACCGTTACAATTCTGAATGGGAATACACTAGTCTACTACCGTTACAATTCTGAATGGGAATACACTAGTCTACTACCGTTACAATTCTGAATGGGAATACACTAGTCTACTACCGTTACAATTCTGAATCAGACACAGGTTATGGTGAACCTCGTACAAATGATTCTTTTCTTCAAAATACAGATATTGCAATGTTTCAGATAATGGTAGTAAAAACTTTTCAGATTTACTTTATTTAACCCTATGCTCCACATAAACACCATACAACATGTTTATAGCTTCCCACATATAGCCGCGAGTTCCTCACCATTGTAGCGGATTCCACACCATTATAGCGGGTTCCACACCATTGTAGCAGGTTCCACACCATTATAGCAGGTTTCACACCATTATAGCGGGTTCCACACCATTGTAGCGGGTTCCACACCATTATAGCAGGTTCCACACCATTATAGCGGGTTCCACACCATTGTAGCGGGTTCCACACCATTATAGCAGGTTCCACACCATTATAGCAGGTTCCACACCATTATAGCGGGTTCCACACCATTATAGCGGGTTCCACACCATTATAGCGGGTTCCACACCATTATAGCGGGTTCCACACCATTATAGCGGGTTCCACACCATCGTAGCGGGTTCCACACCATTATAGCGGGTTCCACACCATTATAGCAGGTTCCACACCATTATAGCGGGTTCCACACCATTGTAGCGGGTTCCACACCATTATAGCAGGTTCCACACCATTATAGTGGGTTCCACACCATTGTAGCGGTTCCACACCATTATAGCAGGTTCCACACCATTATAGCAGGTTCCACACCATTATAGCGGGTTCCACACCATTATAGCAGGTTCCACACCATTATAGCGGGTTCCACACCATTATAGCGGGTTCCACACCATTATAGCGGGTTCCACACCATCGTAGCGGGTTCCACACCATTATAGCAGGTTCCACACCATTATAGCGTGTTCCACACCATTGTACATGTTCCACACCATTATAGCATGTTCCACACCATTATAGCGGTTCATCACCATTATAGCGGGCTCCACACCATTGTAGCGGGTTCCACACCATTATAGCATGTTCCACACCATTATAGCATGTTCCACACCATTATAGCGGGTTCCACACCATTATAGCGGGCTCCACACCATTGTAGCGGGTTCCACACCATTATAGCATGTTCCACACCATTATAGCGGGTTCCACACCATTATAGCGGGCTCCACAACCATTATAGCATGTTCCACACCATTATAGCGGGTTCCACACCATTATAGCGGGCTCCACACCATTGTAGCGGGTTCCACACCATTGTAGCGGGTTCCACACCATTATAGCGGGCTCCACACCATTGTAGCGGGTTCCACACCATTGTAGCGGGTTCCATGTAGTGTTCAGTGGATGTAATGTTTAATATATGTAGTCAAAAAAGCATTACCAAACAAAACAAATTAAAGATACGAAACAATTTAAAGGTAATGACTTTTTATTGAAATGACATCCAAGGTGAAACCGTGAACTATTTCTTTCAATTGACATGAAAACCAATAACAACAATTTGCTCAATAAAATAGAGGAGTTGAACCAAATGGCAGAATGAGAATTTATAGTACCAAACATGTGTAGCGTGAAACAACGGAGACAAGCTGCACACACAATCCTCGATTAGTTCCAGTCTTTTAGTGTAGTGGCGGTTTAGTGAACACTCAAACATCATGCCCAAAGCCCTACCTTCAACTCCGGCCAGCTGAGCACAGAATGCACGGTTAGTTTGCGTAGTACTGTGGCGGAAGGGTCATGAACACTCAAATTTCATGCCCGTGGCGCAACCTTCGACCCCTGCCAGCTATATTATAAGCACTGAATGCCCGATTAGTTTAAGTTTTTTACTATGACAGAGGGGTCGTTAACACTCACAACATCATGCCCGTGCTCAACCGTTGTCTCCGGCCAGTTCAGCTCTGAATGCACGATCAATTTGTGTTTCTTCAGATGGTGTGACAGTCGGAACTTCTTCAAGCAAACGTCGCATGTGTGCGGCATCTCCTCAGTATGAGTGAATAAGTTGTGTCCAAGCTCAACCGTTGTCTCCAGCCAGTTCAGCTCTGAATGCACGATCAATTTGTGTTTCTTCAGATGGTGTGACAGTCGGAACTTCTTCAAGCAAACGTCGCATGTGTGCGGCTTCTCCCCAGTATGAGTCAATAAGTGGCGTCCAAGGTCCCTCTTGCTACCAAAGCCCCTTCCACAGAAAGGACAAACAGCTGAACGGTTTAGTATGGCAGCTGCTGCTGTGCTGGAATCACTCTTGAACACTGTGGACAAGCTGGAATCTTGAAGCCAGAATTGCCCTTGTGTTTGGTAGGAACCAGAGTCTAGCCAAGTTCTAGCAGATTGGGTAGCGTATTCTCCATATCTGCTTAGATCTGAAAACATATAGGAATGTTTAACACAGATATCATTGGAACCACTGTCCACATTGTTTGAACATAATGGAGATGTTGCTTGGAATCACTGTCCACATTGTTTGAACATAATGGAGATGTTGCTTGGAATCACTGTCCACATTGTTTGAACATAATGGAGATGTTGCTTGGAATAAGTGTCCCACTGTTTGAACATAATGGAGATGTTGCTTGGAATAAGTGTCCCACTGTTTGAACATAATGGAGATGTTGCTTGGAATAAGTGTCCACACATTTGAATGTAAAGGAACGTTTAATGGAGATGTTGCTTGGAATAAGTGTCCACACATTTGAATGTAAAGGAACGTTTAATGGAGATGTTGCTTGGAATAAGTGTCCACACATTTGAATGTAAAGGAACGTTTAATGGAGATGTTGCTTGGAATAAGTGTCCACACATTTGAATGTAAAGGAACGTTTAATGGAGATGTTGCTTGGAATAAGTGTCCACACATTTGAATGTAAAGGAACGTTTAATGGAGATGTTGCTTGGAATAAGTGTCCACACATTTGAATGTAAAGGAACGTTTAATGGAGATGTTGCTTGGAATAAGTGTCCACACATTTGAATGTAAAGGAACGTTTAATGGAGATATTGCTTGGAATAAGTGTCCACACATTTGAATGTAAAGGAACGTTTAAAGGATAAATGCCTGGATAAACGGGTGATCACCATACACCACTTTAAACTCAGGCAAGCTCAAAACTAGTATTCATAGACATACATAGCATATAACAGTCAAACCTGTCATAAGCAACCAGCCAAGGGAATCACATAGCATATACAGTCAAACCAGTCGTAAGCAGCCAGCCAAGGGAATCACAAGGGAATCACATAGCATATACAGTCAAACCTGTCATAAGCAACCAGCCAAGGGAATCACATAGCATATACAGTCAAACCTGTCGTAAGCAGCCAGCCAAGGGAATCACATAGCATATACAGTCAAACCTGTCGTAAGCAACCAGCCAAGGGAATCACATAGCATATAGTCAAACCTGTCGTAAGCAGCCAGCCAAGGGAATCACATAGCATATACAGTCAAACCTGTCGTAAGCAGCCAGCCAAGGGAATCACATAGCATATACAGTCAAACCAGTTGTAAGCAGCCAGCCAAGGGAATCACATAGCATATACAGTCAAACCTGTCATAAGCAACCAGCCAAGGGAATCACATAGCATATACAGTCAAAGCTGTCATAAGCAACCAGCCAAGGGAATCACATAGCATATACAGTCAAACCTGTCGTAAGCAGCCAGCCAAGGGAATCACATACAGTCAAACCTGTCATAAGCAGCCAGCCAAGGGAATCACAGAAGGTGGCTGTTACTTAATAGAGGTCAAATGTATAATAAAACAACATATTTGGAATCTGGAAACTGGCTGCTTAATACAGGTGACCACTAACACAAGTTTGACTGTAGTTACAATAATTGAATTCACAAAATTCCAATTTGTAAGCAGTACAGTAGAACATATTTTGAAAGCAGTACAGTAGAACATATTTTGAAAGCAGTACAGTATCCTCAAATCGTAATACCTTCGTTAACCCCTAAGTATTTACAATACTGCGCGCGGTCGGTGTTTTCTGACGTCACCAATCAGAAATAGATAGTGTCAATGGTCATGTTCCATATTTGGCAACAACAATGCGCCGTATAAACCTTGTAGGCGTAAGTAATCGGTTATTTTCCTTGGATTGGTATAAAAACATGCCATCTTTCATAATGCAATATTGCATCACCATTTGTCCATTTGATTTACTGCAAAATAGTGACCATTTCCAGTTTTGTTTTGCGTTGTCTGATTTGTTTACCTACCCGTCATTTAATGTGAAGGTCAATATAGACTGGGTTACAATTTTTATTAGTGTAAGGGGAGATAGTTTTGGAGACTTCTCTTATATTGTTTTGAGGTACATACAGTGGTTTACTGTCATCGTCAACTAAACAATGTGTCCTGAAGTGTAGTGTACTTAAAGGAATAGTTTTTAATTTTGTTTAGGTTTATGGCAGTCCACCACCTACAAAGCGAAAGTACAGGCAATATTCATCAACAGCCCTTACAAATGGGCACAGTGTGACCATTGGACCCACCTCATTTACTGTTCAAAAGTCAGGTTTACATGATTAGGTGATGATTTCAGGTGTCCACATGTGAAAATGCTTGTTAAACTGTGAAAGTGTTCACTGTGAAAAGAAATATTCATCAAAATAATAGAAATGATCATTATGCTGCACAAAACGTGTTCGTTTTATATTTACACTCATTCGATGTTATGCAAAATTGATTTTCTGAAAGGTCACGAAAACTCCGGTACCAGTCACCACAGATGTCGATTTCGGGTCATGGTAAAAATGACAGCGCCCGTTGTTATTTACGTAGTCATATTCATTTCTAATTCTTTGGAATAAAAGAGGAACGTTACTTTATTTACATCATACATTTAGAAACTATGTAGTTTTAAGATTCGTTTTGTTGAATGCCGATCATTTCTTATCATAACGGAAACCGGAAACTCAGTAGAACTTATTTGGAAAGCAGTACAGTAGAACATATTTTGAAAGCAGTACAGTAAAACTTATTTGGAAAGCAGTACTTCTTCTTCTTGTCGTTTGCGAATCACATGGACAAGCCAGCAGCAAACACGAAATGGGCCGTCCTCCTCAGATCCTCCCGGCAGCCATGTAACTTCGTCTGGAGAGAAGTATCTGTTGCCCAGGTTGTTTTCCTCAGCCCATGAAGATTGGGACACTCCTGGAGGATGTGTTCTGCAGTCTGGTCCCCTATTTTGCAGCTGCAGGCAGTTGATGGAGCTAGTCCAAGCTTCCGACACATGGAAGTTCAGGCGGTTATGCCCTGTTCTAAGCCGGAATATCGTGACTTGCTCCTGTCTGGTGAGAAGGTGGTAGTCATCCTTCTCGACTGTTGACTTTGATGCAGATTTGATTATGGTGCATTTCTCCTTGTAAGTCAAGGAAAGCAGTACAGTAGAATTTATTTTGAAAGCAGTACAGTAGAACATATTTTGAAAGCAGTACAGTAGAACATATTTGGAAAGCAGTACAGTAGAACATATTTGGAAAGCAGTACAGTAGAACATATTTGGAAAGCAGTACAGTAGAACATATTTGGAAAGCAGTACAATAGAACTTATTTTGAAAGCAGTACAGTAGAACATATTTGGAAAGCAGTACAATAGAACTTATTTTGAAAGCAGTACAGTAGAACATATTTTGAAAGCAGTACAGTAGAACATATTTGGAAAGCAGTACAGTAGAACATATTTGGAAAGCAGTACAGTAGAACATATTTGGAAAGCAGTACAGTAGAACATATTTGGAAAGCAGTACAGTAGAACATATTTGGAAAGCAGTACAGTAGAACATATTTGGAAAGCAGTACAGTAGAACTTATTTGGAAAGCAGTACAGTAGAACTTATTTGGAAAGCAGTACAGTAGAACTTATTTGGAAAGCAGTACAGTAGAACATATTTGGAAAGCAGTACAGTAGAACTTATTTGGAAAGCAGTACAGTAGAACTTATTTGGAAAGCAGTACAGTAGAACTTATTTGGAAAGCAGTACAGTAGAACATATTTGGAAAGCAGTACAGTAGAACTTATTTGGAAAGCAATACAGTAGAACTTATTTGAAAAAAGTACAGTAGAACATATTTTGTAAGCAGTACAGTAGAACATATGTTGGGAAATTCTTTGTTTTGGGATTTACAGTGCACTAGTCGGATCATACGGCACAATAGAGCACTTTTATTTCATATATCATCATACAGCACAATAGAGCACTTTTATTTCATACATCATTATACGGCACAATAGAGCATTTTTATTTCATATATCATACAGCACAATAGAGCACTTTTATTTCATATATCATACAGCACAATAGAGCATTTTTATTTCATGTATCATCATACGACCCAATAGAGCATTTTTATTTCATATATTAATTATCATACGGCACAATAGAGCACTTTTATTTCATATATCATCATACGGTACAATAGAGCACTTTTATTTCATATATCAAGAAGAAAAGGAAATGGTCACAGCTATTGGAATGACAAGAGATGTAGTAAAACATTCCAATTCCACTAGTGGTCCTTTATAATCATGCAATGGGCAAGGTAATAATACCAATTGTAAATCACGAGCTCCTAAATCAACAGGGTATTTCAGGAAACAGGCAAGTTGGAGCAGATGTCCTAAGACATTATGAATAAAAATATGTATTTATAGTAACATGACATACGGTCAGAGAGCCCTACGTTCAACTCTGGCCAGCTGAGCACAGAATGCACGGTTAGTTTGCGTAGTACTGTGGCGGAAGGGTCATGAACACTCAAATCTCATGCCCGTGGCGCAACCTTCGACCCCTGCCAGCTATACTATAAGCACTGAATGCCTGATTAGTTTAAGTTTTTTACTATGACAGAGGGGTCGTTAACACTCACAACATCATGCCCGTGCTCAACCGTTGTCTCCGGCAAGTTCAGCTCTGAATGCACGATCAATTTGTGTTTCTTCAGATGGTGTGACAGTCGGAACTTCTTCAAGCAAACGTCGCATGTGTGCGGCATCTCCTCAGTATGAGTGAATAAATTGTGTCCAAGCTCAACCGTTGTCTCCGGCCAGTTCAGCTCTGAATGCACGATCAATTTGTGTTTCTTCAGATGGTGAGACAGTCGGAACTTCTTCAAGCAAACGTCGCATGTGTGCGGCTTCTCCCCAGTATGAGTCAATAAGTGGCGTCCAAGGTCTCCCTTACTGCCAAAGCCCCTTCCACAGAACGGACAAATATCTGAATGGTTTAGTATGGTAGCTGCTGCTGTGCTGGAATCACTCTTTAACACTGTCAAAAAGCTGGAATCTTGAAGCCAGAACTGCCCTTGTGTTTGGTAGGAACCAGAGTCTAGCCAAGTTCTAGCAGATTGGGTAGCGTATTCTCCATATCTGCTTAAATCTGAAAACATATAGGAATGTTTAACACAGATATCATTGGAACCACTGTCCACACTGTTTGAACATAATGGAGATGTTGCTTGGAACCACTGTCCACATTGTTTGAACATAATGGAGATGTTGCTTGGAATCACTGTCCACACTGTTAGAACATAATGGAGATGTTGCTTGGAATCACTGTCCCACTGTTTGAACATAATGGAGATGTTGCTTGGAATAAGTGTCCACACATTTGAATGTAAAGGAACGTTTAATGGAGATGTTGCTTGGAATAAGTGTCCACACATTTGAATGTAAAGGAACGTTTAATGGAGATGTTGCTTGGAATAAGTGTCCACACATTTGAATGTAAAGGAACGTTTAATGGAGATGTTGCTTGGAATAAGTGTCCACACATTTGAATGTAAAGGAACGTTTAATGGAGATGTTGCTTGGAATAAGTGTCCACACATTTGAATGTAAAGGAACGTTTAATGGAGATGTTGCTTGGAATAAGTGTCCACACATTTGAATGTAAAGGAACGTTTAATGGAGATGTTGCTTGGAATAAGTGTCCACACATTTGAATGTAAAGGAACGTTTAATGGAGATGTTGCTTGGAATAAGTGTCCACACATTTGAATGTAAAGGAACGTTTAATGGATAAATGCCTGGATAAACGGGTGATCACCATACACCACTTTAAACTCAGGCAAGCTCAAAACTAGTATTCATAGACATACATAGCATATACAGTCAAACCTGTCATAAGCAGCCAGCCAAGGGAATCACATAGCATATACAGTCAAACCTGTCATAAGCAGCCAGCCAAGGGAATCACATAGCATATACAGTCAAACCTGTCATAAGCAACCAGCCAAGGAATCACATAGCATATACAGTCAAACCTGTCATAAGCAGCCAGCCAAGGGAATCACATAGCATATACAGTCAAACCTGTCATAAGCAACCAGCCAAGGGAATCACATAGCATATACAGTCAAACCTGTCATAAGCAACCAGCCAAGGGAATCACATAGCATATACAGTCAAACCTGTCATAAGCAACCAGCCAAGGGAATCACATAGCATATACAGTCAAACCTGTCATAAGCAACCAGCCAAGGGAATCACATAGCATATACAGTCAAACCTGTCATAAGCAGCCAGCCAAGGGAATCACATAGCATATACAGTCAAACCTGTCATAAGCAACCAGCCAAGGGAATCACATAGCATATACAGTCAAACCTGTCATAAGCAGCCAGCCAAGGGAATCACATAGCATATACAGTCAAACCTGTCATAAGCAACCAGCCAAGGGAATCACATAGCATATACAGTCAAACCTGTCATAAGCAACCAGCCAAGGGAATCACATAGCATATACAGTCAAACCTGTCATAAGCAACCAGCCAAGGGAATCACATAGCATATACAGTCAAACCTGTCATAAGCAACCAGCAAAGGGAATCACATAGCATATACAGTCTAACCTGTCATAAGCAACCAGCCAAGGGAATCACATAGCATATACAGTCAAACCTGTCATAAGCAGCCAGCCAAGGGAATCACATAGCATATACAGTCAAACCTGTCATAAGCAACCAGCCAAGGGAATCACATAGCATATACAGTCAAACCTGTCGTAAGCAGCCAGCCAAGGGAATTACATAGCATATACAGTCAAACCTGTCATAAGCAGCCAGCCAAGGGAATCACATAGCATATAGTCAAACCTGTCGTAAGCAGCCAGCCAAGGGAATCACATAGCATATACAATCAAACCTGTTGTAAGCAGCCAGCCAAGGGAATCACATAGCATATACAGTCAAACCTGTCGTAAGCAGCCATAGAGGTCAAATGTATAATAAAACAACATATTTGGAATCGAGGCTTAATAGAGGTGACCACTAACACAAGTTTGACTGTAGTTAAAATAATTGAATTCACAAAATTCCAATTTGAAAGCAGTACAGTAGAACATATTTGGAAAGCAGTACAGTAGAACATATTTGGAAAGCAGTACAGTAGAACATATTTGGAAAGCAGTACAGTAGAACATATTTGGAAAGCAGTACAGTAGAACATATTTGGAAAGCAGTACAGTAGAACATATTTGGAAAGCAGTACAGTATAACTTATTTGGAAAGCAGTACAGTAGAACATATTTGGAAAGCAGTACAGTAGAACATATTTGGAAAGCAGTACAGTAGAACTTATTTTGTAAGCAGTACAGTAGAACATATTTTGGGGAAATCTTGTTTTGGGATTTACGGTGCACTAGTCAGATCATACGGCCCAATAGAGTACTTTTATTTCATATATCATCATACGGCACAATAGAGTATCATACGGCACAATAGAGCACTTTTATTTCATATATCATCATACGCACAATAGAGCACTTTTATTTCATATATCATCATACGGCACAATAGAGCACTTTTATTTCATATATCATCATACGGCACAATAGAGCACTTTTATTTCATATATCATCATACGGCACAATAGAGCACTTTTATTTCATATATCAAGAAGAAAAGGAAATGGTCACAGCTATTGGAATGACAAGAGATGTAGTAAAACATTCCAATTCCACTAGTGGTCCTTTATAATCATGCAATGGGCAAGGTAATAATACCAATTGTAAATCACGAGCTCCTAAATCAACAGGGTATTTCAGGAAACAGGCAAGTTGGAGCAGATGTCCTAAGACATTATGAATAAAAATATGTATTTATAGTAACATGACATACGGTCAGAGAGCACATACATGCTGTATATGGTGGAGAACGACACAGATCCGATAGGAAACACGACCAATCATTTCAAACAATTTATTCCACATATAAAGTCATTCATTTCTATTGTAACTGCCAAAACATAAACTGGTCTCTGCCGATTTCTAATTATAATTTTATCTTTTCATTTATGAGAAACTTCCCTCAGTATGACAAATAAGTCTAAAAATGACAACCATTCTAAACCGAAATATTCCTCTGGTCCAGTGGTTATTGGGTTTCTGAGGTCACTCGGCAGCACATGTGTGTGTGTTTTACATTTATTTATCGTCGCTACCGGTTGCACATATGAGCGACGCCTCCTGAAGAGATGTCATTTTAGATTTTGGAGGATAGTGCATGATACAGACAGAGACCCGTTCCAGAGTCTCCTCTGGTTCTTTTACATGCACTGTGTAAAGCACCGACACGAGACCTCGGTTTAACGTCCCATCTGAAAGACTGTTAATTTTATTAGGGTCAGACGGGGAATCGAACCTGCAATCCCTGGATTACCAGTCCAGCGGCAGCACATGTTGCATACCTTGCTGATTTATCATGAATCAGGACAAGTCTATACAGGCATTAGGTTTTCCACAAACAAAATGTTCACAAGAAAGTATATTACCAGAAATATATATATATATTATATAATAATAGTTGAAAAATATATCACAAACATTTTGTTGGTGCAAAACTCGGTAGTTGTTTTAAATTCAGGAAATGATTGGAATATTTGAAACAATTGTAACATAAATTGATAGTTATGAATGTCCTAGGTGTTATAGTAATTTGATTGGATTATATGTTGATGGTTTCATGGTAAATGTCATTGGATTATATGTTGGTGGTTTCATGGTAAATGTCATTGGATTATATGTTGGTGGTTTCATGGTAAATGTCATTGGATTATATGTTGGTGGTTTCATGGTAAATGTCATTGGATTATATGTTGGTGGTTTCATGGTAAATGTCATTGGATTATATGTTGGTGGTTTCATGGTAAATGTCATTGGATTATATGTTGGTGGTTTCATGGTAAATGTCATTGGATTATATGTTGGTGGTTTCATGGTAAATGTCATTGGATTATATGTTGGTGGTTTCATGGTAAATGTCATTGGATTATATGTTGATGGTTTCATGGTAAATGTCATTGGATTATATGTTGGTGGTTTCATGGTAAATGTCATTGGATTATATGTTGGTGGTTTCTCTCTCCGTCATGATGATGGATTCCAGCAGGGATGAGTTTGAGAGAGAGACTATACTAATGTTGTACAAACTTGTTTCGCAATCGAGCAAAAATAACATTGTATACTAGTAAACTAAATTCCTTTATACGACAATGACGAATGAATTATGCATATTTAGGACATCGTTCCTCAATACTACAACAACCATTAAACTTGAGATCTACAAGTAAACTAGCTGCTAGAACAACATGAATTATTTAAGACATAAAGAAAAGATTCGCTGAATAACTTCCTCACAAAATTCAACAGTCACTACATATTACAGTCAAGCATGTATTAACCCCTTCCCCCAATAGGAGCACCTCTCCACGCCATAACCATTTCCGCATAGATCAGCACATTTAGTATTCAAACAAATCATTAATAAAGATCAAAGCAACATAGTGTATACAACCCTCGTCTCTGCAGGTGGGTTAGAGCAACACATAGTGTATACAACCCTCGTCTCTGCAGGTGGGTTAGAGCAACACATAGTGTATACAACCCTCGTCTCTGCAGGTGGGTTAGAGCAACATAGTGTATACAACCCTCGTCTCTGCAGGTGGGTTAGAGCAACATAGTGTATACAACCCTCGTCTCTGCAGGTGGGTTAGAGCAACATAGTGTATACAACCCTCGTCTCTGCAAGAGATTCTCTATTAACGCTTGGAATATTCTAGACCCCATAGTTTCATGATGCATGTAATATAAGAACATCTAGACCCCATAGTTTCACGACATACATGTATTCTGGGAATATCTAGTCCCCTCAGTTTTATGATGTATTCTCGGAATATCTAGTCCCGATAGTTTATGATGTATTTTCAGAATATCTAGTCCCGATAGTTTATGATGTATTCTCGGAATATCTAGTCCCCTCAGTTTTATGATGTATTCTCGGAATATCTAGTCCCCGATAGTTTTATGATGTATTCTCGGAATATCTAGTCCCGATAGTTTTATGATGTATTCTCGGAATATCTAGTCCCGATAGTTTTATAATGTATTCTCGGAATATCTAGTCCCGATAGTTTATGATGTATTCTCGGAATATCTAGTCCCGATAGTTTTATGATGTATTCTCGGAATATCTAGTCCCGATAGTTTTATGATGTATTCTCGGAATATCTAGTCTCGATAGTTTTATGATGTATTCTCGTAATATCTAATCCCAATAGTTTTATGATGTATTCTCGGAATATCTAGTCTCGTAAAGTGAATCACTTCTTCATAAAGATGTATAGCTCGGTATCACTCGGAGCTTTCTTATGGACTAGCACAATGTGCTCCTTCAAGTGATGTTTCAGACGGAAGTCCTTGCTACACAGCGAGCACTTAAACAACCTCTCGCCAGTATGCACCGAGTAGTGTCTAGTCAGATGCTGTCTTTGATAATATATTTGGCCACAAAATTCACACGCAAATGCACATTTTGGTAGTTGTTTTTTCAACGGAGGATATTCTTCATGATGCAGTCGACTGTCTGCACCAAAGCTTTCCATTTCAGGGTAGATGTAACTGTTATCTGTGGTGGTATTAATCAAATTGTCCCTAATGGTACGAGAAGAACCAGTCTGTCTTGTAAGTGAAGAATCAGTCAAATGTGTTGAAAGTGAACCAGAGGTAGAGCGGGCGATTTTCCAGCTATTAAAAATCCCGTCTGGATTCCGGTCCGATGATAGAGCTCTATTCTCTAATCGGGATACCGAACCTTCAAAAGTACCATATTCTGAAAAGATTAACAAAAGATGTTTGAAGTTTTTGACAAATGGTTTCACTAACAGTGACAAAATTCTGTGACACTGAGCAAAACAGTGATGGAATTCTGTCACATAGAGTAAAGATTCTAGTTAACCACATGCGAGTGTCACAGCTGGAAAATATGCTGGGCAACATCAATAATCCTGTAAACTAGAATCATTTCATGCTGTGACATAATTATATTCACCCACAAAACATTAGCTGCTGTGACACTATATGAAATGAAGTAATAATTTCGTTATTTTTGGTGGGTAGTGCAAAACATATAAAATACAACTAATTGATGATTGTATTAAATGTCTTCACCCATTCCTCCTTGTTCATTACGTGCATGCGGATTGTATATGTACAGTTACAGTGTGTGCATTACGTGCATGCGGATTGTATATGTACAGTTACAGGGTGTTCATTACATGCATGCGGATTGTATATGTACAGTTACAGTGTGTGCATTACGTGCATGCGGATTGTATATGTACAGTTACAGGGTGTTCATTACATGCATGCGGATTGTATATGTACAGTTACAGGGTGTGCATTATGTGCATGCGGATTGTATATGTACAGTTACAGGGTGTGCATTACGTGCATGCGGATTGTATATGTACAGTTACAGGGTGTTCATTACATGCATGCGGATTGTATATGTACAGTTACAGGGTGTGCATTACATGCATGCGGATTGTATATGTACAGTTACAGTGTGTGCATTACATGCATGCGGATTGTATATGTACAGCTACAGGGTGTTCTTACATGCATGCGGATTTTATATGTACAGTTACAGGGTGTTCTTACATGCATGCGGATTTTATAGTTACAGTGTGTGCATTACGTGCATGCGGATTGTATATGTACAGTTACAGGGTGTGCATTACGTGCATGCGGATTGTATATGTACAGTTACAGGGTGTGCATTACGTGCATGCGGATTGTATATGTACAGTTACAGGGTGTTCTTACATGCATGCGGATTGTATATGTACAGCTACAGGGTGTTCATTACGTGCATGCGGATTGTATATGTACAGTTACAGGGTGTTCTTACATGCATGCAGATTGTATATGTACAGCTACAGGGTGTTCATTACGTGCATGCGGATTTTATATGTACAGTTACAGGGTGTTCTTACATGCATGCGGATTGTATATGTACAGTTACAGTGTGTGCATTACATGCATGCAGATTGTATATGTACAGTTACAGGGTGTTCATTACGTGCATGCGGATTGTATATGTACAGTTACAGGGTGTTCTTACATGCATGCGGATTGTATATGTACAGTTACAGGGTGTTCTTACATGCATGCGGATTGTATATGTACAGTTACAGGGTGTTCATTACGTGCATGCGGATTGTATATGTACAGTTACAGGGTGTTCATTACATGCATGCGGATTTTATATGTACAGTTACAGGGTGTTCCTACATGCATGCGGATTTTATAGTTACAGTGTGTGCATTACATGCATGCGGATTGTATATGTACAATGTGTGTGCATTACATGCATGCGGATTGTATATGTACAGTTACAGGGTGTTCATTACGTGCATGTGGATTGTATATGTACAGTTACAGGGTGTTCTTACATGCATGCGGATTGTATATGTACAGTTACAGTGTGTGCATTACATGCATGCGGATTGTATATGTACAGTTACAGGGTGTTCATTACGTGCATGCGGATTGTATATGTACAGTTACAGGGTGTTCCTACATGCATGCGGATTGTATAAGTTACAGTGTGTGCATTACATGCATGCGGATTGTATATGTACAGTTACAGGGTGTTCATTACATGCATGCGGATTGTATATGTACAGTTACAGGGTGTGCATTACATGCATGCGGATTGTATATGTACAGTTACAGTGTGTGCATTACATGCATGCGGATTGTATATGTACAGTTACAGGGTGTTCATTACGTGCATGCGGATTGTATATGTACAGTTACAGGGTGTTCTTACATGCATGCGGATTGTATATGTACAGTTACAGGGTGTTCATTACATGCATGCGGATTGTATATGTACAGTTACAGGGTGTTCTTACATGCATGCGGATTGTATATGTACAGTTACAGTGTGTGCATTACATGCATGCGGATTGTATATGTACAGTTACAGGGTGTGCATTACGTGCATGCGGATTGTATATGTACAGTTACAGTGTGTGCATTACATGCATGCGGATTGTATATGTACAGTTACAGGGTGTGCATTACATGCATGCGGATTGTATATGTACAGTTACAGGGTGTGCATTACATGCATGCGGATTGTATATGTACAGTTACAGGGTGTGCATTACGTGCATGCGGATTGTATATGTACAGTTACAGTGTGTGCATTACATGCATGCGGATTGTATATGTACAGTTACAGGGTGTGCATTACATGCATGCGGATTGTATATGTACAGTTACAGGGTGTGCATTACATGCATGCGGATTGTATATGTACAGTTACAGGGTGTGCATTACGTGCATGCGGATTGTATATGTACAGTTACAGTGTGTGCATTACATGCATGCGGATTGTATATGTACAGTTACAGGGTGTGCATTACATGCATGCGGATTGTATATGTACAGTTACAGTGTGTGCATTACGTGCATGCGGATTGTATATGTACAGTTACAGGGTGTTCTTACATGCATGCGGATTGTATATGTACAGTTACAGGGTGTTCATTACGTGCATGCGGATTGTATATGTACAGTTACAGGGTGTTCTTACATGCATGCGGATTGTATATGTACAGTTACAGGGTGTGCTGTGTCATAAGCCATATTGTCATCACACAAAACAGATTCAACAAGGTCACTCGCTAAACAGAATTTAGCAGTTGGCGTCAAAACTTTCAATCACATCAACCCATAATTCATTTATTACACTCAAGAGAAACATTCTTATAGACCTGTAAAAGACCTACAATAGATCTTCGAATATCCAGGGTAGGCCCTGACGTTGCTAACTCTTTTGAAGAAGAATCAGTCAAATGTGTTGAAAGTGAACCAGAGGTAGAGCGGGAGATTTTTCCAGGTATTAAAGTGCTCTGCTGGATCCCGGTCTGATAATAGAGCTCTGCTCTGCTGGATCCCAGTCTGATGATAGAGCTCTGCTCTGCTGGATTCAGGTCTGATGATAGAGCTCTGCTCTGCTGGATCCCGGTCTGATGACAGAGCTCTATTCTCTAATTGGGATACCAAATGTTCAATACTACCATATTCTGAGATGGAGAAAAAATGTTTGACGTTTTAACAAATGGTAAGTGACAGAAGTGTGTAGACATTATCTGTACCATAGGAAGTGTGTGGACATTATCTGTACCATGTTATAGGAAGTGTGTGGACATTATCTGTACCATAGGAAGTGTGTGGACATTATCTGTACCATGTTACATGAAGTGTGTGGACATTATCTGTACCATAGGAAGTGTGTGGACATTATCTGTACCATGTTACAGGAAGTGTGTGGACATTATCTGTACCATAGGAAGTGTGTGGACATTATCTGTACCATGTTACAGGATGTGTGTGGACATTATCTGTACCATGTTACAGGAAGTGTGTGGACATTATCTGTACCATAGGAAGTGTGTGGACATTATCTGTACCATGGGAAGTGTGTGGACATTATCTCTACCATGTTACAGGACGTGTGTGGACATTATCTGTACCATAGGAAGTGTGTGGACATTATATGTACCATAGGAAGTGTGTGGACATTATCTGTACCATGTTATAGGAAGTGTGTGGACATTATCTGTACCATGTTACAGGAAGTGTGTGGACATTATCTGTACCATGTTACAGGAAGTGTGTGGACATTATCTGTACCATGTTATAGGAAGTGTGTGTACATTATCTGTACCATAGGAAGTGTGTGGACATTCTCTGTACCATGTTACAGGAAGTGTGTGGACATTATCTGTACCATAGGAAGTGTGTGGACATTATCTGTACCATGTTATAGGAAGTGTGTGGACATTATCTGTAGCATAGGAAGTGTGTGGACATTATCTGTACCATGTTACAGGAAGTGTGTGGACATTATCTGTACCATGTTATAGGAAGTGTGTGTACATTATCTGTACCATAGGAAGTGTGTGGACATTCTCTGTACCATGTTACAGGAAGTGTGTGGACATTATCTGTACCATAGGAAGTGTGTGGACATTATCTGTACCATGTTATAGGAAGTGTGTGGACATTATCTGTAGCATAGGAAGTGTGTGGACATTATCTGTACCATGTTACAGGAAGTGTGTGGACATTATCTGTACCATGTTATAGGAAGTGTGTGTACATTATCTGTACCATAGGAAGTGTGTGGACATTCTCTGTACCATAGGAAGTGTGTGGACATTATCTGTACCATAGGAAGTGTGTGGACATTATCTGTACCAGTTATAGGAAGTGTGTGGACATTATCTGTACCATGTTACAGGAAGTGTGTGGACATTATCTGTACCATGTTATAGGAAGTGTGTGGACATTATCTGTACCATGTTACAGGAAGTGTGTGGACATTATCTGTACCATGTTACAGGAAGTGTGTGGACATTATCCGTACCATAGGAAGTGTGTGGACATTATCTGTACCATGTTATAGGAAGTGTGTGGACATTCTCTGTACCATGTTACAGGAAGTGTGTGGACATTATCTGTACCATGTTGTAGGAAGTGTGTGGACATTATCTGTACCAAGTTACAGGAAGTGTGTGGACATTATCTGTACCATGTTACAGGAAGTGTGTGGACATTCTCTGTACCATAGGAAGTGTGTGGACATTATCTGTACCATAGGAAGTGTGTGGACATTCTCTGTACCATAGGAAGTGTGTGGACATTATCTGTACCATAGGAAGTGTGTGGACATTCTCTGTACCATAGGAAGTGTGTGGACATTATCTGTACCATGTTACAGGACGTGTGTGGACATTATCTGTACCATGTTACAGGACGTGTGTGGACATTATCTGTAGCATAGGAAGTGTGTGGACATTATCTGTACCATAGGAAGTGTGTGGACATTATCTGTACCATGTTACAGGACGTGTGTGGACATTATCTGTACCATAGGAAGTGTGTGGACATTATCTGTACCATGTTACAGGAAGTGTGTGGACATTATCTGTACCATGTTATAGGAAGTGTGTGGACATTATCTGTACCATAGGAAGTGTGTGAACATTATCTGTACCATGTTACAGGAAGTGTGTGGACATTATCTGTAGCATAGGAAGTGTGTGGACATTATCTGTACCATAGGAAGTGTGTGGACATTATCTGTACCATGTTACAGGAAGTGTGTGGACATTATCTGTACCATGTTATAGGAAGTGTGTGGACATTATCTGTACCATAGGAAGTGTGTGGACATTATCTGTACCATGTTACAGGAAGTGCGTGGACATTCTCTGTACCATGTTATAGGAAGTGTGTGGACATTATCTGTACCATAGGAAGTATGTGGACATTATCTGTACCATGTTACAGGAAGTGTGTGGACATTATCTGTACCATGTTACAGGAAGTGTGTGGACATTATCTGTACCATGTTACAGGAAGTGTGTGGACATTATCTGTACCATGTTACAGGAAGTGTGTGGACATTATCTGTACCATAGGAAGTGTGTGGACATTATCTGTACCATAGGAAGTGTGTGGACATTATCTGTACCATAGGAAGTGTGTGGACATTCTCTGTACCATGTTACAGGAAGTGTGTGGACATTATCTGTACCATAGGAAGTGTGTGGACATTATCTGTACCATGTTATAGGAAGTGTGTGGACATTATCTGTAGCATAGGAAGTGTGTGGACATTATCTGTACCATGTTACATGAAGTGTGTGGACATTATCTGTACCATAGGAAGTGTGTGGACATTATCTGTAGCATAGGAAGTGTGTGGACATTATCTGTACCATAGGAAGTGTGTGGACATTATCTGTACCATGTTACAGGAAGTGTGTGGACATTATATGTACCATAGGAAGTGTGTGGACATTATCTGTACATGTTATAGGAAGTGTGTGGACATTATCTGTACCATGTTACAGGAAGTGTGTGGACATTATCTGTACCATGTTATAGGAAGTGTGTGGACATTATCTGTACCATGTTACAGGAAGTGTGTGGACATTATATGTACCATAGGAAGTGTGTGGACATTATCTGTACCATAGGAAGTGTGTGGACATTATCTGTACCAGTTATAGGAAGTGTGTGGACATTATCTGTACCATGTTACAGGAAGTGTGTGGACATTATCTGTACCATGTTATAGGAAGTGTGTGGACATTATCTGTACCATGTTACAGGAAGTGTGTGGACATTATCTGTACCATGTTACAGGAAGTGTGTGGACATTATCTGTACCATAGGAAGTGTGTGGACATTATCTGTACCATGTTATAGGAAGTGTGTGGACATTCTCTGTACCATGTTACAGGAAGTGTGTGGACATTATCTGTACCATGTTGTAGGAAGTGTGTGGACATTATCTGTACCAAGTTACAGGAAGTGTGTGGACATTATCTGTACCATGTTACAGGAAGTGTGTGGACATTCTCTGTACCATAGGAAGTGTGTGGACATTATCTGTACCATAGGAAGTGTGTGGACATTCTCTATACCATAGGAAGTGTGTGGACATTATCTGTACCATAGGAAGTGTGTGGATTCTCTGTAGGAATGTGTGGACATTATCTGTACCATAGGAAGTTGGACATTATCTGTACCATAGGAAGTGTGTGGACATTATCTGTACCATGTTACAGGACGTGTGTGGACATTATCTGTACCATAGGAAGTGTGTGGACATTATCTGTACCATGTTACAGGAAGTGTGTGGACATTATCTGTACCATGTTATAGGAAGTGTGTGGACATTATCTGTACCATAGGAAGTGTGTGGACATTATCTGTACCATGTTACAGGAAGTGTGTGGACATTATCTGTACCATAGGAAGTGTGTGGACATTATCTGTACCATAGGAAGTGTGTGGACATTATCTGTACCATGTTACAGGAAGTGTGTGGACATTATCTGTACCATGTTATAGGAAGTGTGTGGACATTATCTGTACCATAGGAAGTGTGTGGACATTATCTGTACCATGTTACAGGAAGTGGACATTCTCTGTACCATGTTATAGGAAGTGTGTGGACATTATCTGTACCATAGGAAGTGTGTGGACATTATCTGTACCATGTTACAGGAAGTGTGTGGACATTATCTGTACCATGTACAGGAAGTGTGTGGACATTATCTGTACCATGTTACAGGAAGTGTGTGGACATTATCTGTACCATGTTACAGGAAGTGTGTGGACATTATCTGTACCATAGGAAGTGTGTGGACATTATCTGTACCATAGGAAGTGTGTGGACATTATCTGTACCAATAGGAAGTGTGTGGACATTATCTGTACCATGTTACAGAAGTGTGTGGACATTATCTGTACCTACAGAAGTGTGTGTACATATCTGTACCATAGGAAGTGTGTGGACATTATCTGTACCATGTTATAGGAAGTGTGTGGACATTATCTGTACCATGTTATAGGAAGTGTGTGTACATTATCTGTACCATAGGAAGTGTGTGGACATTATCTGTACCATGTTACAGGAAGTGTGTGGACATTATCTGTACCATGTTACAGGAAGTGTGTGGACATTCTCTGTACCATGTTATAGGAAGTGTGTGGACATTATCTGTACCATGTTACAGGAAGTGTGTGGACATTATCTGTACCATAGGAAGTGTGTGGACATTATCTGTACCATAGGAAGTGTGTGGACATTATCTGTACCATGTTACAGGAGGTGTGTGGACATTATCTGTACCATGTTACAGGAAGTGTGTGGACATTATCTGTACCATGTTACAGGAAGTGTGTGGACATTATCTGTACCATGTTATAGGAAGTGTGTGGACATTATCTGTACCATGTTACAGGAAGTGTGTGGACATTATCTGTACCATGTTATAGGAAGTGTGTGGACATTATATGTACCATAGGAAGTGTGTGGACATTATCTGTACCATAGGAAGTGTGTGGACATTATCTGTACCATAGGAAGTGTGTGGACATTATTTGTACCATGTTACGGGCATTTGTGCACTTATATTCCAAGTTACATGAAGCATGAACTTTTATACACACAAAGATACAGGATGTATGCATATTCTCTATGCCAAGTTACCTTTAACTATATAAAACACACAAAAACATGCAATGAAAAAAAAACAAAGTTACAATTTCCACAATAATTTTATTGATAAAAATATATCGAGTATATCGAATATGCAATTAAAAGGTGATGTATATTGTGACGTATAGTCTATATGCCATGTCATTCTGTGTCATGTACCGTAGCCATTATACTGTGACATACAGTCTATATGCCATGTCATACTGTGTCATGTACCGTAGCCATTATACTGTGACATACAGTCTATATGCCATGTCATACTGTGTCATGTACCGTAGCCATTATACTGTGACATACAGTCTATATGCCATGTCATACTGTGTCATGTACCGTAGCCATTATACTGTGACATACAGTCTATATGCCATGTCATACTGTGTCATGTACCGTAGCCATTATACTGTGACATACAGTCTATATGCCATGTCATACTGTGTCATGTACCGTAGCCATTATACTGTGACATACAGTCTATATGCCATGTCATACTGTGTCATGTACCGTAGCCATTATACTGTGACATACAGTCTATATGCCATGTCATACTGTG